>KV429060.1:97859-346798 GCA_001632345.1 Daedalea quercina L-15889 | reverse complement strand
TAAAGAATGTATGTAATATGTAGCAACGTAGAACACAAGTCCATAACAGGAAAGGATAAGTCCTATCCCATTATGTAACACCCAAAATAGTCGAAGTTCAACAAACACCATACATAGCAGCAGGATTGGGCTGACTGGCAGAGACATTGCCCAGTGCTTGAGAGACCATACCAAAAGACAGACCAACATAATCACTAGGAAGATGATGTACGTCAGTATGGACACACACAAGGATGGACACACAACAAACAGCAAGCAAACAGGAATGCTTGTTCCCCAATCTGGGATATGTCCGATCTGGAAAGTATTAGGTCACACAAAATTCTCCACAATACCAGTGTAGCCGTTGAAGTACAGTGATTGGTATGGTGCTGAGAGCACCACAACTGCATTCAATAAGACCAAGAGCAGGGATAGAGTCTCGTTCATTTAATCTTAACATCCTTGAGTTTCCTGGCTAGCAACCTTTCTGATCCATTTTTAATGACAAGTTGGCAACTTAGTGAAAGAGAGAACTTACTGGAGACTTGGAGCCCGGCGCACAATGAGAACCTGCAGCAAGGAGTGTATGAACAGTGGCAGCCACCAGGACCACCTGCATACTGGCAATACTGGGGCCGGAGTAAATATGTAGCATGGCATTGTTCCAAAAACAGAACACGCAGCTCACGGCGCACAGCTATATAGTACTTACTTGGGTATCGCTCTTCTTCGTTGCCATCTTGATGCCATCATCACTGATCTCCACCATAAACTCAGTGGCACAACCACATGTAATTGTTTGAGGCTCACCACATTGATACATACTGACAGTCAGGTCCTATAGAGATGTAGGCCTTTACACAATTTAATGCCTTTCAATTCACAGTCCAGCGTGGCAGTGCACAATCAGAGCGAAGAACATAATTGTCACCTTGAAAATGCTCAAGCCATCATGATAAGTATAGAATATCACTATGACGAACAAGAATTAGTCAGTCTTGACTCAGTTCACATCATAGAAAGAATGCTGACACTTACAGATCGGATGGTTGATGTAAAGCCTTAAACAGACTTTGGCATGTCTACCATGGGTGTCTCATGTGCACAGTACATGTCTCATCATGATCATGACATGGACAGCCGCGCCCACTGCAGTGGAACAGCACATCATAACCCCATCGTGAAGGTGCAGTGCATCGTCCATGCGGCACTGTGGTATGGGACTCGCGCATTCAAGTGGCCAGTGTGCAGTACTGCACTTCCGAATAGATCCATTCTCGTGGCTGCAGGGAACCTAAAGAATAGGTCATCAGTCACCGGTCACCGGTCACCGATCGCGCAACTATGCGTATTTTTTGGGAAAGTATGACTGTATCAATTACGTCGACCCACATGGACAGTAAGAAGAAAGATTAACTGATGCAGTCTGATCGAGCTAGTTGTCTCCGCTGACGGGGATCAGTTATCATGATTTAAGACCTTCCGTTAAAATTAGGAATCTGCCCGTAATAGTGAAGTCTGCATGCGATGTACATCAACTTACCAATGAAAAGCTACCCCGTACTTGCTGTGCCTGGTCACTGTTTCGTGATTGAAAAGTTGACAGAGTTGATAGTTGCACTTCGCCTGCGGTCTCAAATTCCAGCTCATCGACATCACAGTCGGAGTCCTCTTCCATCCAATCACCGAGAGTTCCCATGATGGAGTCGTAGTCTGTACGTGTCACCTGAACCAAATGCTGCTTGCTGTGCATGACTTCTCGAAGAGAGAGCATGAATCGGGACATAATGATGGCAGCCAATCTGTCTCGCCAACATCAGGCTCCAGAAATGCAGGAAGAGAACACAATACTGTACGCAGCGACATCGGATGTGTTGACTGTGACGTCCGAGGCCTACCGGCAAACCATCGAAACGTTCGTTCACGTAACTTCGGTGAATGGCTCACCAGTGTCAGTGTGAACAAGGATACATTGCACGTAGCCACCATACTTGAGCGTCTTAAGCATAGTAGCCAATTGTAATCTCGAAAGACGACTCACGCGAAATAGAATATACCTGATAACACGATCAGCCTTCAATCACGAAAGAGAATTTGGTAAACCGTACCGCCGCGTCTAAGTGCCTTAGGCAAAGTTGCCGCAAATCCAGCTACTCGGGCAGAGGCAATCAGCCGACGTGTCTTGATCCATGTAAACACGACGACCAGAAGATCCGGAACAATGCTAATAAAGCGAGCTACAATGAAGGCGTTATAGGCTTGTGCGCATGCGTCAATATGCCACACCATGCCTGCAGTAGAGTACTGCCAACGCACCTGTTGTCCTAGACGGAAACCATGCATCACGAATGGTGTACGTACAACGATGTAAATATACCCTCACCCTGGAATAAGATTGAAATTGCAAGAAGCGAGTTTGATGAGAGTTGCTCTCGTCATAGATGATATTTCCTTGAGATTGAGACGTGATTCACGGAAGAGAAAGCAGCTTAATGGGCGTCTAACTACTTACAATGCCCAAGCTGAATGACGGAAGCACCAAACCGAAGACAAAAACCGATAGCGACGGCCAAATATTTCCATGCCAAAGAGCATAAACCCGTGCAGCGGATAGCACTGCGCGCCCTCTGTCAAAATGTAGCAAGGCAGATGGTAACGTGGAGCTTACCGGTAATGACCATAAGGGCGATGACTGTATATGTTTCTGAGCACATCACCAATACGATGCACCTAGACGCGTTGCTCAGTTGAGCACAGGGGTCGGTTGAATATCATAACGAACGCACCGCTGTCGCAAACAAACCCGACTATGAGTCTTTTACTATCAAATCTGGTTTCATATAATGATATACTCACCGCGGGAGATGGCCTTACGAAGACCGCAATCAATACGACGAACCGGCTTAGTAAACATAAATATCGGTTGGCAAAGAAGAGGGCGCCGGGAATATCAAGGCGGCGACTCCAGTATTGCTGCGTTTCCCGCTCGAATGTCAGGCCATACTCATAGAGGACAGCGGCTGGTCAATGGCGCGTTATGACCTGAGGTACGGTGAGACATGCAGAACGACATACTGGTAACGGCCAGAGAAACCGAGCTAATGGGGGTCAGTCGTCGATAATCACAAATACGATGCAACGCACTTAGTAATATCAACAAACTGCATTGGCAAGGTAAGACCTGAAGGCTCGTACCCGGGCAGTCCCAGACGAGACTACAGAGTACCTTGGACGAGAAGCCGCGCTGATTCCCAGGAGGCAGGCTATGTAGTAACTGAGCAGCGATGAAGCAGGACGCGTGGCGTGTAACTAACTCGGCTGAGATGACTAAACATGTGAGAGTCGGCGGAATGCAGTCAAGAACAGCTGTGCTGTGGAGATGATTTGCCTTTATTTTACGGACGCAATGGATGTCAAGGGTAGTTAGATGCCTTGACGGGATGCTATGACGAGGTATTTGCAATCTCACGGCGTTAAACTTGGTATCCAGTGGGCTCTGGAGTTGTTCATGGCTATCAACAAATGGCGTTAGCAGATATATAGCACCGTAGAGAGCGGGAAAACCAACAAACCTGTGACGCTGTTTCATCGGATGATCATTGTCACGCTCGAAGCCCGACAATTCAGACAGTCCCTGGGGCAGAGTTCCGGAAGTCACTGGCATGCGATCGCTGGATGATAATAACTTGAGATATGATGAACTCGCACTCGCCGACTCGGAAATGCGATACGCCACAGCCTCTGCGGCACTCTCGGACTGCATTCATAGGCATGTCAGTCATTTACAGCGACGCGGGCTCAAATTCCCTACACCTGATTACCTGCCCCCGCTAAGTACTTCCTAGTCTCGATGGCAAGACCCTCCACGCGACGCCTCTCACGTTCACGAGCGGGGTTTGTGTCGAGCCCAAGTACTTTCCGATGCTGTAGCAATCACGGCGAAGTCTCAAATCAATCAGCATCACCAGCGAAGAGTAAGACGGATCCTGACCACCTTTGATATCTTTGATGAACTGTCCAGTGGTTCCCTACCATATGGCAGTAAGAGAGAACATTCGAGTGATAATCTGACAAATGCGGACACTGGGCATGCCGCATTCCTCCAACTATTTTCCACCTTGATAGTCGGCACACGACGAGGGCGCCGTCAGCGGAGAGGCGGAGCCATTCCTCAGCCTATCAACGCAGTGCTGAAGCAATGGCCAAAGGGGGTGTAGATGAATAACCATACCAACGTAATAGCAACGAGAACAGACTACTAATGACAGTGGACTTCTCTCGCCGTTTCGGGTCCGTAGTGTCCGTGAGTAGGCAGATCGGGGGCTTTATTACAGCAGGGAGATGATATGGGATACAGTTGCTAGTTGGTCCATGGGCGACATAGAGACACAGAAAACAACGGAGGGCGGGTTTGCAATAGCAGTCGAAAACATTGAAGACATTACAGCGGTTTATCACTCTGCTCCTCGGGCAAGGCCATGCAGTTGAGGTCGTCGAGAGCGGCTATGCCATAGTCCCAGGAGAGTCGGGTCAGTCCTAGACCGTAATCGAGTCTGGGATACTCTTCGCCCACGGGTGAAGGCATAGCGATTACGACCGCGACCTCCACTGGCACCGTTTCCTGCGGCGGTGCGACGGGGGGTGACGGAGGGGTTGGCCCAGGTGACCAATGAAAAAGGCTTAGAGCATCGAAATGCCATCGGTGATGAGCACCTTGAGCGACATCTTGAGGCTCCAGCATGGATGTGGTAGGAGGTGTACACTGGAGTATTCTCCTCGCAGATATAGGCTATGCAATGCGGCGCGTTGTGCGCATCTTAGACACTATCCTGATCATACTTTGAGATGTACAGACTCACAAGCGTGCACTGCCAGGATGTTGGCTCTATACCCTTTGCGGGAGCGTAGATGTCATATAGCTTGGGCCGTCTGCCTATTTCTCTCTTCTTCTTCCTGCGAGCCCCGGTATCTCGCCCGCTGCTATCTTCCGCCTCTGGGTAGTCGTGCGCCCACACAGGAGTAGGCGTCTCGCTCGTCATCCAGCGTTGCGCGCGCCCGAGAGCTCGTCTGCGCAGACCGATCATGGCAACCATGCCTCCGACGAACAGGCCAATAGCCAAGAAAGCGAGAATGAGAGCAGCTGTGCCATTGGCAGAGAAGGACGGACCACCGCCTGACGAAGACGTCGACGTCGATGTCGTGCTCCCCGTCGCCGACGCCGTAGGTATTGACGACGTCGCAGTGGCAGACGGGCCGACCGCCATGACTGTCACTGTCTGGGCGTTCGCGGCAAGATCGAGCTGCAAGATGGTACGACTCGGACCTCGACCGTACGCACGCGACATGGCTTACCAGCGGAGCTTGCCGGATCTAAGGTCTCGTTTAGGCAACTCGTTGAACGTCGGCCCCCCACTTGAACGACTCTCGTCTCACTCTCACTCCCCAACTATTCCTTTCACTAGCCATTCCTTTTTTCTTATCATAATGAGTTTAGTCAGTCTACTGCTATTTCTTGGCATTCTTACTAGTTGTGGTCGAGCACAAACGTATTCAGCGACGTACCTGCCGTCGAACGCGCCCGACCATACGCAGAATGGTCAGTACGGCACGAACCAGTGCGGCACTCAGTCGAACCAAGATTCGCTTTGTCAAAATGCCTATCGTAAGTAGGCCGCGCATATGTGGACCCGCTGATTCGCTGAAATTCCTACTCCACTAGTGAACTCGGTCGATGACTTCTGTCTCTTTGCACCTCCGTATTCAGGCCCAAACGCGACCATCGGCGACACAGAACGCGTCGAGGTCTCATGGTGTTTGAGGGACGGCTACGGTACTCGCTTGATCCCGGACGGCACAATCACTGGCGCGCACTTCGTGGAGACACCTGACTACATCCAGATCACTGGCGTCGGCGACCTGACAAAGCTGAACATTCCTGCGGGCGACAACGGTGGGGAGCTGGACCCTCACGGTGCCGACGGGAATGGCAACCCCATCGGTGGTCTCGTGTTCTCAAGCGCGTTCGGGCAACTGCAGCAGTTGCACGAGTGGACCGTGAGCCCCAGCCCATTCTGACTATATGCGTGCACTTTTATTGATTCTCGTCTACCTGTGTACAGAACTACATGTCTGCGGCTGAGTTCTGCTTCCGTGCATGCAAGCCAGGACCTGAGGCGACGACGTACTGCCAGCATATCTACGACGTCATGGGCTGCGAGTGGAACATGCCGGGCGACTACGATTCTGGCGTCTTTGATCGCTGCTCAGGTGACAGCGGGGAGGTGAGGTCTCTGTTATCTTCTCGCTAAGATCCATACGAGTTCCATCTGGTAGCCCATGGGAGTGTATGGCACATCGACCTTCAAACAAGGACAGTCGACGACGCCTTCTGCTCACCCAGCGCCGGCCACGTCCATGTGTACAACGTACTCATCCGTCGGCAACGGTGTTCTCTTAGCTCGGAACCTTTCCGGGAACGCCAGCTCCGCAAGTACCACGAACAGCTTTGCGATGCCGTCGTTGGCGCCAGTGACGAACTCGACAGGTGCATCTGCGACGCCAGTACGTCTTTGCCTTCTCAGATGCGTATTCCGAGCTGACGACTCCTTCGGCGTAGCTGCCAACTGCAACCCATGCGACGATCCCCGCTAGCGGCACCCCGAGCGCAACTGGCTACTCTAGGGAGGCAAGTGGAACCGTCGGACGCACTCACGTCGACACACTCTGGCAACTGCTCGTTCTCCTCGGGGCTGCTCTGGTCGGCATGTCGTTTTGCTTCTGAGCTTGCTCGTTCGCTTCTGGCTGGACTCGGACTCGACATGGACTGCACTACTGGCGCTGGCGCTGGCGTGTGACGGGCTCTGCACGACACTTCAGGACAAGACATGAACAAACTATGACCGCCTCTCTCGCTTTGCGCGGAACATACTATGAACTTTCGCATGGGACTCACATGAACCGACTTGTAGCATACGTGATTTGTTCTCCATTTGTACATCGACTAGATTAACGACGCAGCTTATTCTCGACCTCGTACATCGACCAGTTGTGAGCTACATTACTGATACAGAGTGCACCACTGCAGTGCGTCCGTGTTCTTCCTTCATTACTGTGGATACAGACTAAGCGTCAAGGGGCAGGATGTCGGGGACAGGCCCAACGGGAATGATCCTGTGCGGGTTAACCTGCAGGCGTATGGTCGTCAATACTTAAGTGAGCAAGATGGTTGCCCAAGACCAACCGTCGGGTGGGACCAGTAATAATGCGTCTTGATGTGCTCGAAGTTGCACGTCTCCTTGAACGCCGGGACGGTCCAGTACAACTTGCGGAGCCAGGAGTGGATGGCGGGATAGCCGTCGCGGATCGTGCGGATATTGCACTTGAAGTGGCCGACGTACACCGGGTCGAAGCGAACGATGGTGACGAAGAGCCGGATGTCCGCCTCGGTGAGCTGGTCGCCGACGAGATAGTGCTTGCCCGTGAGCAGCTTCTCGAGCCGGTCGAGCGACGCGAAGAGCGGGTAGACCGCCTTCTCGTACGCCGCCTGCGAAGTCGCGAATCCGGACTTGTACACACCGTCTGCGCGCAGGTCAACCGCGTACCTCGCGCAGGAAGGGGAAACACGCACTATTCACCGTGTCATACACCCAGTCGTTCACGTCGTCGATCTCCTTCCTAACGTGCTCTGGGTAGTAGTCGAGCTGCGCCTTGTCTGCGGGAAGGAGGTGGTTGAAGGCGGCGTTGAACATGCGGATGATCTCCGAGCTCTCATTGTTCACGATGGTGTGTGTGTGCTTGTCCCAGAGGACGGGTACGGTGAAGCGGCCGTCGTAGTCGGGCGCGACGCGGAGGTAGAGGTCCTTGATGTGCTGCGCGCCGTAGAGCGGGTCATCGTCGGTGCCGGGGAACGCGTCGGCGCTCGCGAACGGCCAGCCGTGCTGCCCCATGTGCGGGGAGACGACACTGACGTCGATGAAGTCCTCGAGCCCCTTGAGCTTGCGCATGATCAGCGTGCGCGTTGCCCATGCTGCCATGCGTAGAGGTTAGTCGTGCGCGTTGGTCGAGATTCGCGGACGGCTCACGGCACGCGTAGGAGACGTAGAGGTGGTAGCGTCCTAGCGACGACCATCGCCCGTCAACATTACATTGATGACGTGAACAAGGAGCTCTGCTCACCCTTCTCGGGCTCAAACTTCCCGCCCTTTTCGATCCAGCTCCTGAACTGGGATGGCTTGCGGTCGAACGAGCCGTCCTGTCCTGTCTTCATCTTCGCGATGTCGCTATTATGTGAGACATTTTTGGTGCTCATGGCGTATCGTGGTACGTATAACCACCGAGTTGGTGCGGATGTTCTGGAGGCTAGACTAGGTGGTGGTCTCGAAGAACGGAGGGCGCGTGAAGCAAGCGGAAGAAGGCGAATGAAAGGCAGCGTCATGCTTCCCCCTCGTGTTCTTATTGAAACCCGACAGCAGAGTCCAGACGCTATGCTGACTATATGTATAGCAGTAAGTCATTGCTGCACTGGTGATTTGTGACGTGCGTTATGACAATGGGTCATCGATCAGAGTGGTAATGAGCTCTGGCTTGGAGCGTTGGATGGAGGACCCGAAAGTGGATTGTATTTCCCTCCCGAATCGCTGTGCTGACTGAGCGCCGAGCATTTCGGAGCAGATCCAACGCCTTTGACAAACACAGGGCTGAGCGCTGAGTACTGAGTAATTGACCTGGTATGGTCTTTAGAAGGCTAAAATCGAGGACCCGAACGAAACATGAATTCACAGCGCAGCGACAGGTGTGCTCCCGAAAGTCCATTCATTACCGCACTGTTCGTGAGATATGAAGCCCTTGACAATGACAACGGACGTAGCCCTAATTTCAACTGCCCGCCATCCCAGTAACACCAACATGATCACGAATCTTCGCAATCTCGGATACAGTCAGCGATCCTTTGCTTGCACAGAAGAAGTCCTCCCAGGCCTGCGCAGCGTCAGTTGCGTTGGGGAACTCGGACCTGCATGAGTACTTTGTGAGGATGACACGAGCAACGGGGAGGATATCGGGTACTCGCTTCAAGAAGGTATACAAATGCTCCCAGAACGTAGGCTGCGCGATTGTGACGTGGTACGGCGTATTCGTCGCCCCAGACTGCGAGGGCTCGGGTATGTTGGACGTGTCCAGGACGAGGGGTATGTCGATCAACTTCTCCCCAGGCGACGGCGACATTGATGGCGACGGAGAGAGTACGATAGACGGTGTACGTCCGTGCCCTCCGCGTGTCCGCGCAGGCTGCTCCGGCAGCAACGTAATCGACTCTCCCTCCGCTCTCTGTGGAGTAGGGGCAGCAACGGATGGGGATGATGCAGGCATCTTGGATGGGTCCCAATCAAATCCGGGCTTGACCATTAGCGTGACGGTGTCCCCGTCCTTGATGTTGTATTCCTGGAGGAGTTTGTTGTCCGCGAGAGCCTTGCCCTTGAGAAGTAGTCTCTGCGCGTCTGGTGGCGGTGCTCCCGGCTCCGACGCAAGCTGCGTCTTAATGTCAGAGACGGTATCGGTGGGCTGCACGCAGAGTGCGTAGCTCTTCGCTGGCTTGATGGATTTGAAGGTGATGCTCAGGGAGCCTGCGCACAGGCTCGTACTTATATAGATGCGGGGGGAGGCAGGACAACTCACCCGTGGGTGCGGCTTGTGACGCCTTTGGTTCAGGGGGAGGAGGCAGTTCAACCTAAGCGAGGCAGGGTGCGATTGGCTTGGAGGCTAAACGATCATCAAATGCGGTACGCACCGGGAGTACCGGGACCTTCCTCAAAGACCTCTCGGGGGGTTGTTGAAAGTCGTCTGCGTATGTTACGGGTTGGGACGAGAGGTTGTTGACGAATGTCTTCACGAACGCCAACTCTGCTTGCTCTGCCATAACGTCCTCCTGTTCAATTATCTTGACAAAGTACCTGAACTGCGTCCGTTCGACGAGGCAAAAGAAAGTTCAACGGAAGGGAAACACAGCTTCAAGAGGATTTCAATTGCAACTGCGACTTGGCGAATTCGAATGCGAACGTCCCGCTCCCGCGGGGCGGGGCGCCAGACAATGTGCGTGATGTGCGCGTAGTGTCACAGTCACAGATGCTGTCACGCCCGGCATTCCCGGGTGCAGCCTCAGACGACCTCTCAACATCGCTCACGACATACCAGGATGGCGGTGCGTACTTCATCCACTTCTCCGTATTTCATACTAAGGGGAATCATTAGTCTGGGTTTGGTTTCAACGGAGGTGTGACAGATTAATCTGGCCTGCTTTGCACCTGAATTCACTACTCCCTGAATCGGCCAGGTGTACCACGATGCTTCGCGTATTGGCAGGAGTTCCAGAAGGCACGTTGTTCTTTGTTACTCTGGTGGTGCCGTCTCACCAATACAGTGCTAGTGCTATGCCCAGACAGATGTGCCAGCGAAGTGTAGACCGCCGTTGGACGACTATGTAGAATGCTTGCACCATACAAACGAGGCACGTTACACGTTGTTGAATCTTGTCTCATTTGTGACCTTTCCTTGCTTTATGTAGATTGCTCGCGCAAAGGCTATCAAGGCTGAGTTTGTTCGCAAAGCAGAGCACCAGGCGACGGAAGGCCGGAAAGCAGCAGACATCATCGCGGATGGCGCCATTGTGGGCGTTGGGCTCATAAAGCGAGAAGAGGGGGAGGCGAAGTAGTCGCTTGGGGGACTGAATGCAATGCTTTTAATGTTCCTGCTGGTCTGCTGGTGGACCCATCGTGGTTATTCAAGTGCAAAGGCGGGCTGTTGTGGCTGCCAACCATGACGGTATGCAGGCCCGTGTGACCGACTGACGGCGTCGGGACCTGTTCGTCGCATTTTATCAAGTTGAAACAGCAGATGTGCGATTCTATGCCCCTTATGCAAATAGACACTTTGATGGGCATCCGATTGTTCAACGTTGTATAAACCTTCGAGGTCAGTGTCCGGGCACACCCACTGGCGCGAGCCATTAATTAGGTTTAGACTCTGGCCAATGTAACTCCAAATATGGAATGTTGATCGGACTTGGTCGGAGCCTCAATGCTCTCGATCCGTATCGCGAATCCGGTCTGCCCTAGAATTGTCTTCCGTCGTTCGCTCTCTGTTCGCTCTCCTCGTTCTACTTTCCTCGAGACCGCCCAGCTGCAAAAATGGCATTATATGGCAATGGCTCGTTGAGTTCGCCAATCGTCATCTCGGACGATGAAGAGGCAGCATTCGTCGAGCAGGAATTAGGAGGGTTCGAAGCGAGGCTCACCGACCCCAAACCCAGCTTTGAGCCGCCAATGGACGATGTGTCCATTTATGAGGCCAGTCTGCAGCTACTTGCATCGTCGAGCAACCTGCAGATGAATGGCTCTAACAATGGTGGGTTCTGCATTGTGTTCGGGATATCCTGAGAGTGATGTTTTCTAGCCATGCAAGCTCCCGCCCCTGTAGCAGGACAGAAACGCAAGAGGAACCTAAATGTACTCGCTGATACTCCCAACGCAGCGCAGGAGACCAAGTCTCAGCGTAAGAAGCGGCGGAGGGCAGAACGTCTTGCGGGTTTGCACGCAAGGGCACAGGGGACAGAGGCGATACCTTCCTCCCCAATTGCTCTTCGCACTCGTTCCAAAGTCGCACGTCTCCCTGAACGTCCGGCCACTTCCCATGACGCACAGTACACTGGGATCCTCCCTCCCGTGTCATGGTCTGCATCCTTTACCGCGCACACGGCTGCGATGCCCAAACCCTACATACCCGCGCTACCTCCGAAACCGTTACCCTCCGCGCCACCCACAGGGTCTTTCTCTACTGCATTTACCCATTTTCCAGAACCAGCCACTGTGCCACAGCTTGCTGAGCGTCGGCAGCCACCTCCTCACTTCCCTCCTCCTCTTCCTCCCGCACCCACGACCCATACATCCCTCCCCAAACCTGCCCCAGTATCCGACGCAGCTAACGCAAAACAAGTTCCCGTTGCAGTGAAGAAGATCCTTGGAATGCCGCGTGAATCCGATAAGAAGGGGTGTCAAGGCGCATACCCCGACCAGAACCTCCGTCGCCCGCTGCCCGATCCCGCGCGCACCCTCGTCCTCGCACCCATTCCTAAGAAATACCGCAACACGGAGTTCATCCGCCACTGGGCCAGGCGCTTTGCGCGCCCACAGCCATTACGCGTTGATGTCGACAAGACGATCGGTAAGGCGCTCGTCGAGTTCCAGAGCATAGCACTAGCCGAGATGGCGCACGGCAGTCAGCGGTTGACGGGAGAGGGCAAGGAGCATATTCGCGCGTGGTGGTACCGAGGGCGCGCGAAGAACCCGTCAGACCTTGAGGAAGGCGAGATTGAGGAAGGCGTCGTTGAGGAACCGCCAGCTCCCCAGCCGGTGAACAACAAGAAGCAAAGTAAAAAGGAGAAGAAGGCGGAGAAGAGGAAGGCTCAGATGAAAACACTCACCGTGCCCGGACCTCCTGCGCAAGCCCTTCCCGCTGCACCGCTCCAACGGCCTTCTGCGCCTATTCACGTACCCATGCCAGTTCCCCTACCTCTCCCTGTACCGTCTACCGCGACGGCCTCCGTGAATGCTGCTCTCCCATCATCTTCGAAGTCTGCTGTACAACCGTCACCAGCGTCGGGGAGCCCTAGTCCCTATGCCTACCGTGGCTGGGCCGATTACTTGGAACGCGTTGAGAAGTATGGCGGTATGACTGACGAGGAGAGTGGCTCAGAGAAGGAGTGGTGCCCTGCAGAGCAACGCAGTTGGTACTACTATCACGGGACTTTTAACAAACGGGACTATCAGGACGAAGAGCAGGCGATGGACCTCGAGTCGGACGACGAGGAGCCTAGCCCTCGCGAAGAGAGACTGAGTCCGGGTTTGCGATATTCGGCCTGGGGAGAGTCGGCAATGCTTGCGGGTGGCATGGCGGCCGAGAGTACGTCCATTGCGTCTTCGAGAGCGAGTTCCGCGGATCGTGAACACGACGAGGAGATGCATGTCGACGACGTAATTCCGGCGATCGCACCAGCTGCTGCAACCACTAAGCCAGTCATGGGTGTACCGCAGCCCCCTGTTCTTTCAAAGCCGCCGACTCCGCCACTCTCGCCCTCCGTCTTCACTATGGTGGAGCCACCTACTGCACCTCTGCCTTCAACTGCGTCGAAATCATTCTCAGCTACTCCTTCAGCGTCAAGCACCAAATTTATGCGTGCGGTAGTGGCATCTACTTCCCCGCCTCAACCTGCGGTGCATGCTCCCTCAATGTCGGCATCAATCCTTATATCTGGTCGTCCTTCTTCTGCGACGGGACCTAATGGTCCATTGCCTGAGCCTGTGACAGTCGCTCTACCAGCACCGGTTGCGTCGGAGCCGTCCAAGCGGTTTGACGACACTTCTGCGTCCTCTCAATCCATGCAGCCGAGCTCAACGCCTCAGCCTCATGTTGAATCTTCGCCAGTAGCGGTGAGCGCTAAGCGCACGCTGCTGGACAAGCAGAAAGACCTGGAAGAGCGGATCGCACGTGCGAAGGCGGAGCTCGCGCGCAAGAGCGCAGTACCGGGGGCTAGCAATAGCAGTAGCACATCGCCGGAGGAAGAGCATAGCAAGTCTGCAGGTCCGAGGGCTGATGTTGCTGACGACACGCCCGCTGTCTCGGCGGACATGTTATCCGCAGAAGAGCTGCGCCGTTCCGCTTTGAAGAGTAGGAAGAAGGCCGGAAGTGTGTCCCTTCTCTCCACAGGGGTTTCGAATAAGCCGGCGGTGATGTCTGGGAATGTCTCTTCCTCAACTCTAGCCGGAGAAGTTTCTGTGGCCGTTACCGCTGCTACTCCTGAAGGCAACAGCGTCAACTTCGATGACCTTGCGATCTCGTTCATTACTGAGACGCTCCAGACAGTACAGCCACCCCCATCAGATCCAGACCCGACTCCGGCAGGGAATCTACGCCTACTACAATCTGTACCTTCGACTGCATTAACAACCCCTCGGCCGCCGACGCCGACTTCCCCTGTTGTGCCCGCCAAATCTAACCAGGCGACAGAGAAACTACTTTTGGCGGCGAGGCAAAAACGGCTAGAGCAGCACATTGCAGAGACGAAGGTGCTGATGGCGAAGCTTGGCACGGCAAAGTCGAAGGCGGAGAAGGACAAGGTTCTCAGTATGCTGCGAGAGCGGCAACGGTGAGCCGTTCTGGGCCCTTACTACTTCCACTGGACACTGCTGAGTTTTCTGTAGCGTCATGGACGATGACATGAAGGCAGACGTGTCGTCTAAGCCAGCGTCACCTTCTGCGCCTCCCCAATCGTTCGCTTTGAACGGATATGTAAACCATCATAAGCCGCCGGCACCGCAAGCTTGGCAAACTTACTGGCCGGAACCTAGCAAAGACGCGATGATTCTTCTCATCAGCGATGACGAAGATGACGAAGACTGAATGCCAGGGCGACCGGTAGGTATAGATATTGGTTTCTTTCTTGATTTGTTTTGGTGTTTAGAACCGCATGCCGGACAACCTACAACCCGTGACCACCGACATTGTATACGCAGCCTCCATCGGATAGTCGGAAGTACACCACGTCTTTTACACTACGAGCATCTAATAGCGCTTTCCCTCTTGACAGGGCGTTATGTCCTGCTGCGTTTTACCGCGTGAGGTGAGTTGGATCCCTTCGTCTTCAGAGTAGTCTGATCATTTCCTACAGAGCATCATACCCCGTTATTTCGATATCGTTCGCGAACCGTTGTCACTAGCTGTAGAACCCCGTGGCGGACTGCGTCTTGCACGTCGATGTCTGCCGTGGTCAGGTTGCATGCAGTATACAGCGGTTCTCTGCCCTCGATCTCGCCGATTGTTCGGTAGATGCGGAGTTGAGTCTGCCTGCTCTGCACCTGCCCAGCGTGTCGGCGCGCTCAAAGCACTCCGATCCCATATCATCTTCGACGCTCGCTCGCTGTGTTCTTGTCTCGCTTTCAATGCATTGCTATCGTGTTCTCTCGAGTACGTCCGACTGCAGTGTGAACACGTCTTGTTATTGCCGCAGTCCTGGCAAATTCATGGCGAGAGCGGTGGTGGGTATCAGACAACGCCCCTATCAGCTGTCGTCTATATTTTGTCTCGCATGCAAACCTCGTTCACGGAGTTACCCAACCATCGTCACTGATTGCAGCGTGAATAGAACACGTTCCATGAGGCAGGAACACACCGTCGAGTACAGCAGTACTAAGCGTTGACCTCACTGCTCATGGGTTCATCTCAGACGCGATGACTCAACCCAGCAGAGCAGTTGCGAAGCTGAGGCTCACGAGATGACGAACACCGCAAACGACCCGTTCACTCATCAATGAATGGACGAATGGAGGCTGATATATACACTTAGTAACTTACCTGCGACGTTGCGGCGATCCGGATGTTAACGCTCTTCCATTCAATGCCTCGTGTGGGCCGCTTTGCTTGTGGTCGAGAAGGCGTGGTATACTGATGCACTTACATAGGTATGTGAAGAGTCTAGCCTAGGCCCAGACAGGGGCAAGGTTCTAGCGCAGTGCGTGCCGGTCGTCCCTGTCCTCGTCACTGAGAATGAGAAATGTTAGGTACGGCCCACTCAGAATAAATACATGGAACTGGATTGACAACTCAGCATTATTTGGAGTTGGCTGGAAGAAAATCAATATACGTATATCATTCTACAGAGTTACTGTCCGTGCATGTTAGGGTCGAATGTGTGCGTTATAATGAGCATGTCTGAAACCCATAGTCGTGATCCTGAAGATACATCTCCACTACCGTGACAAAACCGCCTGCTCCTGCCACCATGAGAACAGCATAGAAGGACTTCTGGAGCCAGTCCGGGATTACGTTCTGTCGCTTCTTCCAAAGAACCCAGCAGGCAAGCGTCGAGCAGGCCGAGAACTGGTCGGCCATAAGCCATGCCATCATCCATGCCCGTTGAGCCACAGTGCTCTGATTGGCATGGTATCGGGTAAGTGCGTATATCATCGCATGTGGCAGGATCATCGCAACGAGAAAGAGGCAAGCAATAGTTGTCACCTCTAGATCCGTGATTGCGTCCAACTCCTGCACTTTCACTTTCGGGGGAGGACCGTTGTGGCTGAGTGCAGACACGGTGAAACGCGCGATATTCTCCGTCTTCGATTCCTCGTGACAGCTGGAAGGATATCGGCTGGCCCTCAGGCTTATTTCTGCCCGTACATCTGCGGTGACCACAAATGTTTCTCCTGTGGCGCCCGCTGTCTTGTCGCCATCGGAAACAAGCTGGTAGGTCCTGCTCCACTGCCCTCCGTCCACAACGAGGTACTTCTGTGGGAATCCGTTCATCGAACGTGTCCCTGTACACATCCTCACTGCGACATAGCCTGCTCGGCCCCGATCGCCGATGTCCGACGAATTGGGCATGCTTGCATGTTTGACGGTGCCTATTGTCCCGTCGTACTCGGGCTCACCGTATTCATCGGCCTCCCGTCTCAACGACTCCTCGAGTATCGGCGTCCGGAGAAGTTGAGCGCATGCGTAGCTGTCGACGATGGCCGCGCAAAGTAGGTTCATGACAGACATGATCACATACGGGATCACCGACAGGCTGTATGCTGCGTATCCCCAGCGCGGAATCTCGTTCGACCGCGAGGTGTATAGGTTGTAGGAGCCGATGCCGATCTGGACGACTGAGAGCACGATGCCCATGACGCCCGGTCGATAGTGCACTTTAAGTCTTCTGGTATCCTTCAGGTGATCCCTGATGAGACACTCGGTGTGGCCCTTGCGCATGGGTATGGCCAAAGCATAGCCTTTCGGAGGATGGGCGATGCCGTGTAGCATATGGTGGCGTTGGTCTGCTTCGTGGTAAGCGTTTTCTTCGCCTTCCGCATCGAGGACGATGGTGGCCAGTGGCAGTGCATCCTTGTCGGCCTGCACGCTGCTGCGTATGATTCAGATAGTAATTAGAAATCCTTTCCAGGACGGCGCAGAAAGCAGAGCGACTCACTCAGGATACGAATCAAAACCCTCGGGTAGCCGAGTATAGACAATCTCGTCCTTCTCGCTAGGTTCCCACTCCTTGGTTCGTACGACAACAAGGAGGGCACCATGTTGAAGCGCCGCGAGGACGCCATCGCCTTTGCACCTGATTTGCTGGGCGATGAGGATCGTTGTCCTCGCGAGCGCGAAGAAGGGTAAGAAAAGCGCGATTATTGATAGCCACAGGTTCCAAAGCCATCCGTCCTGGCGCGTCACTCGTTGCGCGTACCGCCCAATATCCGCACCTACGGGAATGGCGGAGGCATGGGTCACGTAGTTGCTGATCAAGTAGCTGACCAAGTTGTAGATGATGAGAACGTCTGCGTAGCAGGCGCCGGAAGTAATGGAAATGGCTCCCTCCAGAGTGACCGGAGCCGCGCCAGCCGGGCAAACGACGACGAGGGAGAGTACTAGTGCCAGCACTAGTATAGAGTGTACATTGGAGCGCGACGCGGAGAAGCGGGACAGAGCATAAGTCAGCATTGGAGGAATCTCGAGGACTAGTCCAATTTTGTCTTAACCCGCATGACATATAAGAACCCTCCGCATCATGGTATCCTTGCGGCAGCGCAGTCCTGTACTGGCCATTCACTGCAGCCTCATCTCTGCACGTTCCCGTGAAGCATAAGCAGACTACCCGCTTCTCACAACCTAACAACGGACATGAAGGCTTGCGTGAAATTTTGCGGAACTCCCGACGTACCTGTGAGTCCGCACTTCGCTGAGTGCTAAGTGCTTGCAGCGCACCACCACTATTGATCGAGTGTGGCTCAGACGGTGTTGAAGCAGCGACTGGGAGATCACTACCAGCGGGAGCCGTAGGCGCGACTCATGCACAATCGCAGTGTTCTATTTTGGTGGCAGCCTGGCGACCTTAGTGTATAATGGCCGGGGGGGATGCTTTGAGCGGAGATCACGGAAGCAGATCCGCGGCTGCTGATATCATGAATGAGTGTTCAGCCCTTGGACCATGTCCGAGTCGACCCACTTACATTTGACCGCAGTCATTACAATTTCCTGATTGAGATGGGCGAATCAGTTTCGCTGAACAGGGTGCTCGCATTCCTGGCCGTGAACAAGATAGCTCACCTGCAATGTCACGGACAAGCTTCGGATGGTCGATCTATCCCGCAAGCGGGACCAACTCGATGACGTGGCAGCAGGGATGCTAGTAGAGTGAACATATTGAGGCGATGATCACGACGTTCCAGGGTCGACGAGAGCATCCGAATCCTGTGTCCGAGCAAGCACCGTGATGCCGAAGGTCAAAGCGGACGTTGGTATCGTTAGGTGGAGCAGCTCGCCGGCGATTATGCATGCTCCTTGGAGCCTTGTGAGCGAGGGGGAGGGAGACCGCAAGCATGCACGAAATGCCGTATGGAGGATTCGGGCGGCCAGAAATAGTCAAGTCGACGGCTTTGCATCGGTAGAGCCTCGACGACTTGAGCCCGCAGCCCAAGCGGCAGTCACAGGTGTAGACGAAAGGAAGACGAGGTGTCATTGAGGGCACATCCGTTTGCACATTGAACGGGGATCATGTGGACGGGAGCATGTCATAGTAGGAGACGGGCAGGCGTAGCTCAGGTCCTCTATACTGCATTTTCAGCGACGTCAGAATGGAAGCTCATTGTAGTGATACTTACATACCAGACGCACGCGGCATGCCTTGTTCAACTGTATGGTATACCGCCTCGCTACGATCTTCGGTCTGCCTGGATCCGCGTATCTGCGTACCACTCTCTACCGGATATCCGGCCCCGGGTTTCATGCACGGACATTCCATTCCTCTGCAAGCTTTGAGGGGGCCTGCCAGTGTGTGGCGGCCAGTGCATGGGTGCTCATGCAATGTCGCCGTCTGCCTCGGACGCTCATGATCATGTATTGCCCGATGTCGGCAGTGGCCGGGACAGAGGCGGCTTGAAGTTAGTACTGAGGCCTCAGACGGCCGCCGACATCCCCCTTCAAAAAGGTCGTCTTTAGGGGCTGCCTACGGGAGACTAGTACTGAGGTAGACGAGCAGGCTCCAGATCGCCTTCACGCCCCTGAAACAGACTCGAATGGGAAAGAACTGGGAAGAGGCTGCTTGAGCGATTCAGAGGCAGGCCTACTACGCGTTGCAGTACTAACAGTCATTCAGTACTCAGTACTCAGTTCTTGCCAATGCCGTGATGACGCCGTCCCTAGTCTTTGCAGATATAGAAGCCGACGAGCATCATCCCCGAGTCTCACTTATGACAAGGAGCTAGTGTGTATCAAAATGTAGACAATCAGTGACAATGGTGCGTAACCTTCACTGTCTTGTCACTGTCCAATGATAACCAACCTCAAGCCAGTTGTCGGCCCATAATCCGCTGCTCAAGTTGGTATATCACTGCATCAATCCCGCACACCACCAGAACAGACATGCCATGCTCAGGACCAAACTGCACGACAGTCGTGACTCTGCTACCAGAGTAGATACGCCCTACGATTACATTCGATTTCATCACCATGATCAGCATCATCTCTCACTGTCGTATGGAAGCACAGGCCTCAACTACGAATGGAGGCTTCACTCAGTCAGTCGACGATCGGCAGCTTTAACCCATATGTCAATTCTGCCTCCACGTACAGTTGCAACCAGTGACAGTTGTGATACCTAAGCACATTGCTATACCGTATCGTCAGGCTAGTAGTAGGCAAGAGTGCAAAGCTGTTGAACGCCGTCCCGAAGATTGTACGTTTCTATGCGCCTCCGTTGTCGATGCATCTTAGCCAATGTGCACAGACAAGGTTCCCTCTTCACAATCAGGGAGGGGTGAGTCACAGTGTTTGTAACATAGATGCATGATGGACAGGCAACAAACCCTGGATCACAACACCATTCACGAGAGGTAGTGGGTGGCTTTATAGCGGCTTCTGTGTACTATGAGTAAGTCTCGTGCATGAATATGCATGAATATCGTGCATCGCAGACATTAATCACAGCATAGGATAACCTTCCACGATGACAATGGTACAGTGCCCGTTGCCTCATCACTTCAAGAACTGCTTGCTTAACGTGAACGATCACTTGCATACCTGCTTATCAAATTCGGGGCTGACTGCTGAGAGATGTCATCTGTCCAGAATATTCAGATCATGGGAACCTCGGCATTACAACAGCAACGCGAACAACATTATACCGCATCTCATACCGAGGCTGTTTGACAAACGTCAACCGTAGGGCAGTTCATCCGACCAACGCGATCGCAGCGGCCGGAGCCCGCCTATGTAACCGCACAGAGCAGCTTCTCCTGCCCCTCATTCTCGTTCTCAGTCTGCCCGGGCGGCCACCCAGTTTTTTCGTCTGGTGTAGAGCAGTGAGTCTCTCTTAGGTGAATATCGTGGCAATGGTGACGATTGAAACGATGCAGCCTCCCTTTATTCAGCCCTCCGTTCGTTCCACGCCGTTATGTTGTTCATTTCGATGCTCCTCGTCGCTGCCGGCGCGCTCAAGGCCACGAAGCTGAGCCTTGCCGTCCCCATCCCCGATATGTAAGCTGCAACGATATTCAGACAAGGACTCGCGTACTCATTTTTCCATGGCAGAGGCCGCACCATCGTTCGCGATCAAGACCAAGACTTTCGGTGGGTTTTCACCATCCCGTCTCGCGGAACGTACTGTTCCCTGTACTGATGGTCATGCGCTTCGAAAGCGGGGGAGACGGACACGAGCCTCTTATCCAATTCGGCGTCCCTGTCGATGATCAGATGGCTGTGGATTATGGTGAGTACCTCGACTGTTCCGGTTCGACACAATGCTAAAGATAAGGTCGCGATATACATAGAGGGTCGCAGCCTGAAATTGAACTGTACTGATATACAGTTCGGTGTGGCGGGGGAACAGGCGCTCGAGCTGTCCCCGTCACAGACCATCGTCACGTAGACACGATAGAGCATGTACGCGTCTCTGGCCGCATTGTATCACTGTACGAGAACATCATGTAGGACAGTGACATAGTGGGCTGCTTTCAAATGAGCTACGTATACTGGGCCTGAAGCTTGAAGCTCCGGCCTGAGACCTTGCTTGAGACGCTCTCACGTAGTCAGCTAGGCCTGAGGCTTAAAGCTTGAAGGATCGAAGAGACTGCATTACATAACATATTACCTACCGTGCCAATATCCCGAGTTTGCAGCCCATACACATACACCCATCCGTATGCAAGTAGTGCGAGATGCCCATACACGTGTTGTCCAGACAGAACTGAAAATCACTCGTGCTTTCCCTCCATCACCTGTCCAACCATCTCGCCGATCCACCGCTCGAAGGCCTCTTGGTCCATGACGCCCCGTTCGTCGAAAAATGCGTTGTATCCTCGCTCACCCTTTGCACGCCCCCGGCCGAGTAGCGACTTGCCACCCGAAGTCGAGCGTACGTATGTAAGGCCGAGGGAGTACGCGGGGGGAGAGGTTGGGGTGGATGGTGTGGTAGTAGAGGTGAGCGTTATTCGCTCTGTGACAATCTGTGCAGACAGCTCAAAATGATAGTCCAGGCAATGGCATGTGAGGACATACGCGCTTGTCGAACGTCTTACGCTTCCCGACGAAGACGATATCGCCCTCGATAAAGTATGCATACAGTGTTTGTATAGTTGTTAACAGAACATAACTGATTGGAAGAAAACACCGAAGTGCTCTTATTAGTGCCGAAAGACACGTCATGGAAGGTAAAATGACGCACAGGATAACGCCTGCCCATACTGCAGGTTTGCTTTTTTCGAAGTCTACCTTCCAGCCATACAGGCCCGTCCCAAGAGCGACAAAGACACTTGCCCAGCCCAGGCCTAGCCGGACGTCTGTATGTGTGTAGATTTGATTGAAGAGTTCGGGTCGTGAAAGGAACTACGCGGAGACAAGTTCAGATATCTTCACGCACGCGACCGGGCCTGCAGCGCGAGCGGTTGCGGACCACAGGCTCAGTGACATGATCAGCGAAGAACTCACTCGCTTCAGCGCGTCGTCGCATGCGTGCTTCATCTCTGTCACGCTCGCGTTGTTCACTTTCACGACGTCGCGCCCCTCCGTTGATGGCAGCAGCGCGCTCGCGAGGATGCCGTCCGCACTCGGTTCCGGGGCGTCCACTGCATCTCTGCTCGTTCCTACAGATAATGATGGCTCGCCTCCTCCAGCTTTCCGATTCCGAGGGGCCATGTCGGGCGCGTTTTCTCAGGTGTGGCCGTGCTGGATAACTGTTGGGAAAGAGGTATCGGATCGACGTCGGCCTGCAGATTTCCGTGCCCTGGATGTGTAGTAGATCAAGGGAGACGTACACAGAGGATGCAGGAGTATAGTAGGTGTTTGGTGGGTCACCAGGAGGCGCAGGAGCTGTAGGAGAAAGAGTGGGGAAGAGCAGGTACAGGCACAGCGCGTATGCACGGATGTAGTTAGCGCCACGTGGACATCTGACATTGTGCTCACTTTGCAGCGATCTGAGCCACGAAGTCAAATCGGATCGGATCGGAGGGCTTTAATTTTTTTATTCGTCAAGTTTAGGCTCGACAGCCTCACTCAGTGACTACAGCGTGCACAGCAACGCCCATGTTTTCTGTACTATCCAAAGCTCGGAAAATCATCTACGTCGCTCGACGCTAACAGAGTGGTTTCGAACCCTGCTTTCGGGGTGCGAGTCTTCGGAGCAGTCCCAAAAGGGTAAGTACATCGCCCATCAACAAGAGTCTGGTCCTGGATGTTCGGGCGAGCCTTGAAAATGTCGTTGAAGAGGTGTTTTCTCTATGAGTACGAATATCGTTGGCATTGGACAGACTGGCGAGGTGAGATTTAGAACATCTGCTCGAATGAGGCTTCTGCTCAGTCATCGCACTTTAGTCAGTTATGCGACATTTGACTTCGAGATGGCGCGCATAGTAAGACTGGAGCTCAGTGACTTTGTAATCCTACGTCTGGCCAATGACCTTCAGTCACAAGACGTGGGGTATCAACATTCAACCTTGATGTATTTATGAGAACTATTGACGCAGCGCTAGCTTGGCACTGGCATTTACATATAATGCTCAGTGACTTCACGACGCCATCTCTCTTCATCAACACTATCGAGCCTACGCCCACAACCATCTGCTTCCGATTACGCTGACACGAACACGGGCATAATGAGCACGAGAGACGTAACTCACCTCAGTGACCTCAGCAAGATGGTGCCCAGCCAGGACGGCTCCTTCAATCGCGCCCCATCGCAATTCAGGAACTGGGTTGAACAAGGCGGCAAGTATGAGGCGGAGAAAGGTCGGTACTCTACCTATCGCTCTCCTATGGTCTGTTGCCTGATCGGTTTCTTCAGGTCGCTACCACCTCTATGTCTCTTACGGCTGCCGTGAGTACCGCTTCGTGTTGGTTGTTACCAAGACCAAGGTACTGATACCATTTGCGCATAGCATGGGCAGCGCGCACCTTGATTATGCGTCAACTAAAAGGTCTCGAAGACTTCATTCCTATAACAGTCCTCTCGCCCCGCTTAGACGAGCTTGGCTGGCCATTCGCAAACATCGACCCGTTTCCAGGCGCAGAAGTCGATCCGCTGTACAGTGCCGACCACCTGAAGGATATTTATCTCCGTGTTACCCCAGATTACGAAGGTCGCTTCACCGTGCCTGTCTTGTACGACAAGAAGACGGAGACCATTGTGAACAACGAGAGCTCGGAAATCATCCGGATATTCAACAGCGCGTTCAACCACCTCCTGCCTGCGGATAAGGCGAAGTTTGACTTGTACCCGGAACACCTGAGGAAGGAAATTGATGAACTCAACACGTGGGTGTACGATACAGTGAACAGTATGCGCTGTTCCGCGCTCGCCACCTTAATCTCGATGGCTCATGACTAGACGGATGGTGTCTACAAGGCCGTCTTTGCAGCTAACCAGTCTGCATACGAGAAGGCGGTCTACCCGCTGTTCGAGTCGCTCGACCGACTTGAAAAGATCCTCGACGGCAAAGACTACCTCATCGGCGATCAGCTCACCGAAGCTGACATACGACTCTTCGTTACAATAGTTCGTCAGGTTCTGCACGGTAGCGATCGTTGGTACTGATACCCCTCTGCAGATCCGCTTCGATGTCGCGTACTACTCGCACTGCAAGTGCAACATCCGAGACATTCGCAACGGATATCCCGCGATCCACCTCTGGCTGCGCAAGCTGTACTGGAACGTCCCCGCATTCAAGGATACGTGCGACTTCGACCACATCAAGACAGGATACTACTGGGCGAAGTCGGCACGTATAAGTGCGAACCCATGAAATTGCCTCATCGCTGAGTGATTTGCGTCACAGTATAATCCGCGTCAAATCGTCCCTGTCGGTCCCATTCCGAACATTCTGCCTCTCGATGCGTAAAGCGGTCCAAGCGGAATGTACTATGGGAGTTACACTACTGTAGCAGATCCCCGAGCCAGTCTTGAAGCTTGAAGGCCTGGTCAATCATCATAATCACGTTTGGTAAGTGTACGTGAGGGCTCACTTTTCAGGTGTTCCTGTAGTATGTACTGCTGGTGCCACCCCAAGCGCCTTCTATATCTTCGGCTCGAATAGCCATTTGGAGTCACTTACAGAGTCGCCTCCCGTGAGGCATAAGTAAATGGATACAGGGAAATTCGGCTAACTAAGAAGAGGCATTACCGCACTGGCACACAGCGTTGGGGAGATGACATATAAAGTATTCTGTATGATCATGCATAGCACTCGCTGCGCTTAGTTGGAACTACGGTCCGCTTTTTCCAAACAGACTTCCGTGTGTGGTGCTCGTTCGTTGATCTCGCTACAAGCACAACCCGCAAACTTCGGGTTTCTGGCGGACTGCGCCGTGAAGTGACTTGACACTAGCGCGCGACTCCGAGACTATTCGGAGCGATGACAAACAAATGACTGAATCTTCAGAAAGAGATCTGGGTACGTACCCATGGTAAGGCTTGGAATGGGTGAAATGGAGATGTGCATGCTGGAGATGATGGCCACTACCACCGGTTTGGATGTGAGCCAGTTAAATGAATGTTTCTGCTCAGTCATCATACGTTAGTCAGAATAGACGACATGGCGCCTCCCAATTACACCTGTACGATTGGGTTTGTAATGCTACACCCAGTCTGTTACACAGTCATAGGACAGCAGTTGTCGTTTCTGACGTATAGACGATCAATGCAGCGCTGGCTGGGTATATAAGACTCCGAACGTCGCTCTTCCACGTCAGGACTCTCCACCGACCCCAGCCTGTTGAGCAACCGACTTACATCTGATTCCGCTGTCACCTCCAAGGAGCACAATGAGCACAAGGGACGTTACTCACCTTAGTGATTTCAGTAAGATGGACCGAGGTCAAGACGGTGCCTTCAATCGTCCGCCCTCCCAATTCAGAGACTGGATCGAGCAAGGCAGCAAGTTTGAGCCGGAGAAGGGTGGGTTGTCCCGCGATTAATGCTGTACGATATGGTGTCTGATCAGTTTGTTCAGAGCGATACCATCTCTATGTCTCGTACGGCTGCCGTGGGTACTACTTCATGTGACTGAGATCTCACTGGTGACTAAATGCCGCGTTCAGCATGGGCAACACGCGCCTTGATTATGCGCCAGCTCAAGGGCCTCGAAGTCTTCATCCCTGTAACAATCGTCTCACCACGCATAGACGAGCACGGCTGGCCATTTGCGAACATCGACCCGTTTCCAGGCGCAGAAGTCGATCCGCTGTACAGCGCCAACCACCTGAAGGATATTTATCTCCGCGTTGCACCGGACTATGAGGGCCGCTTCACCGTGCCTGTCTTGTACGACAAGAAGACGGAGACCATTGTGAATAACGAGAGCTCGGAGATCATCCGGATATTCAACAGCGCGTTCAACCACCTCCTGTCTGCGGACAAGGCGAAGCTCGACTTCTATCCGGAACACCTGAGGAAGGAGATTGACGAACTGAACACATGGGTATATGATACTGTGAATAGTAGGTGACCTTCCGCATTCTCTACCAGGCGCGGTGATTGATAGGTGGTACAGATGGAGTGTACAAGTCTGGCTTTGCAGCCAGCCAGTCCGCATATGAGAAGGCGGTCTACCCTCTCTTCGAGTCCCTCGATCGGCTTGAGAAGATCCTTGACGGGAAGGACTACCTCATCGGCAACCAGCTCACTGAAGCCGACATTCGTCTCTTCGTCACCATTGTTCGTCACTGGTCAATTCATCTGGATATCTACTCACAGCTCGTCACGCGTAGATTCGGTTCGACGTCGCTTACCACGGTCAGTTCAAGTGCAACATCCGGACCATCCGCTACGGATACCCTGCGATCCACCTCTGGCTGCGCAAGCTCTACTGGAACATTCCGGCGTTCCAGGATACAAGCAAGTTTGAGCACATCAAGGCGATCTATTATTCGGTCAAAGCAGTACGTACGAGGGAACTTGACACCGTGTGCTTGCTGAATGCTGAATGACTCGCACTGCAGAACAACCCGCGTCAGATCATTCCCGTTGGACCCATTCCGAACATCCTGCCGCTCGACGACTAAGGCAGCATGGGCGGACTGCATTCTGGGTGTCGTGCGACTATAACAGTATCGCCGTGCGCATAATTCAAGTAGCTGTTGTAACCAAATAGTCAGCATTTCAAGGTTCGTACATGACTCACTTTGTCAGGAGGTCTTGTATTGAATGCGGGCGTTCTCGGCTGGGGTCAACGTCACCGTTTGAGACCTTCTACGACGAGTCAGATGTTCCTCGGATTTGCCTTCGCACTATATACGTGAACGGTCTGGAACATTCATACGGCCTCTCTGGTGTATTGACGATGTTCTGTAAACCACAAGCAGCAGCTTCTGCGCAGCTTATGTTCAGCATCGTGGCTGGTAGTCGTCTTGCGCCATCGGAACCCTCCTGTGACAGCTGACCCCAGTACGAACTTCTTGCCTCATCATAAGATTGCCCACAGACGCTGGCCCTCGGTCAGATGTCCGAGCCCGATAAGCAGACTACTCACCCCTATTTATCCTCCAGTAGCAGGGATACTTAGCGCGGGCCCTGCATACACGCGAATCACGTTCGAAACCTGGTATGGACCCGCTCGACTCTGCGCGGACAATCTGGGAGGCAAACGGCCTACCTTCGCAGGCCCTATCGTCGCTCAAGTTGAGCCCGAATCCTGATCCTGCTGTGAACTCGTCCTTTAAGCTCGGAACCGCAGCACAGGTATGCCGAATCTGTTTCGCTTGATAAGACGGTTGGCGTTCCTATCTTCATATGGCCTTTGCCAGACCGCCATTGGCCTGTCTGGACTCGCAGCGGCCTACTTTCATCAGCTGCGAACTGGTGTCGAACAAGAAGTGTCAGTCAATGCCCGGCACGCGGTACTAGAGTTCAGTCAGTGGAGCTCAGCTTCCCTCGCATCGCCATGGTCTGGACTGAAACGCCACTGCGCAGAGAGTGAGTCCTGGTACACGATCAACGGCACGCTGCCCTCTGGCTCGCTCTTCGAGCCTCTCTCTGGGCTCTACAAGACCAAGGACGACAGCTACGTCCGGCTGCACACCAACTTCCCTCAGTAAGCCCACTTCCCCCCTTCAAGGCCTCGTGTCTCAGGCTGACCACTCACACCTATACACTATTCTAGCCACCGCCAAGGCATCCTCGACATCCTCCAATGCGCGCCCACACGTGACGCTGTCGCGGCCGCAATCCAGCAATGGAACGCTGCCGACTTCGAGACGGAGGCGGCCACGCACAAGATGGTCGCGACCGCGCTGCGATCGTTCGACGAGTGGGACGCGCACCCGCAGGGCCTGGCGCTTGCACACGCACCTCCCGTGCAGCTCGTCAAGATTGGCGACGCGCCGAAGCGCGAGGTGACAGGCGACTATGCGCGTCCGCTCGAGGGCATCCGCGTGCTAGACTTGACGAGGATACTCGCGGGGCCTGTTTGTGGGCGGACGCTCGCTGGTAAGCCTTGTCGCTGGGCTGTGCTACATGGTTCTGACCCATTTGACAGCGCACGGCGCGGACGTTTTGCTCGTCACTTCTCCGATGCTTCCCGCCTTGCCCTTCCTCGATACGGACACTTCTCGCGGAAAGCGCGCGACGCAGCTGAATCTGACCACCGAGGTAGACCGCGCGGCACTCAGTGGCCTCGTCAAGCATGCCGATGTGTTCCTACAGGCATATCGTCCAGGTGGGCTGCAGGACAAGGGTTTCGGCCCTGAAGACATCGTGCAAGCAAGGCCAGGCATTGTTTACGCAACCCTAACAGCATATGGTTGGGAGGGACCATGGAAGGACCGACGAGGAGTAAGTCAGGAACACGAGGCTTTCACGAGACTATGCCACTCACTATGTTACGCTTTCTGACGCACAAAGTTCGACTCACTCACGCAGACAGCTTCCGGATTCAACGTTGCTGAAGGCGAAGCCTACGCTGCGTTCTCCGGAAGTGGTGCCAGTCCAAAACCTCGCCCATTTCCTATGCAAGCCCTCGATCATGCCGCTGGCTATCTCCTCGCCTTCGGGATCAATGCGGCGCTCTGCAAGACTATCATCGTACGCACTGCACATACATGCTCTGCGAGCGTACAGTCTGACGACATTGGTCTTCAGGAAGGAGGTTCTTGGGAGGTTCGCGTCTCCTTAGCGGCCGTTGGCAAGTGGATTCGTTCATTGGGTCGCCTGGATCCTGGAGTGGCTTTTGGCAAAGGCAGTCCTCTCCCTTCTCCAAATCTGCCTTGGCCAAACGAGCTTCAATCGCTCAGTGTCTCCTGCATTCGCATTGCAGGGGAATATACAGAAGACAAGAGGCCTAAGGAAATGACTTGCATTAGCCACACTGCGAGGCTGTCGAAAACCCCTGTAGTAGAAACCGGCTCACCGATCTCCCTCAATTCCCACGCTCCTATATGGCTTCCACAGCACTACAACTGACAATACTCCAGCCTTACCAGTCACCACACTTACGGTTCACTACCATAATCCGATGTCGCGCACTCGTTAGACATTATGCGATAAGAGTAGAGATAAATAGAAAATACAAGACTACAGTACAACAACAGCCCAAATGACAAACGATCTACTTCGCTCCTGCGCTCGAGAACTAAAAACGTGCAAGTCAGCGGCGCACTAGCGAGGTTAAACTTGTTCAGACCCACCTTCGTTACCGATTTCGTTCCCTCAGAGATAGCGTGCTTGGCAAGTTCACCGGGAAGAATCAAACGGACAGCAGTCTGAATCTCACGAGAGGAGATCGTTGACTTCTTAGAGTAGGATGCGAGCTCTGTAAAGCCCAAGTCAAGACAGTTCACACTAATCTCAATGAACTGGCTCACTAGAAGCCTCCGTCGCAATACGCTCGAAGATGTCGTTGACGAAAGAGTTAAGGATAGCCATCGCTTTGTTGGAGATACCGGTGTCGGGGTGGACCTGCTTGAGGACTACATATTCGTGAGCGAGAAGCCACTGACTCCCAAAATCACGCGACTCACCCTTGTAGATGTAGGAAGAGTAAGTCTCCTTGCGGGACTTTCTCCTCTTCTTCTTGGTGTCGTCGCCAGAAGCGGCGGGCTTCGTGCTCTTCTTCGCTGACTTTGCGCCCTCAGCGGGCTTAGCAGGCGCCTTGGAGGCGGTGGAGGCAGGAGCCTTAGCGGCAGTGGAAGCGGGCTTCGGGGCCATTGCGTTCGAGAGTATGAGGGGTGAGTGCAATTGAGAGACACGAACAGATGGTGGTGAGAGCGAGAGATATGGTGGCAAGATTGGAGGACGCACAGAGTATTTATACGGACGCGTTGGCCTTGTTTGGCCAGACGCGTCGACGCACTGAACCTTATTTTGTTGAACGGCGTTCAACAGCTGTCACGTGCTGACGCGCTGCGCGTCGGTGGCTGATGGGCGCCTCTTAGTATATATACTCACGCGCGTTGTTTCTCTTTTCCCAACTCTGCAATTTGTGACCGTTAAACACTCTCGCTGCCCAACCTCCAACTCACCTTCCAACTTATCTCACTTTTATCTACAACACAATGTCTGGCAAGACGAGTGGCAAGTCCAAGTCTGGCAAGGCTTCTGGCGACGTCCCTGGCAAGGCCCAGTCGCGCTCTGCGAAGGCTGGCCTCCAGTTCCCTGTCGGTCGTGTGCATCGTCTTCTCAAACGCGGTAACTATGCGCAGCGTGTGGGAGCTGGTGCACCTGGTGAGTCCACTTCTCGGGATCTTTTAGTCATGGGCTGACTGGAACTTTACAGTCTACCTCGCCGCTGTCCTCGAGTACCTTGCGGCCGAAATTCTCGAACTTGCGGGTAACGCAGCACGCGACAATAAGAAACAGCGAATTATCCCTCGACATCTTCAGCTTGCTATCAGGAATGATGAGGAGTAAGTAGCTCTCGTCACAATGGTACTTCTATCTGACCAACGATCACAGACTTCACAAGCTCCTTGGTGACGTGATTATCTCACAAGGAGGTGTTGTACCACATATTAACCCTGAGGTTAGTTTCATTCATTTGGGTACTGTCAGCTTCTAATGCCTTTTCAATAGCTTCTCCCCACGAAGACATCAAAGGGGAAGAAAGACGGCCAGGAGGTTTAGACGTCTCATGGGTTCCTCTTGTTGTATTATTCACTGTATTTGCACACTATCTTATTTCTATTGGCGATATCATTGAATGTTCGATGTCCATATTGAGTGATGATAAGGTACTATTCAAGTATTGTCTGTTAACGCCTCTCTTAAAGCTTAAGGGTGGCAGTGGATGCATCGTGTCCAGAGTGTGAGTGGGATGGCGATGAATGGCCAAGGAGCAGTGGTACATAGAAGCGTTATGCTTGCAATTCGTAAGGGTATCCTATCCGATGAGGTTACCAACCGCCGAGATATATGGGTGCAAGCCAGATGACCAAGATCACATGAATAGCAGGACGGGGTGTAGATCTCAGAAGAGTCCAAGAGCAGGAAATCTACTACGACAAAAGTCATACCAAGTGTCTGTAGAATGTGCGCTACAAAGGATGTCGAGGTATATCACATCTATACACGCTGCAGCCAACCGACATCCAGGTCTGTCATGGTGCGCATGCCTTCTGGGTAGGCGCTGTTGCTCTCCTTGAGTGCACCCGCCAGCCGCCTACAGATTTCGCGCGGGTAATACAGGTGTTCCGCCTGCGGAAAGCTTGGGTACTTATTCAAGACGCTAGGCATCGACTCGCAAATTGAGCACATCCCAGAACTCGAGCTGAACAGATGACGTACATTTGAAGATCAGAATACGCCGCGGATGGCCCGAGGATCTTGAAGAGGACCTTCGCTGCATGTATTGACGCGCTCTTGGGTAAGACGTATTCTGTCGGCGTTGTATAGGACATGCGCATACTCGGCTTGAAGAGCCACATGAGTAGTCGTGGCCGCTCTTCTTCCTCGTCGAGGATGACAAATCGGTAGGTCGCATGCGCGTGTACGAGTTCATTCATGTCCTCTGCAACAAACGCAGAAAGAGGTATCCTTGGAGCTCTAAAATGTCGCTCACGTCAGCCATTGAATAGCAATTACGGTACAACGCACTCGTGGGATGGGCTCAATGGCCGGATGGCGTATTTCGCTAGCCTGTATACCATACGAGGTACTCCCCCAACTAGTTGATGTTCTCGACGACGCCCGACAATAGATCCGCATATACAGCGTACGCGTACCCAGGTATCAACGTGCTGTAGGGAGGGTTTCTTAACGTAATGAAAAAAAAAAAAAAAAAAGAGAGAGAGAGAGAGAACAAGTGTAAACAGTGTAAACAACAGAAAGAATATGCCCTCGCAGGTAGCTCCCGAGACGTAGACCTCAGCAACACGAGAGTTGTTTGGCAAGTGACCGGCGGGTGCCGTTAATGTCGGACGCATTGTATCAGCCGCAGGACGAATCCTGCCGCCGTCCCGTATGCCCATCCAACAAACGGCTCGCAGCCAAAACCTACAAGGGCTTCGACCGGCGCACGAGATGCTAATGAACAAACGAGAGCGGCGACCATTGGTGATCACCCAATGTCGGCCTTCTTTCCGTCCTTACGACACATCGTAGGAAATAAAGGAAATGATGCTCACCTTGTCCTCGTCATTAGAATCAATCGTGCAGAGATTATGCGCGGACACCACTGACTGCTCGAACAGAAGATAGCTCCCGCCAACCAGAGCTTGGCCCTCAGTCGGCCAAAATCCCTGTGTCGAGTGCTTCTGGACGTGCTCGTGCAGCTTCTGGTCAGAATGGCACATCCACGCATCGACGAGCTCCGCCCAGTGCTCCGACGGCAGGTCGCGGTAGTCGCGCACCTGCGATGCGTGCACGAGGGGCAGCGAGCACGACGCACAGACGTAGCCCGTTGGACGCATCACGGACAGGCGCGACGCGTCCATCAGTGTGCTGTGCACGAAATTGGAAGGGCCGGTTCCATTTGCAGATAAGACAGAGAGCTTGACCTGGAAGTGCCCACCTGACGCTTGCACTTCTTTCTTGCCGGGCTCGACGCGTGCGGGGAGGCGCAGATAAGGCGATGTACTCAGCCCGCACCTCAGCACGAGCCATCCGTTCCCATCCTCAGTGTTCGCCGGCACCTGTGCAGCGGGCACGACCTCTGCATCCAGGACTGCACCGGGCATCACACCCGTGACGTTCAAGAAGACAAGCACGTGCTGTAAGCTTTCGTGATACTCAGCAACATACGTCACCTCAAGGTTAGCTAGCAAACATGTCAGTCAGGTGCCACCGAGGACTTAACGCGAGGGACTCACTCTGCAGGGTGGGCATAACCGCAACCGACGACCCAACTCTGCGCATCCTTGACGCCTTCGGTTTCTTCGACTCGGTTGGCGAACTCGTGGTAGGTGATGATGACCTCGACGACGACGACAGCAACCATGCTAGCGGCGGTGCAGACATACTCCTGCTCCGTACACTCTTCAGCGAGTTCTTGCGTCGGGGAGACGCCGGTGGGGGCGACGGGTCCAGCCCCTTCGGTATTGGCTCCTTGACGAACTCCGGCAGGGTGAGCAATGCCGTGGGGTCCTCCATCTGCATCTTTATTTGGACAGGTTCGGGGATCGCTTCACGAATGAACTCTGGTAGTGTCAATAGTGCGTCTGGATCCTTCACCCTCAGGCGTGGGCTAGCACCAGGAGGCGCCAGGACGGCATCCTGCGAGTGTAACCTGCCTGCGTCAGAATGTTTGAGGAGCTGCTCCACGAAGGCATCTCGCTATCCAAAGTTTCAGTCTCCACCTCCCGCGTGCGATAATATGTCGCATACCTTTTCCATATCCCGTCGCCTAGCCTGCTCAAGCTTCGCCTTCAGGCCACCCTCCAGTACAACTGACTGGTCCGCAATCTTCCGCTCTGACGCCCTTCCAATCAGGTCTACCATCCTCTCTAGCTCCTTCGCATCATCAGACTCGCTCGCGCGTTGCTTCCCCTTCCGAGTAGACGAGCCTGCCCGACTCGCCTTCTCCATCGCCTCCACCTTGCTCCTCTTCAGCTCCACACGCTGGTCGTGCAGCTGGGGCGCGACGAGATATAGTCGGTCGATGGCTAACGTCACCGCTTCGAGATCCATTCGCATCTTCTCGTTGAGCGTCACTGAGCTTCCGCGATCCATGATGCTCGAAGTGTCCGCACCAACCGAAGCCTTGGAGGTGCCTAGCTTCGATGGACCTTCGCGTGACACAGTCGACCTCGCTTCGTACTGCGGAAGACCGTCGCCTTCCATTTCGACATCATACCATGCAGTGTCATAATCTGGCGGCTGCTCCTGGAGGTCCACAGCAGTGCGCGAGCGACATAGCGACAGGACTTCTTCGAGTTCTTCATCTACCTGAGCCCAGAGCAACGCGTCCTCAACCTGCCTCACAGGAGACACCCCGCGCGAATTCGACGCACTAGCATCTCGGGCCAGCCGAAGATCACTCAACTCGCGACCCAACGCGGCGATTGGGTCTACGGGCGCGCCGGAGGGTAGCCCATGGGCCCAGGAGGCGACACGCGTCATCGCAGGCGCACAACTGGATAACTGCGCCTCAGCAAGGCGGTGGAAGTGACCGATCAAAGACGCGAGCCTCCGAACAAGAATAGCATCTTGCGGTGGAAAGACGTCCGTGTCACTGTCTGTCAGGTGTTTGACGCGCGTCTGCAATTCACAGACGAGCGAAGCATCGTCGGGAGCCGAGGAAGATGAGGGTCCCGCGAACGCGTCATGAGCAGCCGAGCCGAGGGAACGGAGATTCTCGACGAGTGTGTATAATGAGGAGGAAGGATGCGCTATGAGATCGGGCGAAGTTGGCGAGCGCGGTGGCATAGAGTGTCGGCGGTCTGGTATAATAGGTCGCCATTGTGGCGTGTTAGAAAGTAAATCATTGAGGGTCGTTATGCAGGAGTTCTGTACGTGGACGATGGAGGGCACCACATCCTCCTACGTGGTGTTAGTGCGAACGGCTGCGCGCAAACCGTCAACAATGGACTCACGGAGAGAGATTCGCCACTTCGCACCTCGCCCAAAACTGATGGGCCTGTCACCTGCAACATTTGTTGAGTGTGCGAGCTCATCGCCAAGGCATCGACATCGTCTCGTGTGAGAACATGAGGGTGTCCGACAGCGATTGTTGGGGCATGGCGCTCGAGCTGCAAGGACTCCGATTCGAGTTCCTGCAATAGTTCCTCCTGTTCTCTCTCAGCAAGTGTGGGGAATGGAGCCGGTATACTTCCTTGCAGGTCGTTCCAGTATTGCTGGCCTGAGTTGCGCAATCTTGTCGTGTCAGTGGTAGAGGAGACCGCCGGTGGTGCGGTCTGTGTGCGGACGAGGGTCGCCATGGGACGACAGGAATCTCTAGAACAACGAGGGACGACGGCTTATAGTAGAACAGCCTCGAGGTAGATCAGATGCAATGTCGTCGTCGAACAGCGGTATCGCGATGCTGACTGTTCGTCTGCTCGGGGTGGTGATGTCGAAGAGCAGTGGGTTAACGTTGGACGCAGAATCATGCCATTTTGACGCCTGCCTTTTCTGGCTTACATATGTAGACCAAAATTTCCAATTTACTTTGACAGACTTCCGTTCGAACTATCCCTAAATTGAATGATACTTATACATCATACGGTTCTCGAGATCACGGCCGTTACCGCAACGCGCAGACTGCCACCGGCTCCTGGTCAAGCACTCCCGGAAGCGGTACATGAATAGTGGTCTCGTCCCCCGCCGATGGGGAAGTCGCACCCCACCTACACCCCAGGGGACGAGATCAATAAATGGCTATGTCACGATGTAGCCCTGAACTGTCGAATACCATATCTTACATGTCTCTGTCATGACACTGGGTTTCAGCGTTTCAGCCTCACTGCGCGTGTACTGAGCTCGAGCGGTCCTCAAGCTAGGCCTACTGTAAGTTAGGATCGAAAGTAACTCAGGTGCGCCCTACCTCCTTGCTCGAGTCTTACCTCCACCAAGCAGAAATAGTGGCACTTGTTGACCTAACTCAGCATGTTTCGATACCCGGGAAGATACACAGAAAGCCTAGCCTTTTTCAGTGCATGAACAGCGACGCCGCAGCGTTTATCTATTGTACATTTAGTTTAGTCACATACAGTATGTGCCAGCAAGGAGCTTAAAGGCAAGTGATGTTTGCCCTGAGACTTTGGCGGCTTTCTCGATGGATCACACAGTGAGATCCTGTCAAGAACTGCTTTTCGCCAATTACACCAGTTTCAATAGATCGCTCATCACGCCCATGGCAGTGACTGCAGCCCCTGCGCCAGCACCCTGGACAACCAAAGGCCTCGCACCATACCGTGCTGTATAAAACATGATGATGTTGTCCGAGCCACCTAGGGCGGTGGCGAATGCGTGCGTAACGGGGTACCTGCGCAACAGTTTCGGTGACCCATAACTGAATGGAGGAGCAAGTTTACTCACTTTTCGAGGTCTGCCTTGATAGTCCCAGACGCGACATCGATGACACCAGCGAACCTGAGCACCTTATTTTCTTTCACAGCATCAGTGCGAATTTTGTTGAAGTGGTCGTCGAACTCAGGCAGCCGCCGTATGAATTCATCTCCAGTATCGATGCCCTCTAGCTCTGGTGGGACAAGGGATTTTGTCCTGACGGACTGGTAGCCTTCAGGGAGTGCTGATCGCAAGGAAGGGATGTAACGCGAGAGGATGGTGAGTTTCCGCGCGACATCAGCCCCATTGAGATCGTCGGCGGGATGAGGTTCCTTTAGCGGTACTCTCAGCCTGACGACAGTGGCCTATGGATGTATCCGATACATACCGTATAGCCTTTCTCCCTTGCAACTTTCACGACTGATGAGAAGCTTGGGCCGCTCTCTCGTCCAGTTGAGAACTCGTTGAAGATGTAGCTCATGGTCCCAGAGAATACGCCCTCGATTTTGAGAACCTGGAGGTTTGTCACGCTCGTATCAAAGAGTATGCGAGTGGGCAGGAGCCAACCGTACCTGATCACCAGTAGCTATGAGATCCTTCAGAGTAGAAATGATCGGCAGACCAGCACCGACGGTCGCCTCGTTGAAGAATTTTGCACCGCTCTCGAGGCTAGACAAGAGGATGCTTTCATACAAGGGAAGCTCCGCAGAGAATGCCTTCTTGTTGGGCGTGATGACATGTACTCCAGAGCGCAAGAACTGCGGATACAGCGCGGCCACCGCATTCGAAGAAGTGTTGTCCACGAGCACGACGTCCTGCCCGGGCTTCACGAGCGCCGACAGCTCCCGCACGAGGAGCGGCAGATCGGGCTTCAAACCCGACTGAGCGAGGTAATTCTTCCAGTCGTTGGGCGTGATCGTCAGTCCGTCGGGATTGTGCAGCGTGGTTTTGGAGGAAGTCAGGGTGATAATCCGGAAGGGGTTCGGGGAGGGGAATTTGAGCAGTTGGTTGATGAACTCCCCGCCAACTAAGCCAACGCCTATCACCGCAATGCGCATCACCTTCGGACTCGAGGACACGATCGCTTGTACGGACATGACTCTGTACTAGGGTATCAAGTTACCTGTAGGCTGTAGTACGCAATGATGTCAATATATATAAGTGTTGTAACTCAAGCGTGCAGAACGCAGCGCGTAACAAAGATGTAAAATCCCACCCACTGTGTTATTTCCAAGTCCGTTGTTGACCTATCAAACCGGAAATGGTCGCACTGTGCAAGGTCACGGTGCTGGAGGCTGGTGGCGCTCGAGCCGCTGCTGCGAGTGGTCAGATCGATATCTGGTGCGATCTGGAGATCTGACATCGTACCAAATCTGACGAATTTGACGATAATGAATACTGAACGTAAACTGGCAGGAAGCTGTCAGTCACTTTCACAGCATGAAAGCAAGACAGCAAGTACGTTCATCTACGACTCGTCAATAACGTGGTATACTGCGCAGGTATAAGTACAATGATGCAATGCAGCTCTATGGTGTTAATGTAGCGTAAGTTCGTCATGGTCATTCAAACGTCACTACTTTTCGTTCTCCTAATCGTGTGCTCGTAGCCCCGTTTTGCACCGCGGCTTGCAAGAACTGCTCTGACGTGAAGTTTTGCAGCTCCACGTCAGGGCCATCTGTTTGCTGCTCGATGCCATAAAGCGAGGGTGTGCCAGTGCGAGGGGTATTGCCGTTGGCAGAGTTTGCGTAGCTCCCAGGCGTGCTGTCCGTGACGCTGATGGTAGGGTAGTTCGGCGGAGTGGTCCAGATGCGCACGCCGCCGTCGTGGCTACCGGTAGCGAACATGAAGGGCTCAACAGCGGCGTTCCAGGCTATGCAGGTCAGATCACCCCCGAGAACTTGTGCACGGACGTGGTGCAACAACGCGGCTGATTCACGGTCCCAGATGTGTATGTCACCAGCTGTGATCGAGGTGAGCTAGGAACGTTGTCCCAGTCCCGACAGTTATCGTACCTTTTCCAGCACAGAGCACTAGTTGGTCGTTTTTGCCACCAAAGTAACTAGGCCCAGCAAAGTCCACAGTAACCTTGGGCATGTACGTGTGCCGCAAAGACAGCCGTGCAGTATCCTTGACCATGTCCAGTTTCCAGAGCTGAGGAGGCGCCTGTGCTGGTCGTCAGCGCGGAATTGGATGTCCCAAGACAGTCGGGCCTACCTTGTTCTCATAACTGACCAGGGCTACTTGGTCATCACGAGCTAAAGTGATATCACGCACATCATGCAGAACGGGTACACGGCTGAACACACGCTCAGTATCAAGCAGCTCTGGAGCTCGAGGAACTCACTTCTCGATGTCCTTCTTGTCTAAGTTGAACACTGCAGATGCACCACAATCAGACGGCTATTTCGCCTATTACACCATTGTCGCACCTATAATCTGCTTCTCCGCTCGAGATTTGCTGGGGTGCAGTCCATCGCGCGACGCCATGAGCGTTCCGACGCATAGCATCCTCTGGCAGTCCTGAGTAACCGCTACATCGTGTAACACCATGCGGTCAAAGTGATATGTATCCAGTGGCTGCGGAAGGAAGCAGTTGTTAACGGGTCACCTTCGATTACACGTAGGTTAGTGAAGTTACGCACTTGACCATGGAGATCCTGTGGAAACCTCAGCTAAATAAACTGACGACGCAATTCGGCTGAACGTACCAGTTTAACAACATCACTGCCTTCGACCGACAAGAAACCTAGAGAAGATCAATGGTATTCGCTGGCAGTCCATGATCACGCTCGAACAGCTTACCTTCATCGCCAGGAAGCCACGCTATCGACTGGACGTTCTTCCGACGATCGATGGTCTTCTTGCACACCCCGTCCTATAAGAACATTCAAGAATTAGTCAAGTATAGTTTCGTCCGCAGAACAACTTGATTCACACCTCAGTCCAAACCTTTACGCCGCGATTGAGCTTGGTCAGCAGGTTCGTGCCATTGGGCGACCTGCGGTACTGTCACTGAGAGATATGTCGCTTACGGATGCGTAGAACGCACCAAGCGACCTGTCCAACGAATCCTTGCGGCTGAGCAAGAATACGATGTGAGGTGAATGGTTCCTAAACATGTCGTTAAGCCTATCTATACCATCATGAGCGACAGTTAAAACACGCACGCCAACTCTAAAGATCATGGAAGTCCTGTCCCAGCTAGTGCAGGTAAGTTAAACAGTATTCTTACCTGAGGACACCGTAAGATGTACCTCGAAGTCGCTAGGAACTTGCCATTCGGCGAGAACTGTAGATGCCTGACGAGCGCCTGATGAGCAGCAAGGTCCTGGGTAGTCTCCAACGCCTTTAGCTTCGGCACGAGCGCAGCGACCCTCGAAGCCCGCATCATGCCAACAGGCTCAGCTGATATGCTTCGCCCTCCCGGGCCGTCCGTCGAGCTCGTCCGTCGTCGCGTCGGCGTGCGCGGCGGCAAGGTCAGTCCAAAAGGCATGGGCGACGCCGCCTGGCGCATCATCATCACTGAGTGGACCGCACTCACGAAACGCGCCTTCCCCGAGGGCGGCGGTGCGTTCTGGGCTGCGGTGCTCGCGTCGCTCATCGTCGTAGCCATCTCCAGGTTATCCGAGGACCCGAAATTCGACGTGCGCATCTCGGCGATGGGAAGCAGCGGACCCGTGGAGTCCGACTGGCGCATGCGCATGGACATGGGCGAGATCGGCTCCGCGCTGTGTGCGGTCGGCAAAGTCTCCGCGATTCCATCTTCATGTTCCTTTTCCATGGACGTCGACATGGTGCCGATGCGCCGCAGCGTGCGTGTGCTCATGCGCGAGACGCCGTCGCTCGCGATGCGGAACCGTCGCATCATCCACTCGCCTGCTTCCCTCGTATGCCTGGCTAGACGCCACGCGAGCGCGCGGGGCTCATATACAATCCACTTGATTCCGGGGACAGAGCACAACTCTACCCTTGTCTCGGAGAGCACGTCTGCGAGCCACTTCTGCCCCTTGTGCTTCGTGAAGATCATTCGCTCTGAGATGAACCACGTCGACACCGCTGCGAGGCCGATGCAACTGAACGCAGAGAAAACCGACGTCAGAGTCGTCGTCACACGATCCTGATCCTGGCGTTAGACGATGGGTAACTTCACGATGCAATAGCAAACGCACCTGTCCAGACGAATATCCAAACAGCACGAGACCCATGGAGAAGCATGCAACCGATGCGACTAGGAACACCAATGGTGACCGCTTGATCCAGATGAGCACCCACCAAGGTACACGATGACCAGGCGAGCGGCTATGTCTCAGTCAGAACACAATGATGCCTCAAGACTGCTTAAGACGCACTACATCGCCTGTTTCCACGTCAGACCGAGTAGACTGTTAACGGCCGCTTGTATGCTGAAGACAAGCGAAATGAACCAAAAGCAATTGACCGCTTTAGCAAGAGTACCCGTAGTCATGTTGTATGAAAACTGCATCGTCGTCGCCGTGACTGCGCTGAAGAAGGTGGCGACCGTACTCAGGTTGAGCAGGTTCTGACTTGCATGTTCTTGCGTGAACCGAATCGTCGGGACGCCTAGGGCGCACCATCACCAACACGAATGGGTAAAATCTATCTTGCCGCCTTACCGATTTCAATGAAGACGGACAGGGCAGCGGTTATGTTGTCCAGGTGTTCGCTCATCTCCGAAGTGAGATCGTGCAGATACCTCTGTACGGCTGGATACTTGAACTGGCCTTCGGACATTCAAAGTCAATGACAAGGTCCGTCGCGTTTCACTTGCCAAACCATGGACTCACCTTCATACGTTTTCAAACAGGATGCCCAGTACTATAGCACAGTAAGCATACACGGTTACGGACCACTCGCAAGACCTACCTTCAAGTCGCACTCGAGAGACTGGATGGACGCATTAACAGCCTCGTCGTTGAACTCCGGAAACTCGTTCAGACAGTCCAAGAAGGTCATCACGTCATGCGCTAGGCTCTGCAACTGATCGGGGAAGTCTTCCGCGTCGAGATCATCTACGGTCGGATTCACGACGTGAGACGGGGCCTTTCGCCGCTTGCGCTTGAGTGCGGCGTGGAGGGCCGTGTCCACGAGGGACTCGCGAGGCTGCCTTTTGACTTTACGAGGGAACAGGTCGGCAGCATTCTCGCGGAAGAGCCAGAGAAGCTGGGCCAGTCGCTCTCGCAGGTGCACGGATGACGAGAGGATACCGACGGAGCTTCCTAGCTGACGGGCTGCGTTTGCGAAGTTCCGAAGCTGCGAAGGCCTGTCAATGTCAAAGGGCCTGTCGGAATGCTATTGAGATACGTACCTCCCGGTCCAGATTGGTCATGCGCCTCGGTGGGACATTGTGTCAGTGTGCACGCCTTTGTTCCGATGCGTGTGAAGACGTACCTCTCAAACTTATTAAAAGCTTCCGCACCCACTTTCTGTAGATGCTCATCCACAGTCGCTGTGGCATGACGACGTGTGACACTGGTTGGCCTGCGCAAACGACGAGAACCACTCACGGACGTCCCTGTCGTCTTCGAAGTTAGGTCGGTCGTTATTCAAGATGGCTGGGACATTGCGACTCGACGTCAGACCTGACAACGGTCCAGAGTTCAATTGAGGTGACTCACGCGACGCCAAATCGTTATCCTTCGTCAATTCATGCAACGCATCCAACAAGCTCAGTAGAGTCTGTCTGCGCTTCGACTGCCCTGCATCGGCATGCGGGTCTAGACTCGGAAGAGCAACAGTCTCGACAACGGTCGGAATGCCTGACGTTCATATACAGAAGTCACTATGCTACGCAGTCAAGTCGTTAGATTAGGCGACACTCACCTCGTCCCATGCTTCATAACTATCTTCGCACAAGTGTATGAGTTGCAGTTGGCACGAGACGCGTAGACCTTGAGCCAAACGTTTAGGAAACGTCACAAAGTCGTCGTTCAAGACTTCAGGTCGTGCAGATGTCGTCCGGGTGTTTGGGAGGAACGGATTGGTCACAGAAGGGAAGCTCAAGACATCTGAAGCGGCTATCACAACTGTGATTCAAGAAGGTCGCGGCCTCGATGCCTCATGCCTTGATGCAACCTCATGTCGGGATGACATACCACTTTCTGGGCTTGGTTTTTTCTTGGCTTCCGAAGGCAGAACACAGTCCACTTCTTCAGGATTGCACATGCATGACAAGCGGCATAACATATTGGTCTATAGTAATGTCAGGGACTCCAGAACTACAGTGTTATGCTGCCAAGCATTTGAATTACAGAACACTACGGAAGCAGTAATGTATGGTTGCCGAAAATCGATTTCATTGTGCACCTGTCTGTCTAGGTCAGTGATCTGCAGGTGATCTCTTGAACATCGAGAGAACTCCGGATGGGTATTATAGCCTGTTAGAATGTACTTTCTATGTTCGGAGGATGTTTGTTCTAACGTATTGTTTTTACTTACGATGTTTGAATTTGATCCCCGACCACGCTCTTCAAACATTTCCGGTTCCTTGCTCTGGATGGTATTATCATTATTATTACTACTAGTATCAACTGCTGCACAAAATTCAACTTTGGCTAATATTAATTACAATGCCGCATTATAAGGACAGCCTGTGACTTACATTGAATAGCCGCCCATTGCATCGGAGTACGCTCGGTACTTAGCGCTAGCACGCAGTGACACATCGCTCGCATACAGCGTCCGCGGGCGCGCAGTTGACCGACGTGTACGTCGGCCACGATGTCGGACAGCAGCCACCTGCTGGGCCCAAGCCCTCGACCATCTCTAGACAGCCAACGATCCTCCTCTTCTCTCCCCAATGGCACGAACGGTACCGCGGACGGAGCAGTACAAGATGATGATGAGGAGCTCGACCCAATACAGCGGCTGCAACGCGAGCTCGAGCGGACCAAGGAGGACAAGGACAAGCTCGCGACGCAGTACCGCAACCTGCTCTCAAAACTGACGACGATGCGCACGACGCTCGGGAACAAGCTGAAGCAGGACGCCGTACGTACATTCTCGCTTCTCACACGCCTGTGGGGATACGACTCGCATTTGCATAGGAAGAACTCGACCGGCAGAATGAGCTTGTGCAGCAGCTGACAGTGGAGAAGGAGGATCTCGCCGAGACCATCGAGACACTCAAGTCTGAGCTCGTCGCGTCGAATGAAGAGGCGGAGCGTTCGTCGCGCGAGCTCGAGGCGATGCGGAGCAGGGCACTACAGGACGACGCGCAAGAAGCGTACATGCGCGAGCGCGAGCTGCGGGAGACGCAGACAGAGCTCGAGCAATGCCGGATGGAGCGAGACGAGTGGGAGCAGAAAGCGCTGCAGGAGCATGTCTCGGCGGACGAGGCTCGGACCTCGCTGGCGAATGTACGGAGAGAGCTCGAAGTTGAGCGGACAGCTCGGGAGATGGCAGCGGCAGAGCTGGCAGTGGAACGGGAAAAGTGTGGCAACCTGCAGTCGGTGCTAGAGGACTTCCAGGCAGGTGAGCTGGCGAGTCTTTCCCCGTAATTGTTGTTAAGCATGAACAGCAAAGGACCATGACGTGAAGCAGGCAACGAAGGAGTACGAGGTCCAGCTAGACAAGATTACACAGTCGCTCGCGGAATACAAAAGTCGCGCGCTGAATGCCGAGCTGCAGCTGCAGGAATCATCGACGAGTAGCGCACGGACGCAAGAGCTAGAAAAGGAGGTCAAGGAGAAACAACTCCTCATTGGCAAGCTGCGACATGAAGGTAGGAATAGTGTATGATCAACCGGCGTGCATCTGACATGCTATCAGCTGTGATCATGAACGAGCACCTCATGGAGGCTCTCCGCCGTCTACGGCAGTCCTCGACGGACACCAACGTGGATCGGAGGTTGGTCACGAACGTGTTGCTCTCCTTCCTCTCCACCCCTCGGGGGGACCCAAAGCGCTTCGAAATGCTCTCGCTGCTCGCGACCATCCTCTCATGGACGGAGGATGAGCGAGAACGGGCAGGACTGCAGCACAAGGGCGGGCCGATGCCTGCCATGTCGGCCGTGTCCGGATTCTTCACTCGAGGGTCACCCACTAGGACGAGGAACCTCGAGCTCGAGAAAACGGATGAGACAGAGGTATGCGTCGTCCACATAGATCACATTGTCGCAGCTGACGATCTGCTCTAGTCGTTCTCCCGGCTATGGGTTGAGTTCCTCCTCACGGAGGCAGCGTCGGGCGAGGAGGCGCGCTCCAGCTCGTCATCACCCATCAGGTCCCCACGGAACCAGTCTCTTCCCAGCTCGCCCACGCGTAGCACTCTCCGCCAGCCGAGCCTCCTCTCCCCGCCTGAGCTCAGAGGCACGAAACGCCTGCCGTCGCTCACGAGCGCGGCGATGTCTAGCAGCCCGAATCTAACGCTGCTGCAGCCTCCTCCCCAGGGCAAGGGGAAGGAACGAGCGGACTCTTCATCATGACTACTTGGACATATTTATTCTGTGTGCACATTTCTCATGGTATGGTCGGGTAATACATGCATGGAAACTATTGAAGAACTTCTCTAGCCATATCTGCGTGTTGGAATTAGCCGTTCGTTGTAATAGGCGATGCGTTCCGTCGTGAGAGGGCGCACGAAGGAGGCGACAGTGGGTTGAAGTCGCCGTCTGGTATGATGGGCCATTTGTCCCTTGTGAAGGTATGCATCTGCGCCGAACTTCGGTGGCAATACACATTGGGAACCCTCGTATATCATTCCGAGAACCACAGATTCAACGTAATCTCCATAGGCAGATCACTAATACAGCTGTAGATATAGCGCACCAATCTTTCAATTACACGACGTAAAACTTCATTATAACTGAGCACGATCGTCACCTCAATCCAAGAAGCATAGCGAAAGCCTGTGCATAAATTCGAAACTAGAACTTATGCCCAACATTTGCTCAAGAATCCGAAGCCAGCTGCGCGCAAACAGCGGTCGTCGGGCAGTTAGTCTGCGCAGTGTTCTGCAAAGCACCAGTCTGGGTAGAATGTCATAGTCTCAGTATAGCATCTAGTGAGTACAATAAACGTGCTCACGTAGTCCCAGGTGCAGGCACCATGCACGTACGCGCACTGGTAGCCAGTGAACTGATTGATTAAGACGCCGGTGTCGCCATTGTTGTCAATGGGGCACTGGCAGCCGCTGGTGGTGCTGCAAGGTGCGGAGGTTGGGCAGTTAGTCTGCCCGGTGTTCTGCAAGGCACCAGTCTGCATTCCACTGTGAGTCACGCGTACTCCTGGAGAGACATATGCAAACTATCCACCTTGTCGTCCCAAGTGCAGGCGCCGCCGGTATACGCACACTGGTAGCCGGGGTAGACGTTGATTAAGACGCCGTTGCTGTCTCCAGTGAGGTCGGTCGGGCACTCGCAGTCGCCGCCTCCACCATAGCAGGAGAATGCGACCGTCTGACCGGTGAGGCGACGCTCGAGGGTAGAGACACTATTGCCCCAAGACTGGGGCGAGGCGAGGGTAGCAACTGCGAAAGCAGCGAGAGCGATGAGGCTGGTATGCTTGAACATTGCGAATGTGTATGAGGCGACCTTAGAGAGGATGCTAATGCTCGAGTGTTGCACCAAGCACTCTTTATACTCCGTATTCAATGCGTCCGCTGAGGCCGTGCTAGAGAGCCATTGTTCATCGGGACCGCAGTGGTTAGCACTAGTCATGACATTCCCGGCACGTACGGAGCGCGATGACCAGCGATTCGTGCCTTTTGTCGCCGTCCTCGTATGCCCGATGACAGAAGCAAAACGGCTGGCGTCACACGGCCATTGGCCGAGACGACCTGGGACTCGGATGTCACTCTATGTAGTACTAAGAGGGCGACATTGCACACCCGGTATGCGAGAATGAAAATGAAGACCTTGCGAAATGCACGTCTTCGTTCTCTAGGCCATGAGTAATACCGCAAAGGCAACGCGTTTCATGTCGCCTTCGATAGTTCGTCCCTATTCGGGACTATTGGAAGTGCATTGAATAGTGTCTTGAGGCTGTTCAACAGTAGTATCAACTGTTACGGAAGTCGAGTGGTCCGCGGCGCGGGAACATATCTCCTGCGCTTCTCTCCTTTGTCGCAGCAAGTCACGGGCAGTCTACTCAGCGGCCTGCGTGGCAGCCAGTACCAGTCATTAAGGAGAGCGTTTCGCCTTGGCCGCCGTAAGTCGCCCATGGCTCGGGAGCGTTTCAGAGTACCAGTGAGAAACCCACAACCACCCGGGTGTATGATTGACACTCAGGCCACGTTTTCTCCGTTGGATCAAATAAGCACTGGGAATGTAAGATTAGGCTCGCGCCAAAACAGCCAAGAACAAAACTCACCGCGCGCCACCGCCATGACTCGAGCACTGCAAGGGGCGTAACAACGACATCTCACGGATCTCTGCAGACCGCGGACGTACACAAGGACGCGGCCTTGTACGCCGCGGGTGGTAGAGCAGCACGGTCTTGATGAAAGCTAGCAGCGTCGCCAAACGCCGCCACAGACGACGGTATGTCGGATTTATAGACCCGTAGGAGCCTGTATTCCAGTAAGAATTCCAGTCTAGTCAGTCTGCATAGTGGGAGGCTTGATAATTTCCGTCCAATCTGCGTCCGCGTCACACTAGTAGAGCGTCCAACGTCTTACGTCGTGCTCGAATGTATATCCTTGACAGCGAGTACCTGATGAGTTGGCTGACCGGTCAGCTTGAACTGGATGGGTACAATATTTGCGCCTCTTCCTCCGACAAGGCACAGCTGATGAATGAAATGTCATATGTGGAATGAGTGACGATTCTTGGCAGGTTGATCCGAGGCTGTTACACGCCTCAGTATGAAGAAAAGAAACAAGATACATATGACCTGCGCGTGTCATAAGCCAAGTCGATGGGCACTCACTTGGGTAACGACCGTTCCCTCATCATCCATGTGAACATGATCCGGGGGGATGCAAGGACTCCCCGTGATCACCGCCATGGTACGGCAAGTACTGAACGGGCCTCTACCACATATACACGCGGTGATCAGAGCGAATGCATATCGGAAGACCAGAGAAGCAGGATTGCAGTATCTCTGCGAGGGGACCAAAGCGATGATACAACACGCGTAGAGGAAGGAACATACAATACAACAACAATCTCTGTTGTACAAGCGGAGCCCAATAGCATGACGCCGAAGTCACATGGATATTCTTTTACTTCGCACCCGCACTGGAGAACTGATCCAGAATTCAGTCTCAGGTATAAAGACAGCCAAACACCGAAAGACATACCTTCGTCACAGACTTGGTACCTTCCGAGATAGCATGCTTCGCCAGTTCTCCCGGAAGGATAAGACGAACAGCGGTCTGAATCTCTCGAGACGAAATGGTCGACTTCTTCGAATAAGAAGCGAGCTCTGAAAACACGTTATCGATAGTGCCACCATACCAGCAAACTCTGCGTACTAGATGCCTCAGTAGCAATTCGCTCGAAGATGTCGTTCACGAAGGAGTTGAGGATAGCCATCGCCTTATTAGAGATACCCGTGTCTGGGTGTACCTGCTTGAGCACTGAAACGCGAACCAGCGCGGTATAGAATACGTCTTGTCAATATAACTGTCAACCGACAGTAGTGGAGTACGCACCCTTGTAAATGTATGACGAGTACGTCTCCTTACGCGACTTGCGCCTCCGTTTCTTTCCCTCCTCTCCAGATGCAGCTGCAGGTTTGGTGCCTTTCTTCGCTACTTTGGCACCCTCCGAAGTCGTCTTAGCGGGGGCCTTCGACGCGGTAGACGCGGGGGCCTTCCCGGCAGTAGAAGCAGGTTTCGGTGCCATTTCGCTTCAGGATATGATTGCTCGACTGGGGTATCTCGTCGCAACGACAGGGACGCGATGGCGGTCGAGAGCAGCCGTGGGTTCGTAGTCGTCCATTGAGTCGCGTGTGCTTATATAGTGTGACGTAACCCGCACTAGATTGTGTCACTGCCGTGACAGTCAAACATTGCAAGCACGCTGCACGCCGCTCACTTCACCTTGTTGAACATATCATCATAACTACTGTCCCAACTAGTGAAGAGCTCTTCGAATGGGGAATTTGCTGCGGATGCATCATGGCCGAGCTTCATGATGTTCGGTGAGTGGTCGTCCATAATCCCCTTGCCGGTGGTAGCTTTGCACAACCTACTTATACGTGAGTCTCATGGTGTTCACCATAGAAACATGGGTACTTACGATAAGATACATGACGCCTTCAGCTTCGGAAGTATTTGATCGGCTCGCCATACCGCCTCCTCGAACGTCATCCGCCTGGAACGTGGTTCCCCATCCTTGGCGTAGAAATGGTTCACCAAAACTTTAAACTATGAGATTTGGGGGACGATAGAAGATCATCAAGCTCAGCGGCCTTGAAGAGCGACAACCAACGTGCGTGCAGCTTTGCATAATACGTAGGGGCTACGTAGATAAGCTAAAGAATTATCTCGACCTTTCGCAGCGCTCCTTGATTCACGTTCAGCGACTGATGCTTGTGCCACTTGAAGCTGCTTTCGTTCTCGATGTATGGGATTGTCACTTCAAGGACTTCTAAGTTTGGGTTGGTGGTCCTAAGTTCAAAGCCTCTTGCGAGATGCCTTCACGTCAGGGCATATCTTAGAGACACTTGAGTCAGGGGTACTCACCGATAATGCCACTCATCTCGTCATCCTCGACGTAGCGATGTCGCCAACCGGTAAGTTCTAAGCGTAGGAAACTTAGGGCTGTACCAGCTTGTCGCAGTAGTCCCGCGATGCCAGAGTCCTCGAGATCTTCGATAGTGAAGGAAGTATGTATTGACCAGTACCCGCTTGGATACAGTTGATCATCGACTTCGATATCCAGCCGCTGGCAGCGAAGCCTGCATACCAGCTTTTTAAGCTGTGCTGCATGGATAATACCGGCGAGGACGGTAGCCATATCCTTGATTGTCTTCGTAGTGTCTTCCAGTTGAATCGGGATGGAACAATGAAGACGAAATATCCGGAGTCTTGGATGACTGACATGCATATCGGCAGGCGTAACGGCGGCAAGCCTCTTCCAGTAAACAGACTAACACTCCAGGCATTCAAGGTTGGCGATGGCGAGAATGGCATCTTTGAATTCGCGCGCAGGTGGAACCCAGATATGGCGGAGCACAAGTGTCGTCAAAGAGCGGGGGTTTGGAAAGTGCAAGGCGTGATTGAGACGGTGCGCATATACCGCCTTCCATTCTCCGCGCGCGATGCACAAAGGCCTCAGCTCCTCCAGCGAACATCAGTACGAAGGTGGGCAAATGGTCCAATGCCATTTTCCCCTTCTCGTATCGCTGCATCGCCGAATCATAGGGAAAGGCGTTTATTACGACGTTCTCGATGGAGGTTGTATTAAGCTTCTGATCCACCGTCACCCCACAGAATACCCTCTGGACATCGGCCTTTTACTCAAATACAATGGAGCAGAGAAGCTCTGCCTGAGGGATGCGTCGCCATTTATGACAAGTAAAGGTGCAAGCTTTCAGTGTTTGCACGCGAATCCCGTCGAGTGCGATGCAGTCCTCGTCGAGCGCCGGGCATCGAATGATTCGCTCATAGAGCTCAAGTAGCACGCGTGGCAGACCAATGGCCAGTCTGGCGGCAGCATTTAGGGACTACCGTGAGACGTGTTAGGGCATTAGGTGCAGACCACTGCGGCATTTGCGCTGGCGGCCCTGAAGTCACACGTCCAAGCATAGGGAATGACTAGAGCATATTTACATAATGGGGAGGGCACGGCTCTGAATTATCCTTGCAATCCATATAAATTGTATCCCCAGAGTATAACGTGCGTATCATAGGGGAGACGTTGAAGACGTTGTCGCCTACGCCAGAATGCAGGAATGAACGACTGGGCTGTGATGGTGATGATAGTATGCAAGCTGGCAGGACATAATCCAGGACATCCGACGAACCATTCAGCAAGTGCCCCAGTTTCCGCTCGCGATTACGCCTCGTCAAATGCCATCCCGGATTGGACCATGAGACGAGACGAGCATGTACTGTCTACATAGAGCCTCGCCCTCAGCGACAATAACGGGAGAACAAATGCCATCTGCTTGGAATGCGGACCCCCCGCACATCCGTCATGATCGTGAACCGAGACTCTGCAATGCACTTTCTTCGGGTGTCGAAACTTAGGGAATGACAGTATATTGTCGACTTGGGAAGTGGCTATGAGTCGTAGCCATCCTGCACGCCATTCCTGGTATTCTCGTGGATGAATGCCTGACCTGGAGATCCAACATCCCGGTTCTTGACGTCCTGGGCTCGCGTTGAATAGCAAATGAAGTCAAGTGACGGTGCTAAAGGGAATTTAAAAAAGTGACGGTGCTTTCGACTTGAATATGTATGGAAGTGTCGATTCCAAAACTTCCAGATGACTTGCACGACTTGCTAGTTTCAAGCGGTCTTGCAGATTACCATAAGGACTTGACGATGGAATCTTGTACAGCAAAGTACTCGCCACTGTAATGTCGCAGTTCATCCCCAGTGATATTATACCGATATCACCAACTGATCAGTTCCAGGCGCATGCAGAGCGACGCCACCTTGTTGCAGCAGGGTAGCGACATCTGCATCTTCGAAGTCTTCGACTGCGAAACAGATCGCATGCTCGGTGTTTGGATACAGCTTATCCTTGAAGAGGACTGAATGCACAGGCAGGTGACGGATCCCGCGTACCAATTCTTCGAGCTGTCCTTTGGAAATGATGCTAACGAGTATAGCATGGCACCATGGGCTACATAGACATGTACAGTAGACCAAGTCGAGTTGTCACTATCTGAGAGAGACCAAGTCCCATCGTCTCACGTATGTAGGACTTACACTACTCAAAGTCTGGGAAAGTCTGGTCCATACGCACCAGCAGGATGTACCCAAGAACCCGTCAATAATAATATCATTGGCATCGGCAATCGATGCGGCCAATGGACGGGGATCCAGTTCACGCCTCCTTGACTTCATTCTCCAACCAGTCCCATAATTGCGTACAGAGCTGGTCATCATACGCCTCTGGCCGAGCACGATCTGTGATGCGCGCCCAGGGAACGACATACTGGGTGAAAGCAGGCCGTGTCACTAACGCGAAACACAGGACAGACAGGGAATCTGACCTCGCCGTTATGTTCTAGGGCCTCAGGCATAGTCCCGGCCCAGAGCTGGGTGAGAGCGCCGTATTCGACCGGATATAGCTTGATGAAGAGATTCTACGCATGCTGTCAGCAGTGTAACCTGACGAAGGGAAGCCCCGTACCGTGAAAGCGACATTGAACTTCGGAGCATGGCGTAGGATGCCCGTCTTGATATTACCTATTGCGCGGCGATCATCGTCAACGCAACGTGGCTCCGCAACCCAAAACCGAAGTCACCTGGATTCACGGACAGAGCAACGATACCATGATCGCCGTAACGTTTTACGTATTCGCGCGCGAGCATGACGCCGGCCTAGATATAAGTATCGTCATTTTGGGAGCATAAAATGCGTAGTATGAGTCGTGCAGACCAGCTTGCTCTGAGCATACATGAGATCGCTCCCTATTTTTCTTCGTTGAGGAGTGTCTTTGAAGGTATCCCAGTAAATGGGGGACAAATACGATGCGAAGGATGATACCCAGATGATACGAGAATGGTGATCTGGTGACGTGTTTTTTCCGGCCTTCAGAGTTGGCATGAGCAACTGTGTCAAGAGGAAGTGGCCTAACGTAGCATAATGTCTATGGTGTATATGTTTTAAGAATAGGACGATGACATACCGACGACGTTTACTCCAAAGGTCATGTCATAGCCGTCATCAGTGAGCCAGTCAATGGGTACGCTGGAGACGCCGCTGAGAGGGTACCGGTATTGTATCAGTCGAGCACTCGTTTTCAAACAAAACGTTCCACGTACGCGTTGTTATACAGCACGTGCAATTCTTGCTCCATGCTGGGTATGTATTTGAGCCTATGATATTGGAGAACCCAGCGACCCCCGTCTACTGTACCTGAGAAATTTCTCCGAGGCTCTCCGTACGGATGCTAGGTTGGCCAAGTTCAGTTCCAAGAAAAGTGCTTCTTTCCCTGTCTTTGCCCTCAACTCCTCGATAGCAGCTTCCGCGTCCTTCTGGTCCTTTGCCGCCATGTACACTTTGGCATTGTGCTCGAGCAGAACCTGGATGTAAGGTAATCGTCAACCTCTGCGCACGAATGCCAATAGCATGCGGAACGCACCCTCACTGTCTCCTTCCCGATGCCAGCATTCCCACCTATCCTTCCGCGGTAAATTTAATGCTGCCTTTGGTGTGACTAGCTTCTGCATACCTGTCACCAGAATGACGCGCCCGGTGAGGTCGGGTATGTGGTCAGTGCTGAACACAGGTTCAGGAGGGCGAGACTGCCTGTGTATCGGCCCAGCATATTTCAGGAAAGAGAGTAGAGTACCCATGGATGTTATAGACGCTGTGCAACCGAGGGAATAATGTCAGAAGTGTGGTTTCCGAACCATGTATCACGGGTGTGATCGTGAGCTTTCTCTCCGTCAACAATAACACTCCACTGCACGTAGTACGCCCCGAGACAAACGGCAATTGGGAACCAGGGGTAGCCATCGAGTTCCGTAAAGACTCAGCGGTTCAGCAGTACGAATGAGCAACCAGATCGAGTCCAAGGTCGGTGGTCAAGTTGAAGCCTGAAGGTATCCATCCATCTTACGGGTGTCTGTCAGCATCGCGACAGTACGAGTACGCGTACCAGCCAGCATACATACTCAGTACTTACCTACTACCTGTGTGGCAAACTCGGTTCAATATATACGCGCGACTACATAATCTGAAGCACTTGGGCAGATGCACCGAGAACAGAGCAGTTGCATTACATGAAAGCAACTCGACAGTTCGGAAGTCCTAAGCGGTCCGAGTCCTGGCCACCTCTCCACCCCGTTCACCAGAGCCTAGAAAATGCACAAAGCCATTTACGACACATATATATCTATGGTATGTACTGTAATGCAGCCGCACAGGATATACTGTATGTGACACCATCCGGATTGCCCAGGACCCTTCACCATAACTTTTTTTCACAGATGCCTGTGACCTGAATCAACACTTGCCCGCCCCATTTCATCCCAGCCAGAACATAGCAATAAATCAGCATCGCCTCCCCGAGGCCTGCCCTCCCGCCGCCAGCGACACAGCGACAGCAGTGGGCTCGCACCCTTGTCGCACGTTGACCGGGTCGCTGCCAGCCCGCGCTAATGGCGGTGGGTGCGCCGCGCCTGCCGCCTGTGCAGAGTACGCGCGGGGCTTGGTGTGATCACCGTTCACCCGCTCGACGCCGTCCTCGTCTGCCACCGCCAGGGCATCGACCCCCTTCTCGAGCACGGCCATCCCCGGGTCCTCCGAGTCGACATCCGTCTGCCAGCCCGTCCCCTGCGAGCTCGCCGGTCTCGACCCGGTGCCCGTCCCGTCCGTCACGAGCGTGCCCGTCGTCGTCGCCTCGCTGTTCCCCGACGACCGCCCGTTTCCCGGCCTCGCCGAGCCCTCGACGCCCAAACTGCTGCTGCCAGCGCTGCCCGCAGGGTCGCTGCTCCCGCTCCCGCTGTCCCCGCGACCGAGCTCGTTCGCCAGCCCGCTCGGCCTCGAGCCCGACGACGGCACGCTCGGGAAGTAGCTCCCCTCAGGCTGTGGCTGCGGGGGCACAGGTGGGAAGTAGCCCTGCTCCTCCACGGAGCCGGCGGCGGGCGGTCGTGGCGGCCAGAAGTAGCTCGGGCTGCCGTGCACGGGCGCGCCCACTGCGGGGTTGATGAACGGATTGACCGCGCCGCTCCCGGGGCGGCCCCAGAATGCGCCTGGCGACATGGTCACGCCGGGCGAGAACGGCTGGAAGGGTGTCATGACATGGTGTGGCATGTGTCGCGAGGGATCGAACGGAGCCTGCACTGGCGCGCCGCCGCCTCCTCCCGCTACGTTGGGCGTGTTGGGGTCTTGCGGAGCGGGCGACAGCTGCGGGACGAACGAGAAGGAAGGCATGCTCGGCGTTATGGGCGGCAAGCCGTGCGGTGTCATCGCCATACCCATACCCATCGCCATGGCTGGATGATGATATGGGCTCTGCGGATGTCCGGGGTGCATAATGGGTGAGTAATACTGTGGTGAGAGCGTGTGCGGTGGCGGCACAGGGAACGCGGACACGGGCGGTGGCGGAGGGAGGGCGATCGGCCCAGGATGCGCTGGATGTTGATGCTGGTGTGGTGTCGAGTGCGTCTGCGAGCTGGACTGCGACCCAGGCCCCGACTGGGGCTGGCCCTGCGCCTGTGCCTGCTGCTGAGCCAGCGGTCCTTGCCCTTGCTCCTGAGACGGCGGCTTCGAACCCGGAGCCGAACCCGACACATGCGAATGTGCCAACGTCAACGGCGGCGGCCTCGGCGGGTGTCCCTCGTCCCTCGTCTGCCCCATATTCGACTGGTCCTGCATCACCGCAGCCTCCACCGCCGAGCCCGTCATGGCCCCCGAGATGCCCTCTCCGCTCCCCGACGCCTCCGCCTTCGTGCTGAGCCTCGAGACCGACGCCTGGAGCGCCTGCGCCTGCTCTGCACTCGGGCCGAACCGCATCGCGCTCACGTCCCCGTACCAATCATACGGCGTGCTCGGGCCCGAGCTGAGGAACTCGAACCGGTATTGCATCGGTATATGCGGCGGCAAACCCTCTGGCATACCCTGGTCAGACGGTGGCGGCCCGAACGGGTCGGTGCTTCGCTGTTCGTCGTATGGACCATATGCGAATGTGTCTGGACCTTGCCGCTGCAGTGACATCGGCGGTTGCTGGCTGATCTGCCGTGTTAGGAGTTGCTGGGCGAAGGACCCGCCCTGCCCGAAGCCCTGGAAGGGCTGCTGAGACTGGAACCCAACCGACGAAGGAGAGTGTGGCGCGGACGCCGACAGTGGCGGGACGACCAGTTGCGCGGTGGACGCGGGCGCCGAGAACTTGTCAAAGTGCACCTTCAGCGCACGCCCGTTGTACTCGTACCTTCACACGCGACGAGCAGAGATGTCAGGACGCCTGCGATGCGTGTTCGCACGAGGTGCGGGGGCGGACATGGACGACGTACCCGTTGAACATCCGCACTGCCCTCTCCGCATCCTGCTCGTTCGAGAAGCTCACCGTGCCGAACCCTCTTGACCGACCGTCCGCGCCTAGTGCGACATCCGCACGCGTCACTGCTCCGGCTTGACGGAAGAGGTCCTTCAGGTCTTGCCACTGTATATGGAACGGTAACTACCAAGAAGTGTGACATCAGCTCTCGCCCCGGAACAGCGCGAAGTCAGGAAAGGAAAGAGGTACTCTAAACACGATGGCACCATCGCAATACCAGACAAATAGGCCCCACGAGCGCCCAACCATGCGCAGGGCACATTGACAGGTAGTCATGTAGATGCACTCAATGCGGGCCGGGCGTCATGGACACCTACACGCCGCAGGCGGACATGGTTGGTCAGGTGTCCGCAGGCGTGTTGCCCTGGAAGCAGCTGAACGATACATAAGCCTCCCGCGAAAGGCGTACAGGCCATCCTCTCGCCCCGACATGGCGTGGATCCAGGTAGCGCACAGCGCCCGGTCGACCCAGCAGGAAGTGTGAACAGGTCTAGAGGTAAGCGAGTCACTGCCGAACATATCACTCACATTGCCCACGAATAGATTCCTGCTCACGCTCGGCGTCGCCCCATTCCCCGTCCCTGGTCTTGACAATCCCGCACTGAGCGGCGGTACCAGTGAGTCGTCGGTCTCCGCGCCTAATACATCCACAAATCGGCGATGGCGAAGACGCGACAACGCTCAGCATCCTCCGCAACAGCAACCAATCGCCACTCACCCAACCCAATGCCCGAGCCGAATCTGCTCAATGGCGCCGGACTCGCCAGCCCATTCCCAATGCCCGCTCCGAACCCAGCACCTCCCATCGGACTCGGCAACGCGCTCCCTACCCCCGCCGCCAGCCCCTCCTCTCCACTGATCACTCTGTCCTTCCGCACCTCCAGCACCCGCCCCTGCCAGCACCACCCCTGGAACATGCCGATCGCGCGATCCGCGTCCTCTTGTGACGCGAGCAGTACCGTGCCGTGCCCACGCGAGCGGTTGTCCGGGCCCAGCGCGACATCGGCGCGAAGGACTGTGCCTGCGCGGCGGAAGAGATCTTTAAGGTCTTGCCAGCGAACGCGGTAGGGGAGCTGCAGAGTACGTTAGCCGATGTTCGGCGCGGATGGGAAGAAGACGGGGGACGCATGCAAATATGCGATACCAGGCTGCACGTCGAGGGGATGACGGAACGTACAGTATAGTCGACTAGCTAGCCCGAAAACTGAAGGGAGCAGTATGCATTCGCACGAGATGTGCGGATCCACGACGAAATAGCGAATGCGCGACTCATCGACGAGTCGGAGGTGTAGGCTGTAAACCCCGCGAGGTGACGAAGCCCGAAGTCGATCCGCGCAAAGGAACCACGTCAAGGTGGCAATAGGCCAGCGAACTGGCAACTCATACGCGTCCAAATTGTCAGAGCGCTCCGAAGGGCAAGCGCTACGGCAGGGTAGTCCGCATATACGCACTGCATTGCCGCAACACATCACTGTGCATCTCTTCGCCAAACCAGGGAGAAAGCGGAGGAATATTGGAGGCACGTCAGAGGAAGAAACGGAAGACTCACGTTGCCCACGAATAACTGTGTCCTCGTGTCACGCCCGCTCGCACTCCCCGCTGGCGAGCTTGCCATCGCGAGTTGGATTACGGCTTCGATGTCATCATTGCTCGGCGTCGCGCTGCCGCCGACACTTAGTATCGGGGCTCCTGTAGTAAGGCTCGCCGCAGACGGCACGGTAATACTAGGTGCTCTGAGGTGGTCCGGGCGGGCGGATGCCATGGTGGGTGATCGTGAGCCGGAGAGCGGCGACCTCGCGCCGGCGGAGGTACCGCCATTTGAGAGGTGCGGCGAGATCGCACGCGAGGCAGCTGAGGATGCAACGCCAGGGCCCTGAGCAAACGGAGAGTGGCCGAGAGGCGGTTGCGCGAAAGGTGAGGGTACGGATGCGGAAGATGGGCGCGAGGGGTCTCCGGCAGCGTGGAGAGGCGCGGAGAAGGGAGAGGGACGGCCGCCAAGGGCGGCAGGTATGTGCGACTGCATGGATCGTGCAATCGCAGGGTGTGGTGTCGACGCTGCGTAGCCCGTGGTGTAGATGTGCGGAGTGTGTCTGGCTCGCGGGAGTCACCGCGCGCCCGAAGCGGTCGTGAGGGTGCGCGGGCAAGATGATGGGTGTGTCTGTCGTGGTGGCCCGGAGTGTGTGGTCGGCGCCGTCGTGGTTGTGTCGAGCGTCGCCGAGGCGTGCGGGGGCGACGTGCTCGCAGGAGTGGGCGGTGCGCGGGGAGAGGAGTTGCCAGGAAAAGACTCTGAGCCAGAAAGGCGGCGCATTGGCGAGTCGCGGGGCCCAATTGTGGGCACGAAACCGCTCCCCCACCCGCCGCCCTTCGGCTGCTCCCCACGTGGAATGACGTCACGGTGTTCACCATGGCAGCAGACGCCCCTGTCCAGTGTCCTGTCACTGTCACTGTCAGTGCCTAACCTCTCCCCTCCTCCCTGTCATCAGCAGTAGCGCCGGAAGGAAGCCCGCCGTCACGGTCACCAATCGTGCGCGACGTCTGCCGGACGCCCGACGGCGACGTCGCACGCCGACAGCACCCCAGAACGCGCTCTGACGTCATTGCGATCGTCCGTACTTGGCCAGTCGCTGCATCCCCGCCGCCTGCCAGCTGGCAACGCCGCCTCCGCCTCGGGTGTGGGGTCGAAGACCGGGACATATAACAACGCTCTTCCGAGCGTGCATGCATTATATTGCCTGCGTCCGGTCAGAAACTGCAGCGGCATTTGTCGCGCTTGTGGCCCGGGAATACACGAGGTAAGTCATCGGTTACTTCCAATCACTTCGCATGTGCTGCGTCCTTCGCTTCCGCGCTCCAGTGACCATTTTGCTATGTCGTCTCCGTTTAGAATCTCATTCAATGCGCCCCGAAAGGACCGCCGTATTCACACATATCAGCGGCAACTCGTCTCACTACGCCACTTTTGGTCAGCACTACGTAGCCAATGACCTCATATACATATTCGACGAAGTCTCCTCAACTTGCAGTACGTCGTACCATGAATACTTGTCAATTTGCCGATCATGGATATCTGAATCAATACTATCGATGCTTAGATACTTGTGCTCGCTGGTGTGCGACAACCAGTCGATTCAGTTGTTCGTATCCAGTCAATGGTCAAAATTATGAAACGGTAGCGCCTGCATACTGCGATATGCACAGCGAACATCCGCATCAATACCTAATCATGACATGGTGACCCTCTAGCTAAAGCGCGCGTCCGAGGTTCGTAGACACGTTCTCCTATACAGTAGCATGACGACGCTCTGCAGTGGCACTATGGCATAGTTATTCGCCTCCACCACCCTCGCGCCCCTCATGATCCGACCTCGAATACATGACAAGCCCGAGTGAAGCACAGCGAGATAGATGGCGAGTATGGTGAAGTATTGTCTGTGTTCTCCGGTCTTGATCTAACGGTAAATCGGCAACTTGTAATGAGAATCTTTCAGAATCTTACCCAGATTCCTTGGATTTACTCGGGAGTTCCTCAACACGAGCCAAGGGTTCTGTCGATCAGCGCTCAGCCCGGAGGAAATGCTAGTTTCGTGCCTTCATGCCAACAGTGCAGTGGCGCATACTCTCTTGTCAATGGGATCTGGCCATCATCGCCACGTCCGATACAGGAGCTTGCAATCAGATCACGTCACGACCAGCATTGGCTTCCCAGCACGAAGCATTTACTGCATTAACCTACCTTTCATACAAATTTTAACGTGGAGTGCTTCTTCCCTGCAGCTCCGTTCCAAGCTGACCCATGAGGCCGGCGGGTGCCTCCCGGCCTCCCCTGGCGCTCTCGTGAGAACGCACAGGCAAATGCAAATGCAAATGCAATTGAACGAAGGACTTCGTTTGTGTGATCCTCGCGTCGCCACCTCCCCTTATCTTGGGTTCATCGGACGGTGGGCTGCGAACGTGTTATTCGTGCTCCTGTACTCGTTCGAATGTGTGGCACAGCTGTGGCAGCCGGGCCTTTGGGAACTCGGGCAAGGACTTCGTGGATTCTGTCGCAAGCCACGCCGTCGTTGCGCCCGGAACCCCATTCATTAGCGTTCCGATTCTCGCGCTCGGCCACGACCTGTGGAGAAGGGCATAGCTCAGGCTCAGGTGCGTTGCGAGCACACCTGCACAATATGTGCGTACTCACGCCAATGAGATTAGATAGATTAGGCCCGAGCCTGAGAGGGACTGTCGCGTTTAACCACTGTGAGCAACAGCTGTTCACACAGTTTACCCGGTCAAACCTCATATGGCGAATTTCGATCTGACTGCTATGTCAGCTTCTCGGAGAGCATCAGAACTTCCTAGCGTACGACTTTCCCGCGGATTCGCCAGTTCGATCCTAGACTCCATTGCAGCGGCCAGCCAGCGCCGTGCATCCGTGATCGACACGCAGGCGGTGGCGGCTTCAAGTTGCGCGCTCAAGTACCCAACTACCGCGCCCAGTACTGGCGCCGCAGCCAAACAGTCTCCCGCAGGCAGATCCTAAAGGCGACCTTTCGAAGGGGAGGTCGACGGTCGTGGCGGCCAACAGGTACCGGTACTACTCTGGCGCACTGGACTCGGAGCCGTGCTTAACAGCTTGAATACACGGACTCATGCAGCGCTTCTCCAGGACACAGTTAGCCCAGAATTGCCCGCTCGTATATACTTCAGACAGTGCGCAGTGCTCATCTTCCTTCCAACATGCTGCAAATCTATACTAACAGCTCAGGGCGCTCACTAAGTAGCTATTGCTAGGCCCGTCCAGACTCCCACGTGTATAACTACACTTTCCTTTCACGGACGGCGGAGCAAACAACAGGTCGGCGCTTCAAGTTGTGTGGCGTTGAGGCTTGATCGGATGAGTCCGTGACCCGAGCGTGATGGTGTGCGAATCTGTATGCATGACCAGGAGCCAGCGATCCTTTGATCAGAACGCACCTCACAAATGCACTCACTTATGGCACCCATGGCGGGCCGTGAGAGTTCGCACCGGGTCCCTCAAACAGTGTTTCCTCTGCTGCGACGGCCCGAGAGGTATGTATGCCGTACACACATCCTTCTACGCGATGACCATATGCAGCCAGATCGAAAATAGACGTGAATTTGCTCGCTATGCCTGCTCGCTACGGATGCCCGGGATCGTCAGAACCACCTTCGCATGACCTGCGCGCATCGACTCCGCACAACTCTCCTTCCCAGAGGGTGCGACCATGACCGTCTGCACTATATTGTGCACCATATTCAGAACCGAAGTGATCCCGTGTCTGGACTCATGATCAGTCGCGTCCTCGGTGTGGTTATAAGCAGGGTTGAACTGGGACTGGGCACCGCAGACGACTCCCCGAAGCAAGTGCGCCACTTACTGCGATCACGATGCTTCTGAGTATCTCGTCTCTATCCCTTCTTGCTCTCGCGGCTTTTGTTGTCCTTCCAGGTAACACTCAGAGCAATTCCACAACGAATGCACCGACTGCGAGCACGCTGAACGGAACCTACGCTGGCCGATACGTGCCCGAGTACAACCAGGACTTCTTCCTCGGCATCCCATACGCGCAGCCGCCTCTCAATGACCTGCGCTTCGCGAACCCTCAATCGTTTAACTCATCTTTCAGTGGTGTCAAATCCGCGGCTAATTACAGTCCTGAATGTGTGGGATACGGTGTGCGTATTGCCTGCACCATCACTTCGATATATTGGCGGTTTTTAGATGTTTGGCACACAGAGTGACCAGTGGGGATATGCAATCAGCGAAGATTGCTTGTACCTCAATGTAATCCGCCCTGCGAACTACTCGGACTATGGGGAGTCTCTACCTGTCGGTGTATGGATTCACGTGCGCACACGACCCAGCTATATACTCGAGATGTGAAATTAACCATATGCGCAGGGTGGCGGTTTCTACGAAGGCGGCACGCCCGATCAAAGATACAATCTCTCGTTCATAGTCAACAACGGGGTGGAGGTGGACAAGCCGTTCATCGGTGTGTCGATTGCCTATCGTCTCTCAGCTTGGTGAGCGGAGTTGCACGGCCTTCGTGGTGGGTATATTTTGAATCGTCTACTCAGGGGCTTCTTGGCCTCAGGCCAGCTTGCAGGCGAGGGTACGACCAACATGGGCTTGAGAGATCAGAGGCTGGCTTTGCAGTGGATCCAAGAAAACATCGCCGCGTTCGGCGGTATGTAAAGACCACTACTACAAGCCCATGAAGCTGACGTGAGCGCAGGTGATCCGACGAAGGTCACGATATGGGGTAGGTGACCGCGCTGCTTTCTACAGTGCCCACTCATTCTATGCAGGCGAAAGCGCGGGGGCGCAGTCTGTCGGCTTCCACCTCGTCGCATACAATGGGCGGGACGACCACCTCTTCCGCGGCGCCATCATGGAGTCGGGCAATTCTCTGCAGGCGAACGCGATGTGGACCGCGGACTACTACACGCCGATGTACCAGGCGCTGGTCGACAACGTTGGCTGCACAGAATCGATCGACGTGCTCGGATGCCTCCGCGCTACGCCCTTCGACACCTTGAACGCGGCTATCAACACGACGAACGCGACGCAGTGGTTCGTCGTGATCGACGGGGACATGATCACGAAGCTCGCGAGCTACCAGCTGGAGGCGGGCGAGTACGTGCATGTGCCGATCATTTCTGGGGCGAACACGGATGAGGGCACGTCCTTCGGGCCAACCGGTGTGAATACGTCCGAGCAATTCTTGGAAGTACTCGCATGTGAGCGCATTTTTTCGTCCCTTTGTTTCCGCACCTCGTTGACTCTCTCTCAGCGGGAACCATCCATCCTTTCGTCGGGATAGCCCCCGCCCTTGGTGATCTGATTCTGAATGCCTACCCCGATGATCCCTGTGAGGGTATTCCTGTGGATCTTGGATGCACACGTCTCAATAACAGCTACGGTCTAGAGTGAGTGTAATGATACGCGTAATCATCTGCCACGGCTGATCCTCCGCAGATACCGACGGACCTCCGCATATGCGGGTAAGGACATTTGCAGACTAGTGCGCGGAGATATCTGACGACGCAATAGGCGATGCTACCTTCATCGCTGCCAGACGCTATCAATGCCAGACCTGGACGGCCGGGGGCAACGCCGCGTACTGCTATCGCTTCAATACGCGGCCAAACGGCGTCTCAATTTACTCGGGCGTGAACCACTTCCAGGAGGTCGCCTTCGTCTTCGACAACACGGGGGGCTACGGCTACGACGTAACCCCGGATCCTTTCGGTGGTGTTCCAGAGAGCTACTACGGTGTCGCGAAGCTGATGAGCAGCTCCTGGGCGAGCTTCATCAACGATCTGGACCCGAACAGCTTCAGGCTCGGAGACGCTGTGACGCCCCTTTGGCCGGTGTACAACAACAGCGACCCACAGGACATCGTTTGGGACGCGAACGTGACTGCGCTCGCGTGGGTAGAGGCAGACACGTATCGTGCTGATGGGATCGACACTATCCTCTCTCTGAACCATGCGTTCCATCGATGAGATGTTGAAGATAGGTCGACGTTGAGGCTGAAAGCTGACAGATGATGCTGCAAGTCGAGGATACGGAAATACAGTACTATTGTATGTATCAAGTATGAACGCTAAGAAACTAGCTGACGTTGAGAGTCGCCGGGATGATTGCCAACTGATACATCTGCGTGGGCGAGCCAACAGTAGGACTAGGACCGCTGATATCCATCACTGCTCCAAAAATACGCGATTGAACTTGGGTTCAATGCGCATTGCAGCGCTCGTTGTTCACATCCAATGCTTCGACAAGGCCAGGAGGGTATATGCTCATCGGGAGAGCGTTTGCAATCGGTACCGTGTAGATGGAGTGCGCGTGGAGATTGCGCTGCTATGTTGCAATCACAGCCCGAGGATATGCGTCTGTCCCGGACAACCTATCCACCATGACTGTCATGAGTCGGTTCAACGGAGTAACGCCGTGCTTCAGTGCGACATTCTTGACGCGGTGGCCGCGCGATAATGCGTTGTCTGAGGGGCAGGCGTGCTGGCATCCTCAAACAGACGGGGATAGCACGGGATCCTCCCGAACCAACCGGTGCGCGACCCGCAATACGCCGCGCGTATGCCACGCCAACGTCTTTATCTCCTCCTCAACCCTACGATGATACCCCTCGAGCCAATCGTCCGGAATACTGTTATCCACTCTGAAGTAGGTTACATCGATGGTCACCTCTTGCAGGCTATCAAACTGTTTCTGCGCAATCTTGTCGTCGAGAAGCTTCAGATCGGCGGGCTCCGTCTTGACACAGCGTCCGTCGTTGCCGTTCGACGAGGCGAGATGGCTGAACTTGTCTGTCAGGACAACGAGTAAGTTGATGCGCAGTACGCGGAGGCGCGGCGCGTCCAAAGTGTCGAGTGTTCGCATAACGGCCAGCTTGGGGTTCGACAAAAGCGAAAGCGTGCCGCAGTCGTGACTGCCCTTCGTTGTGAATGTGAGTGTTTCCAGGCTGGTGCTGTGAGCCAATGATTTGAGGTCTGTTGGAATGAGAACCTCAGTGCACATGCGCAAATCGAAAGCCGTATGCGCACAGTTTGGCTCAATCACGGTGACCAGATCGGTGAGCGACGGGCCCAGATGTTTCAGCATATGCTCTTCGGCGTCATGAAGGAGCCACCAAGGTCCACCGTCGTGGGAGGTATCATTGTGGACCTCAAGAGAACGCAGCGTCCGGCCTCGCACGGTCTGCGTGCGGATCAGCCACGCAAAGAGGTCCAACTCGATCGTAAGACCCTCCTCACTGGCAGGTTCCGCGCCAGCTTCTATGCACAGCCGCTGCAGCTCAAACTGCCCGCCTGTCGTCGACGAGACGGTGACCTCCACGGTTGGATCCACGTGGTGTAACAGGCAGGTGGGCATCATGCGGAGATCCCGAAGCTGGGGTAGTGCGCACACCAGGGTCACGAACTCGCGGAATGTGTAGAACGTGACTCCATCCAAACTGAGGGTCCTCACTGAAGCGAACGTCTTGGGCAACAAGCCCTGGACCTTGGAGCGAAAGGTGGACGTTGGGTAAAGCCATCCACCGGAGTGAAAAGCCAAAGAGTGGAGATTCGGGAGGCGTAGGCGTATCAAGGTCTGCAGCACTGCCTGTAGGAAAGGCTTCTTTGAAAACCTCTCCGGTATGCTGAACTCGAGCTCCTCCATCGGCTGGAAGACCTTCCGCGCTCCAATGCTAAGCCTGCGCCGCACAAATGCGTCGTATGCCGCGTCACTCTGGATGTGGATCGCGGTGTATAAGAGCTTCAAGGTTCGAGGGTACAACCACTTGCACGTCAATGCACAATTAAGCAATGCTCCGCTCTCGCCTCGCAAATTGTCGATGGATAGTTCGATGAGCTCGACAGGAATTTTGCAGCCAAACATGCTGAGCACGGGGATTCGGGAGATGTCAGAAGATATCGCTACAACTGCGTCGGCTAGGACGTTCCACGTCTGAGCGGTGATCCGAGCAATGCTGGAGGTCGCAACGCACAAGTAACTTGGAGTTGGAGTTGGAGATTTGAGATATAGGTCCAACAGCTGGATGTAAGGGCTCGGCTTGTAACAGCACAAAGGCAGTGCAAGTAGTACGTAAGGTTCACAAACGGCGCCATGATCCATCTAGGGATCCCTGTTTATTAAATAGGCGCCTGTGTGCAACTATGTAGGATTCAATGGTTTTTGTTTTAGTTCCTGCACTTGTTGAGGTCGGCGATGCTTTTAGCGATCTCGCAATAGTACTGAGTCTTTCCTAGAAAACTCCAGGTGGTATCTGGAGTTGCGTCACGCGCATACAATGGTACCCGGCGGTCGGTGCATGGATGCATGAGATTGCACACGGGTACAAGCAGAACTAGTACATGACCGGCCACATACAAATATGCGAATGTACCCACTTCAGAACATAACTACAATATGTGAATTTTTGTCACTCCAAGGTATCGTGCACACTCGAGTGCTTCAAGTGAAGTGACTATCCTCTTCCATACTGTATTCCTCTTATGATCATTTCACCTTGTTCTTGACGACGGCAAGCTGGCCACGAACAGGGACGTTCTCCGTCCCGCCCGGTTCCGGGAACCCCTGCACGTCCACGCCCTTCCGAAACATCACACAGTGCGTCGAGCCACCGAAGTGGAACATCCCGATCTCGTCGCCCTTCCTGAGCCGGTCGCCCTCGCGCACAGTGATGTCGCATGTCGAGACCTCGGTCATGCCGACGCCGAGGAACGCGATGAGGCCGAGCGCGGGGTTGTCCGCCTCGATGAAGATGAGCGCGCGCGTCGCAACTGCGGTGAGGTACACCTGCGACGAGTTCTCGCTCGCGATGTCAATCGCGGCGTCGCCGCCCGCGCGTCTGCCGGGGTCGCCGACGCCCTCAAACAGCGGCTCGGAGTAGTACGTGCCCGGCGTGACGTACGCGCGGACGACGCGCCCGGAGACGGGCGCGTGCCAGCGGTGGTACGAGAGTGCGGAAAGGAACGCCTGGTAGACGGTGCCGCCCGCGAAGAGCGGCGCGCGCTCGTCGTGCGCGAGCATGTCGAGCACGGAGTACGGCTGGCCCTTGATCCAGAACGCGTCGCGCAGCGCAATGTTGCACGCGACGTTGTACGGCTTCGACTCGCATGCGTTCACGATGACGTTGTCGTCGTCCGGCGCGGCGACGGGACGCACGCCCTCCCGGAACTTCCGCGTGAAGAACGCGTCCCAGGACGAGAAGCCATGGTAGGGCTGAGAGGGGTCGCACTCGAAAATGGCCTCGAACTCGTAAGAGGTGCCTGCGGCGCCGTTGGCGACAGCAGTGAGATCGGACCGGCCGTGTTCGCTGAACCATCCGCTCGCATCGTTGGTAAGCGCCTGCTTAGCGGACTCTTCGGAACGGAGGAAGTCGCCCCACGCGTTGAGGACCTTTTTGAGCATCGCGTTCACCTCGGGGTCAAGGAAGAACGCAAAGCCACTTGGAGTGCCCATGGGCCAGTCAAAGACAGCGTTGATGGGCACACCGACCATACCAACGCGGTGCGAGCGGTCACTCCAGTGCGGTGCGGTGGTCATGAGGTGGTTGAGCAGCTGGAGCATGTGTTCGTAGTCCCGAATCTGCTTGTGGCCGGTCGGGTCGGATGAGTACGGCCTCTTGGAGGGAACCTGCTCGAACATGGACTGCACGAGCATATAGACGCGTGTGTTGGTCTCGATGAGGGACTTGAACTCTTCGAGAACAGGATGGAGGCCCTTCGGGTTCTGGTCAACGTGGTCGATGACACCGTTCAACCACTCTTTGTGAACACGATGGTCTCCTGGGAGCCAGTCGCCGACCCTGGGGCACGGGTGTCAATGGTTCGACTCGCATCTGGATTGGAGGATAACCTGCCTGTGCACACGGTGTTCTTTGGGCACGTCTTCATGCCGAGCATGTACCTTTGACTGTTTAGTCATCCTGGTATGTTAAGATGAGTTAGAGCAAAATGGGGAGTGAGGGGAGGCTGAGGACAAGGAAGTTTAATACCATTAAGCTGCGAGCTACGTCACAGTCTGATCGTGCCCCGACAGGTCCACTCCAAGCTATGCCATGGTGCTGCATACGCATCGGATCGTATAAGAACCGAATTCTGTGAATGCTGCATGATCAATATCCCAGCTACATCTTTGTGTCGAACAATCAGTATACACGGGGTCCGTGCCTGATACTGGAACACCGTGGCCGACGTGTCATACAACAGTACCGTACTAACAGACGGTTCTGAATCGACTGGCATCGCATACATAGGGTTCCACATACAATTGCACCATCTGCAACACACACCCTCCAGTAGCCGAATCGAGAAGCATAAATATTCCATGAGCAAGGACAATCGTCTACGCGAACCAGCTGAGACTTGGGCGATGAGGGGATTTTCAGCACTCAAAAGTGAAACGTTTGAACGTCCTCCCCCACGCTGGAAGTTTATTTTGGCGCCTAGATAGCGATTCGCCGCACTTGCCTATTTTGATATGTGCATGAGTCTGGTGCGTTCGCCACAGCTCTGAGCTCGCCACCCATCATGCAGCCTCCAGCCGTTGCGCACCTTCGCGTTCCACGACGACGGCGGCAGCGGCCTCACAAACGCCTCATCTTTCAACTATAACAAGCTGGTGCAGGCGACCGAAAATATTCTGTAGACGCATGGTCGGGCCGAGACCTTAAGAACAAACGTGATCGGGCGGGTCCGAGGTGGCATCAGCAAAATAAATATGACTGGTCACTGGATCGACTTGTCAAACTGCGTTCGTGCTGCACTTTACTGTCAACCAGGTTGCCAACCGCGTAGATCTGCGTAGGCCCATTACGCGTACTAGGTGATTTAGCGCTTGCGGCGCGGTGATACCATATAACTACGAGCGGTGGCTCGAGGTACACTTCATCGAAGCCACCATGGACCATCTTACCCGCAACATATTGCGTATTTCTCACTCAGCTCTCAGGTATGTACATGTATGGCATCTCTTGCATAATCACAGCTGCTCACGGCCTTGAGTAGCGAAGGTTGGAGTGATCCCCTAAACATTCCTGCATTCACCGCAATCGCTTCTGCATGCATTTTCGTACTAACATTGTCAATGGCGCACACCGATGTGCGGAAATCCCCTGAGGATGACCACAATCGTGAATATCCAATGGTGGTACGCTATATACAACGACATGGTGGAAAGACCATCGTTGTCTTCAAGATCATCAGACTTCTCTGCGTGTTGGGCCTCGTTGGGCTGGCTGCATATCAACTTGTTCTTGGCTTGCCGACAGAGGCAGACCAGTTTACTTGGCTCGCGATCCGCCTAACCTCGGCCTACGTAAGTCTCCTTGTACTCAATATGAGTCAAGCTGACGCGTCGCCCTGTTCACGCTCGACCCTTTCGGTGACAGGCGTACGCGTTCTTTCTAGCGCTGCTGACCATGGCTACACGGGCGCAACTCAGCTCAGTTGCATCACACCACCTTACTGTACTCCTGCTAATCACATGGGGCCTATACGTCTACCGTGATGTATGGCCCCTTGCGACGTTCACACTGACTCCCCAAGATAGGGCCGAAGGTGGCATTCTCTGGGCTAAAATGGCCTTGCTCAGCATGTCAGGAGTGCTCGTACCGCTGTGCATCCCACGTATATACGTTCCTGTCGATCCTGAAGTAAGCAGTTTCCGCGTCGTCAGAATGTATCTCTCAACTTGTTACACAGGAACCGATGATCCCTCATCCAGAACAGACTGCCTCCATGCTATCCCTAGTGTTGTACGGGTGGATGGACGAGACTGTCTGGAAGGCGTACCGGCGGCCTCACACCAAGCTGGAGGACTTTCCCCCGCTCGCAGATTACGACCATACGAAAAATCTCGTCAAGAGGAGCTTCCCGGTACCGTCTTGCACTCCGTCTTAGCTGATTGATTTGCTGAATCAGCTTGCTAGCATCTGGATCCGTTCCAGACGCCTAAAAGGAGACATTTCTTCTGGGGGTTGATGCGAGTCTTCAGTAAGTCGCATCGTCGGTAGGCAGTGAGCTTGGGCTAAAGCCGAGGTGCAGGAAAGGACTACGCAATACTCGGCTTGATGCTCGCGTCACGAGTACGCTGAATTCTTCATAATATGCGAGCTGGCGGCTGACAGAAGCGTAGTCTGCGGCGTACCTTGCCAGCCCGATCGGGGTCAACCGGCTACTGAAGTGCGTATCGGCGGCCTCAGTTATATTACTGTGTTCCTCACCACAGCGATAATTCCGTTCCACAGCTACCTCGAGCAAGGCGGCGAGGGTCTGACCGTCCGACCATGGGTCTGGATTCTCTTCCTCTTCTTGGGGCCAACGGTGGGCACGTTTGCCTTCCAGTGGTATGTCTACACGGTCGTAAGTACCTCACAACTCTGCGCACAAGCGCCGCTGGAACATGAATTACAGACGAGAGTCACTGTGCGCGCGAAGGCGATCATTACACAGCTCATCTTCGAGCACGCGCTGCGCATACGGGTGAAGGCCGAGACGGCGGAGACGAAGTCTGCCCCGGCCACTCCAGGGAAGACGCCGGATACCGCATCGCTTGCGGAGCTTCCCAGTGCGTCTGCAGGTTGCGTGAGTGGATCCGCAGCGGACGTAGATGGCGAGGAGGCGACCTTCCACGTCTCGGGCGCTGCGGCGAAGGACGAGGCGAGCTTGAGCAGCCAGCAGTCCGCTGGGGGTGCATCGAATCTCGTGGGACGGATCAACAACCTTGTCACGACTGATATGCAGACGATCGACCAGGGGCGAGACTTTATCTTCGTGGGTAGGTTCTTTACTCCACCTGACGTATTTTGCACACGGCATCTGAAGGATGGGTGTGAACAGTGGTCGAGGTCCCGACGCGGTTTGTCCTGTGTACCTGGTTCTTGTACTCTGTTTTGGGCTGGAGGTATGTTCGAAAGTATGCGCCGTGTACACCGTTAACAGATGGCACGGGCGGCCCGGGTTGGTGTAGCGCATTCGTCGGGATGGCACTCATGGGCGTTCTGCTTCCGATACCGGGTTACATTGCCAGCTTCATCCATGGGCTGCAAGAGAAGAAGATGGCGAAGGTACGCGTTTACTGCCATATTTTGCAGAAGTGTTCACATGTTCGCGGACGTGGCACCAGACGGACGCTCGCGTGCAAACAGTCACAGAATGTCAGCATCCGACGCTTGTATGCGACTATGGGACACTGACGATCAGCCCTTCCATGCAGTCCTCGGCGTGGTCCGCATGATTAAGCTCTTCGGCTGGGAGCCGCGAGTCGCTGGGCAGGTCGCAGAGAAAAGAGAAGACGAGCTGGGTCTCATAAGACGTCTGCGGATGCGCGTGTTCCTGATGGACTACATGAAGTCGGTCGTCCTTGACCATGCCGCAGCGCTCAACTAAGGTTCTTCATTTACAGCCACTTGATCCCGTTGGTGACTATGATCGTCACTTACGCCGTCTACGTGAGTCCGCCTCGGACGTTTGAGTGATCACCAAGTTCGTGCTGATGTTCCACAAGACGATCGTCATGAAGCAGACTCTGACAGGTAAGGCTTCTGTGTCAGCGCACAGTGTGTTTTGTTGACGCGGTGTAGCATCTGTCGTGTTTTCCTCGATGACTCGTGAGCTTTACGTTTCCCCGTCCGACGCGCAAGCTGATGCGATGATTAGTATTCGAAACGCTACGATTTGAGATCATGCAGACATTCTGGATGATCCCATCTATCATTCAAGGTTTGGTGCTATTCACACGTCCAATGTTGTTCCTCATATTCTGCGATAGCTAAGGTCTCGCTCGATCGAGTTGATAAGTTCCTCAATGAGGTAGGAATGAATGTTCGAATAGTGCTTCTATCATTAACTTGTCTCCAGACCGAGCTGCTGGACGAATTCTCGGCTTCGAGTAGTGACGCCGTCACAAGCATAGGCAGCGGACCAGCAGACAGCGATGTGATCGGGTTCTGCAACGCTGCATTTACCTGGACCGCCTCGGAGGAGGGAAACATGACACCTACGCCGTCTAGACGCGTTTTCAGGTTGCTCATCGAGGATGAACTAACATTCAAGCGCGGCAAGATTAATTTAATTCTTGGGCCGACGGGATCAGGGAAGACCTCCATGTTGATGGCGTTGCTTGGTAAGCTTTACGATGCCCTTTTTGAGGTCAGGGATCGCGCTCACGGCGATGTGCTTATAGGCGAGATGCACTACATCCCTAATGGCCCGGACTCATATGTGAATCTTCCTCGATCCGTCGGTGTTGCATACGCTGCTCAGGAGTCCTGGGTACAGAATGAAACCATCAAGGTTCGTGACTTAAGGCTTATAGTATGCGACTTCGTGAGGCTGAATACGTCGCAGGACAACATTCTATTTGGTTCGCCGTACGATGAGGAGCGATACAACAAGGGTGCGGACATCTGCGCTCGAGATTGTTGAGATTTCCGTCTAAACCGCACCATCTCAGTCATTGACCAGTGTGGGTTGAAACAAGACCTAGATCTTCTAGATGCCGGTGATCTCACTGAAGTCGGAGAGAAGGGATTGACACTGAGGTATATCTACAGATATAAGCTTTACACTGAAGCTGACGGAAGTTACGGACAGTGGCGGACAGAAGGTGGGGATTTCGTTTGGATCATTGCCCGATTGCATGAGGCCGAACTCACCAATTTGGGGCCAGGCACGCATCACTCTAGCTCGTGCCATATACTCCCCAGCGGAGATCCTACTACTCGATGACGTCCTTGCTGCGCTAGACGTTCATACCTCGCAGTGGATTGTAAGCAAGTGCTTCACAGGCGATCTTGTGCGCGATCGAACACTTATCTTGGTGGTACGTGCAAGTACCTGAACGTATTTTCGCCCGCCTGACAATGCATGCACGAAGACACATAACGTCGCAATCTCACAGCCAATAGCGGATTTTGTCGTTTCCCTCGGCACAGATGGGCGTGTGCATAGTCAGGGTTCGCTTGCTAGTGCACTGGAAGCTGATGAAGAGCTCGCATCGGAACTCACCGAGCAGGCGAAAGAGGATAGGAAGGCCGAAGATGATATTAATGGACCTGAGACTGATACAGCAGGAAGAGAAAGGAAGGGCAAGCTCATTGTTGAAGAGGAAGTGTCTTTGGGGCATGTTGGCTGGTCTGCATGTGAGCACAACAATAATGTGTACGCTTCCTGCGTATCTCACGACTCACTAACCACCTTCACTGCAGTCAAGCTGTTCTTAGGTGCATTGGGAGGCCATCATCCTCTCACATTCTGGATAACTTGCTTGAGTACGTACTTCCTCTGCGAGGTCACCAGTACCATCCAAGTCTGGTTTCTTGGATTGTGGACTCGGCAGTATGAAGTGAAGCGACCTGAGGAGATACCCGTAGCCTTGTAAGCATTCATTCGCACTGTCATGTTTTACTCGCGCAGCCGTTGACAGAATGCACCGACAGCTACGTGTCTACATACGCCCTCATTCAAGGAGTAACAGTCATACTCTTCTCTATCTCGTATATCATCTACATCTTGGGTACCTTGAGGGCATCGAGAGTCATCCACTCTTCGCTCGTGTCCTCTATACTTGGCACGACGCTGAGGTACGAGTTCATTTTACACGTCAAATCTCGTGCTGATCAACGTCTAGATGGCTGGACATGACACCGGCATCCCGTATCATAACGCGTTGCACTCAGGATATCCAAGCCAGTACGTTGCGCCTCACGCGGCCATGTAGTTGTATTAATGCTCCATGTCAGTCGACAGCACACTTGTGGACTACTTCTTCTGGTGGACGGAACACAGCGGGACGATGGTGACGAGACTAGGAGCCGTGGTCATAATGTCGCCTCTCATGCTCATACCCGGATCGACCATCTTCGTCCTTGGTGCATTGTGTGGTTACTTATACATCAACGCTCAACTTAGCAGCAAGCGCGAAATGAGCCTCGCACAAGCCCCAGTTCTCGGAAATTTCGGTGCTGCTATGGCAGGGTTGGGTACGTCTTCGATACTCTTGATGGCGCGCCGAAGCTGATGTACGGCAGTCTCTATCCGTGCATACGGAGCGCAAGATATGTTCCGGCAAGAGTCGTACATCCGCATCGACAAATATTCCAGGGCAGCGAGGTCATTCTATGTCCTATATCAGTAAGTTCGTACTATCACCGATACATCTCAGTATCTCATTGCTTCAAGATGGATAGCAATACGCGTGGATGCATTGGCAGCGCTGTTCACGGCAGGCCTCGGAGCATACCTGATATATGGATCAAACCTGGACCCTTCCAATGTTGGTTTCTCCCTTAACATGGCAGGTTCGTGTCGCAATTCATTGGACACGCGGGAGCTTACGGATTAGTGTTCCAGTGCAATTCAGTGGCATGATTATCTGGTGGATCAAACTGTGCAATGAACTCCAGATAAGCGGTGAGTACATAATAAACAGCGTGCAGCTCCATGCTCACTATGTCTCTTTCATGTTACTCCAGGAAACAGGTGAGTGCCCTCTGGTTATGTTGAGACATAGCGTTCTCATAGCATTTTAAAGTTTGGAACGGATACAGCAATACCTGTCAATCGAGGAGGAGCCAAAGGCAACCTCGACCGGAGTGCCCCCAGCTTATTGGCCTGCCAGCGGGTCGTTGAAGGTAGAACGACTTTCCGCTCGATACTCACCTGTATGTACCAATACCTTAAAGAGATTCGATAGTGTATACTGACCAATCATAGGATGGCCCTCGTGTGTTGCACGAGATTTCATTTGAGGTAAAGTCCGGCGAGCGCGTGGGAATTGGTAAGTCCAATGCTCGCAGAGGTTTGTTTAATATACTGATGAATTGAGTCTGTATAGTGGGTCGGACGGGCAGCGGAAAGGTACGGTTAATACGTTCCATGCAGAGGTCCAAGCTGACAGCTCATGCAGAGTTCACTGACACTGGCTCTGCTCCGGTGCATCCTCACCGAGGGAAAGGTTTACTACGATGGTATATCAACTGACAGTTTGAACTTGGATGCGCTGCGTTCGAAGATCACGATTATCCCCCAATCTGTAAGTCTTTCGCGCCGGCTCTCCTATGAGATGAGACCCCAACTTCGCTCTCCAGCCCGAGCTCTTGAGTGGCACCCTGCGAGAAAACCTCGACCCGTTTCACGAGCACGACGACGCTGTACTCAATGATGCTTTGCGCGCAGCCGGACTCTTCTCGCTGCAGAACGGGATGGATGATGGGCAAATCACCCTCGATAGCCAAATCGCGAGCGGCGGCGGCAACTTGTCAGTAGGACAACGGCAGATTCTTGCATTGGCGAGAGCCATCGTACGTCAGAGCAAGCTCTTGATCTTGGACGAAGGTACGAGTATCTACGTGACTCTGGGAGACATCTGCACTAAATTTCCGCACAGCTACGTCCGCGATAGGTGAGATGTATGATATATGTGCTCGTGACGGATGCTTGACGAGCATGTGGCAAGATTACGAAACCGACACTGTTATCCAAGCGTCCCTGCGCGGCGAGCTGAAGAAAGATATCACTCTGCTCACAATCGCGCATCGCCTTCAGACGATCATGGACAGTGACAAAATTGTAAGACATCATAATACCACTACCTGCGTGATGTCAAGCTGATCACTATGACCCACCTCGTAGATGGTTCTTGACGCGGGACATATCGTACGTTTTCGCTGCATTGTCGTCGTGACACACCCTCACCTGGTGGAAGGTTGAGTATGGCGCGCCAAGCGAGCTGCTGAGAAATGAAAATGGGCTGCTGCGCTCTCTCGTCAACGAGAGCGCAGACAAGGAAAGGCTCCTTGCTCTAGCTGCGGGACAAGCAGGTTCAGCGACCTCCGAGTCGTCCACTTGATCCTCCAGATACACTCGCATCTGACCATTCACCCGTTCGGACTAGTCATTACTCATATTTTGTCCGGTCTAGTCACAGTATATCGCATGCTTCAATTGGCCATGGATATGAGGCACTCCTCAAGTAATATTAGACACGCTACATCTCAAAGAGAAGTTCTCTGCATTCGAACGAGCCGAAGTATGTGCGGGCCACTTGGCACTCGAACCCGCGCAGGTAAGATTTGCTTCGTATAGAGTGTACTCAGTACTCCACGAATCGTTCGATGGGATGCGACCGGGATTAGACAACCTCCGAACTACATTGCCAGTGCAAGTATCATTAGACAAACACTGCCCTCAGGAGCCAACAATTCAGTGGATCATCATTCATTCTAACAACACACCTCTCCATATCCTCTGCATCGATTCATCTAACACCTGTCAGTACAGACACCGATCGAGAACGGTATATAGTCGGGTCAATGCGTCAACGGTCAGTGGGTCATGACAACCTTATACCCGGTATCGAATGAAAGGATCGTGCCTGAAGCTTTGAAAGCCTGACGAGCGAGAGGAGATACCAGCATTGCGCATGCGGACTGTCTAGAAGCCCATCGATTCACCTTTGTTCAGGTGTTCACTCCCAAGAGACAAACATTCAACATCATGATAAGGTACCTAGGTTTAAAATCCTATAAGTCATTCGCCCTTTGACGTCGGCTGGGCGAGGCATCTGAATGCGGAGACAGATTCGAGGCAAGCCTTCCCTATCAACTTTTGCTCATGATAAGTCGTTGAATTCATATCCACAGCCGATTGACGAAGATCCGATGTGTTGTGTTCCTTGTAATCAGTATATATCTAGGTGTTTTGTTCACGACGCTATGCAATACAGCGGGCGAAGTAAAGGCGAACGCCCCCGGCTATCCTGCCGTTGACCTGCCAGAGGGCCACACGGGCGGCACTGACGCATTTGAGTGGACGAGATCAAACCGTATGACAGGATTAATTGTGCTTACTCGTACGTGATCTTACCTATGCTGATACCACAGTAGTCATTCATTCGCGTCGAATATGAGACAGCTAGGCAGTTCTTGAAGCGCCATATATCGTAAGGAAACAGCCTGCGTCGACGTGAGACGGGTTCCGACCGAACGATAATTCTCATGGATAAAACTTGAGGAGTATAGGACATCCGAGTCAAGTCCAAAATGTCCGCACTCGGATATACTATTGTGTACGTTCTGTCGACGCTTTTTTGATTAATCTCATGCGATTGGATCAGTATGCGATTCCGAGGCCGACAGGCGTGTGTCTCTAGCTATTGTATTGTGTCTATCCGCGAACATACGAGGTTGCGGCAGTACCAGGCACGACAGCGCTCTCCGTATGAGCCCAATACTTACGTGCCTGGATTCCTACGCCTGATGCCGATCAGCCTCGGCCTGCCAGACATTTTCCGCAAGCAGCACATTCTGACCTATGGGGTGCCCTAGTCAGAATGGGGTATAAAGGAGTGCTTGACGCAGCACGCAGCGACCTGCATTTCCGGAGTCGCCCACAGACGACAATGCTCACTCAGGCTAGCCTTCTTGCACTTATAGCTTTCGCGGTTGCTGCCATCGCTTCGCCCGGACCGTGGTGGTGGCCCTTCCCTCCTTTCGGTCATGGTCGTTCTGTACACCAACAGGTCGCTTTTGCCTGCTATGGGGGAGGTGGCAACTGCGCGTGCCCGACTGACTTGACCGGGGACAGCCACGGCGTCTTAATCAACGTCTACCCTGGCTATCAGTGCGCGTACACCGGAGGGGCCTGCACCTGGCACGACACAGTGAGTGAGACGGAGAGATGTGGTTTGAGCGCATATGGCTGATGCTCCCTCACAGACTGGCGCATTGCAGAACACCGCTCAGACCAACTGCCCGGCTTCTGCGCCTTGCAGTACGACCAGCGGCTGCCAGTGTCCCATAGACAACAACGGCGATACTGGTGTCTTGATCAACCAGTTCACTGGCTACCAGTGCGCGTATGTCCATGGTGCCTGTACATGGGATTATGTGAGCATAAGCCATGCTATATGTCGTACGTACTCGCCGACACTACTATCCATCTAGAACGGTACTCTTCAAAACGCTGCACAGACCAACTGCCCGACGATTGCGAAATGCGCACAACTGGCCGGAGATTCCTGACCCACTGGATCAGGATCATACTTCATCTGGATCTTGGTTCGACGAGTTCATATGTCGTTTGATAGGGTAATGGGAGCGACTCAGAGAGTCACCAAGTCAACCATGCGCCGGATTGTTCCCATAGGTAGATGAGTGCCCTTTGCGCTCGCTGGTGTAGCTCTCTGTAGGCGTCTATCGACGGATTGCGGCGTGGTACGGGTGTAAACCTTTTTCTAGCTTGTCTCCATAAATAAGCTATGGTCGTCGTAATGAACCTTGTTGCCTTTTGACGCTCGCATAGGTATTATATATCATCACGGCTCAACAGCACAGTATTCAAACTCAAGTTCCCGAACGTAGTCCTGCAGCACCACCTCCTCCCCAAATTCTGTTCCACAGTGCGTATACGTAAATCGGGGCCTCAGACTGCACCGTCAAACACGCATCACTGAGGAAGGGTACGGATAGAGCATGAGTGTTCCGCCCATTGCACAGTCCAACGAAGGTCTGTAAATAACTCCCGCACCTTAGTAACGCAGGTCGACATAACGAGTCGAATCCGGAAGAAACCATTAGTTGACGGCTCTGTCGACAGTGTCAGTGTTGCATGAAGCCGAAGAAGATAGAGTCATGCCAGTGAGGTGCAGTGGGTGTAAGTTCGAGAAGTACTGTCGACCACCTACTCCCCTACAAAAAGGTCGTATTTAGGGTTGCCTACGGGAGACTACTGTGTGCGTGAGACGAGCTTGCCCTTGTCATGTAGTACAAGCTAAATGGTTACGCCAAATGTGCTTATCCAAATAAGAAGTGCCAGAGGCAGCCTGGCCGGCCCACAAGCACATTTGTAGGGTGAACCAAGGGCAACGGGCTCAATTGGAGTCCACTAGGCTCCTGCTGCCAGCGGTCTCGAATGCATCGAAGCTCTGCGAGACTTCACAGGCAAACACTGCGCCACCATCGCAGCAGCAGCCTTTCAATGTGTCCGCTATTAGTATTTACAACCACATTAATATTCGTCAGACCCTATCGCCACATCGAGAAAACGGGAGGATGTACGTACCATCAGCCTGGCCCCGGACCCGCCCTAATGCCCAACAGGCGCGGCCGGAGATGTCCTTCTACGTTGTAGATGCACAGCTCACGACGATATCCTCGTTCTTTGACGGAAACAGGCGTGAGGACATGCGCCTCAGGGGTAAGTATGCTAAGGAAGAGGGAACCAGGAATCGCGGACCGAGTACTGCCGTGCTTATCGTTGTAATGGTCGAGCATCCTCTCGAGGCCCAGCATATTACTAGGCTCGCAATCACATTTCCTTCCTGCTACTCTGATCACTTAACAAAAGCACAATAATTCAATAATGGATTCCTTGGGAGAAATACACGTATTGAACGAAGGCATCGAAGGCATCGTGCACTGACAGTGCCAGTTCGACGGTGTATGTTTTAGCGCCAGTCATGTCGCGTCGCGGTCACGTGACTTTACCTGGCGCTACTTACTAGCCGAGGCGGTCATGGGCCGGCCACTGCGCTGGGTTACGTATAAGTCCTTGCTCTCATAAGTACGTTTTCGCTAGTTTGCAGCACCCCCTTCACCTTGCACCGGAAACCACCCAAGTATCTAGAGACTCGAGGTAGGTGAATCTTTTCCTGATCTGACGGTTAGGCTCACTATCCTCGACTAGATGGCGCCGTCGAAGCCAGTTATCCTCCTCTTCTCTCTCTCAGACTTCAGGATGGACGACATGGACGCGCACCTTTTGAAGCACCTGCGAACTGAAAGTCAGGTCCAGGTTATCAGGTCTCGGGATGCAGCGCTCCAGTGGCTGTCGAAGAACCCACGTCCACAGGCAATCCTACTCACCGACGAAGTCGTCACCGAGCGCCGACAGGAAGCCCTCTTAAAGAAGTTAGCGGAATACACGAAAGCGGGTGGAACGATTGTATTTGGATGCAGGTTCTCTACGTTTGTCAAGGCCAAGGCCATGGAAAACATGTTCCAACGGACGCTGGGGCTGCCTTGGGCCCGAGGTAGTTATCACCGAACAACGTTTTCTCTCAACAAGAACGTGGAGAATATCGGCACCGATACTCTTCCTTCCTCATATAGTATGAAAGCCATGCATCTTCAGAATGTGGCTCCGACAGCGGCGGTGTATCTACCCAGCGAGGCGTCTAGGATCGAATCACACGTTTTCGCGCCCACTCCGATAACAAAGCTGGAAGAGACTCCTGCTGCATTCGCGAAAGTCGGCCTTGGCTACGTGGGCTTTGTTGGGGACGTGAACGAGGAGGAACCGACAACGCATCTTCTTATTGCTATGCTACTAGCATCATCTGAGGCACAACGCTATACCGGCTCATCGACATCGAGGGTGCGTTTCAAACGCTGGGCATCCATACTCTCGCGTTGACCTAACAGGGTGATCTCTATGGAAGCAGGATCAGAAGAATGTGCCGCGTTCCTCAATCCTCATTCTCTCGCTGCACAAAGACGATCACTTTGATTCGCTAAATGCTGGAGTATATGCTGCCTTGCGAAGTAGAGCCTCTGTCACAGAGGCGTCGACAGAACGTGAGGCTCTCAATGCCCTTACAGCGAGTCTAGCCCCGTCAGCGGTGCTGGTCACAGACGCCGGTGTCATGGACGAAGACTACAGTCAGGTCCTCTTGAAACTCCTCGCATATATTCAACGACGCGAGAGCACCACTGTGTTCGCGTGCCAATTCAGCAGCTTTGTACGGTGGCCTGATCTCGACGCTCTCTTCAAGCGACTAGGCTTGGCGTGGCGCTCGGGCTCGTACACAAAGATGGACGTCACGGTGACGAAGGCCGTCGACGACGTGGACTTCGACTCGCTCATAGAGACACACGAGTGTCCTAAGGCCCTCTTCCTTCAGGATGTTCCTTGGGAGGAGTCTGTGTACGTCCCGACCCTGCAGTACCGAAGTAAGGAAACGATGGCAGCGTTCGGATGGACGGAACGCGGAGGCCGTGTTGGATATGTCGGCGACGTCAACCCATCCGAAAATATGACCAAGCTCATTGTCGCGTTGTGCTTCCCGAAAACGTCCCCAGTGTCGATCGAGGCACCGCCAGAGTCGCAAGCAGCTATTCGTCCGGTAAGTGCGTGGTCGCCGTATTCCAGAATGGAATTGCCATAGCATTACAGTCTTCTCCAACCTCGCGCGAGGGAGTTATCGATAGTACCGCAAAGCCTGCGGTCCTGCTCATATCCTTCGATAACGGACCGTCGTTCGAAGGTATGGAGAAACAGCTCTTTTCCGCACTTAAGAGGAATGTGCTGGTCCTGCAGTCGTCCAACGCAGACGCTGCATTGAAGCATCTGTCTAGAAAACCGAGCCCTACCGCGGTCTTCCTCACCCATCCTGGCTTCGTACACAATGACAATATCGTTCAACGCTTGGTTAAGTACGCTCGTGAAGGGGGCAGAGTGGTCCTCGGCTCCCAGTTCTCGACCCATTTGCAGCTCGATGATTTCAAGCCATTCTTCCGCAAATGGAATCTTCCTTGGGATTCTGGTGCATACCACCGCACCACCGTTGCCTTGAACCCGGCTGGCATCCCATCCCCCTTGCACCCAAGCAAGCTCTTCGACGCATACAGCATGAAGGCCGTGCATCTCAAGAACGTGAAGGACAAACACAAGGTGTATGTGCCGACATCAGGATCGTGCGTAGAGACGCCGTCTGGCGAGCCTGGTCAGCCCGTCTCAGGGTCACTTCTGAACGAGTGTCCTGCGGCCTGGGTTCCTGTTGGAAAAGGATACCTGGGTTACATAGGCGACGTGAACTCGGAAGAGGAGAGTACTAGGCTGGCTCTTGAGATGTGCGGAATTACAGTCAAGCCTGGGGACCTTGGCCCTAGAACGTGGGATGTGGGGGTAACCATTGGTGCTGGTCAGGTCACACCTATATCGGAGACATGCGCCGAACGACATCTTCCGGTCTATACGAAACGCGCTCAGCTGCGATCGAGAGAGAAAGAAGTAGCGGTGCGATCCGTCAAGCGTGCCAATAACTCTCGACGCAAACGTCTAGTGGCTGAAAGGCTGAAGGAAGAGGTAATGCTATTCTGTGCATCACTGTTTGAATCGCGTAGCTGATGGTTACAAATTATCAATATAGGGTAACAAATTCTTCAAACAAGGAAAGTCAGCACAAGCAGCGAGCAGGTACCGCCAGGCTGCTCTAGTTTATGAGCCAAGACCTGTATACATGAGCAACCTTGCTGCGGCTTTGCTGAAAATGGGGTGGTACGTGGTTCAATACTAATTTGAGACTCGTAGCGGCTCGGCTGAACATGTACAGCGACGAGGAGGCCGAGGCTGCTGCGACTCGAGCACTCTTCTACGACCCCAAGAATGTCAAGGCGCGTTATCGCCGAGGAATGGCACGCAAGTCGCTGATGAACTATGACGAAGCCATAGACGGTACCGTTGACCCCGTTCCATAAGTGAACATATATATGCTCATGTATTGCTGCTGCAGACTTCAAGAGCGCTTTGAGATCGGATCCGTCGTCTGCCGCTTCGCGAACTGCCCTCGAAGAGACAGTTCGGTTGTACAGTACGCCACCTCAAGGTAGCTCAGATGCAGTTGGCTCGGAGGAGGAAGAGCCCCTGTGGGAAATCATGACCGATTCTGACAGCAGTGAATTCGAGAACGAGGGAAACGGAACGCCATGCCGATACATGAACCATGACGGGTGTAGGCATGGGTCGGACTGCCGATGGAAGCATGCTCCTGACAATAGGAGCGTTCGTGATCAGTTGTGAGTACAGCCTGACGCACATCTTTCATTCCGTGTAGGATTGATATAACGACACAGAGGCCGCAACGTCTGCATTGTGTGGCTGCTTGGACAGTGCATCGTTGGCAAGAAATGTTGGTACGCGCATGACAAGGCATATCTTCCTCAAGACGGCTGGTGGAACAAACCTGACCAACTCAAAAGGCTAGCCGACGAGCTCAAATTCAGCCTTACAGGGCACCAGAACACGGACAGGGCTCTGTTCGTGGCTTCGATCCAAACTGTACGGAACTGGCGCCGTGACGCCTGGATGTCTGAGCGCTTCAGCGATTTGGACGATGAGACTATATACGTACCTGGGCAATCCAGAGGCATTTCCTTCAACACGATGCGGTACAACGGTCAGTCTGAGTAGCTGTCCAGTGGATATGGATACTAAAGACCTCCAAGGTGATGACTCCGATGATTATGACGACGCCTATGACGAAGAGTCAGCTTGGGCCGAGGGTGAAGAAAGGATGAGTAACCTCGGTTTCACACACGACGAAGTGCAAGAGTTACTGGCACAAGGCGTGAAGCCTTGGGACGACGATGCTTGGGTGTGTATTTCATCTTCAGAACGTGCTGCGTGTCATCACTCATACACAGCTGCTCCTAATATTTAGGATGTCATGGATGTTCTTTGCGGCATGTAACAGACTGTTACTTCAGCGGGGCATACTCTTGAACTTGGTTCGAAGCCATTCAGTTCCCGCCACCAGGCCTTGTTGATCGTCGACCCATTCTCGATCCCTACAAGTCTGATGTTGCACTGAATCTACATTACTTGGCGCATTGTATGTACTATTTGACGATGAACTAATAAAAGCGGCAGCGCCGTATGATGAAGGTGCGACACAAATACTGCTAATAATGATAATACTAAGGTACTGCGATAAAGCATTGCTACAGTGGCTGCGTAGTGATTAAGCTGTATACTATGCTAATGAGAAAGAGTCCGGGTGTAAATGTCCAGTGCGATTTTGGTTGCTAATGAGTGAATGTTCATGCACTGAAAATCGCATCCAGTTCTGACTTGAACATGTCTTCGACAGCGCGCCGCCTGACGTTCCCCTTCGTGACCGTCCTCGGCAACGTGCCCGCCGGGACGACCACGATCATCTTCGCGGAAGTGATACGCTCGTGAAGGTACCGCCGCGAGTGGAAGTGACGAGTTCTGCGCAGGATCTCCTTCTGCATCCTCTCCGCGTCCATCTTTGCCGTCGGGTTCGCCTCGATGAAGAGGACGGGCGACGGCCGCCCGTTGCCGACGACGATGCACTGGGAGATGAGCTCCTCGCAATTCGTGCGAACGTTGTCCTCGATCGCCTTCGTGTCGCACCGGAGTGCGCTGGCGCTCTTGATCCAGTCGTCGTTCCGCCCGCGCGACAGGTACGCGCCGGGCGTGACCTCGAGGAAGAGGTCGCCAGTGTGGTAGTGGCCGTCGGCCGCGCGGAGCGAGGGGTCGGGGCAGTCGGGTGACGAAGAGAGGATGACGAGCTCGACGAGCTGGCTGTTCAGGTTCTCGTACGCTGCATCCGTCTGCCCGTTCGTGCCGGACACGGGGAAGAAGCCGTACTGCGAGCCGGCGATCGGGCGCAGTGGCGGGTTCGGGCGTCCGCCGCCCCGGACGGACCGCAACATGATGCCGCATTCGGTGTTCGCGAAGGTGTTGATCAACTTCATGCCGTTCTTGTACGCCCACTCCTCGTCCTCCTGCGGCATCGCCTGCCCAGAATAGAAGATCTCGTCGAGCGCGCAGAGTCGGGCGAGCAGCTTCGGGTCCAGGCGTGAGTTGCGCAGGTGGATGCCGAGGAAGGCGGGGAACTGCTGTAGCCGGTTGAGGTGGCAGCGGATGATCATGTCGAGCAGCTCCGGAGAGTCGAAGTCGACGCGGGTCGGTTGGATCGTGCAGGCTCCGTTCTGGAGCGAGCCCAGAAGCATAAACGTCTGGCCGATGTGGCACACACTCCCTCTGCGCCGATGTGAGCGAGCGTCCTTTCCGATGTGCTCTCCATTATACACTCACATAAAAGTCGTCACATCTTGGCCGTTAGGGTTAAGGCGCTTGGAGACATGCTTCGCTTTTGCTATGATGGTGGTGAGCCACGAGTAGCTGCATGGAATCAGCTTGGGGGAGCCTGACGTGGATCCAGAGGTGTGGAAGATGACGACCGTGTCTGTACCCTTGACCGCTGTAAGGTCGGTCATAGGGGGAACTTTCGAGTGCGAGAGATCGTGATGACGCGCATCGACTGCTGCATGCGTGGGTACCGGGCAGTCGGACAGATCGGGAGTGTATGCGCGCTCGAAGATGAGCGCCTTCGCCTTCGCCTTCTGTAGGAGTTCGTAAATGACCTCCGGGCTGGTGAGCTTGAGGGAGCACAGCTGCGGGATGTACCCTGCACGCGCGATCGCGTAGATGTGCACGATATCGAGGTATGTCAGTCCTCCCAGCCTGTGTCGATCATAATCAGCAACCACCAGATAAGACAATCATCAGCGCAGCCTTACCATACACCAACAACTGATCGAGGCGTGACACCGTCAGAAGCGAGGATGTTGTTCCAGTAGGTTGCAAAGTGCTCGACGTCGGTTTGGAACCCCTTGTAGCTGACGGGCTGCCACCTTTGTACGCGGTCGCCCTCCTGTGTGAGAATGGGGAGTTGGAAGGCTGGTGTGGTCGGGTGTTTCGTGGCAGCCTCGGCAAGCACAGTGAGGTGGGTCTTGAGGTTGACCATTAGGTGTTCTGTACACGTATGTAAAACTGTAGGGATAGTAATGTCGAAGAGTGAAGATTAAAGTGGAAAGGTAGGGTACGAAGAAAAGGAAACAACGAGGGAGAAGAAGAAGAAGAAGGATCTGAAGTTGCTCGGTGGACTCGGAAGATGACGATGAGAGTTAGGCTAGCACGGAGATCTCCAATCAGCATATATACGTACGGGCTTGATTTGTGGCGGCAGGACAAACATCTGCGTCGAAACAAGCCATCGGTAGATGCGACAGAGTGCCCGCGTGGAGCTTCAGCGGCAACAGCACAGTCACTGTCAAGTGTGGCCAATGAGCCTGTGTCACCATGACTCGCGCCTGCCCGTACCTCGGCCTCTCCCCAACATCGGGCTATGCAACCGGGATCACGTACTTCCTGATGCGCAACAGGGCGGAGGAAGGACGCTGCACGTCCTAGTTCGCCAGACCCGCCGCGGCGCCGGAAAGCTCGAGTTGTTGCACCCTGGCGTGTTCTGTCAGTGGACCTCCTCTCCTATCGGATATCCGCCACAGTCGCAGCATGCACGTCGCAGGCTGTTGATAGTGGGCACGGCACAGGACATACGCGCTGGCTGCCCGCATGCAGTACGCGCCTGCACAGCCGACGCCGCCGACGGCTCCGCGCCGCATCTGAGTAGTTAGTACGTGACCGTGAGTAGGCGCAGACACGGAGAGAATACGATATACACGGACGGAAGCTGTGGTGCTCGGGCTTAGCCATGATCCAAAGTTAAGCTAGGAAGATTCCTCAGATCGTGTCGCCATCCGGTCGCCATCCTCGCCGTTTCACTGATGCGCATACAGTCACTGTTATTTTATTTTGAATGCTGTACGGCTTGTATTCACGTCGATAGAGACCCGTGGTGCTCGGGAGAAAGCATCTGTAAGTACCTCGCTATACGCCTTCTGAGCGCATATGCAATCCCTCCGCCAAGACGTTCTACATCCGCTCACGTCGGAGGTATTAGCTCGCTTTTGACCGGCCTCGAGGTATTTTTGCATGGCCTTCACGTTAAAGGTGAGGGTCGTGTACTCGAGGTCGAGTGGGTTGCGTCGTCCATGATATGTCCAGCGTTCGCCGAATGTACATGATGATCAGTGCATGGAGCAAGTAAGAGTGTGCTGGGCGCTAAATCCTGTAGCGCTAGGTAGATTCGTACTAGATTTGGGCCTCGTTGGCCATTTGAAACGGCCATCACCCTCTCAGGTGCGTCAGCAGAAGATTTCACTCTGTTGAGCGCGCAATACTTGACCGACCATGTTCAAGAAGGCTGCTGTATTTCCGTTCTGCTAGTTATGGCATTGTTCAGCTTGCTTGGCAAGTCTGAGTCAGCCACGCACATTCGCACGCAAGCAGTGGCAGACCAGCCGCAAAGCTGACTCACAACGTTCAATGACTCGCACCCTGGTTCCTCGTGCAATGCTTCGCTACGTCGAGGTTATGGAGGTAAGCACCATGCTGTGTGCACTGCGGTGGTCAGGCAAAGTGACGCAATGAGCTGCCAGGCTGCTACAAGAGAGATGTCGTCGAAACCGACCTGCGACGCGGCGATACGACCGCTCGTACGACGAGCAGATAACCAGCTTAATGTGCATCCCCATGCTAGTACAATAGCGCCGATGAAGCACCGCCATGAACAGATCATGTCGAGCGCGATACGACGATGTGAGGAAAGGGTATGGATCCAGCCTCAGTCGAGCCTAAATGCAGCGATGATCCACTGACCTGGGTGCGGAAAGTTTAGTAATCCCTGCGAGGCTCTAACCATCCTCGAGCCAATATCTGCTCTTGAGCCTAGCATCATTCTGACGATCCGCATTCAAGAGTGGCGACGCCACCCATCTACTATGTCATATCTTGTGGTACTGATACTAGCGCGGAAGACCAGATCTCTGACCCAGCGGCGGAAACCTCCGTTGCAAGGCACTGGAGCACAGGTACAGATCTATAAGAGGTGAGCGCTGTACTTACTATCATAGAATGGACGCTTGCCGGCTATTATGGTCCGCAACGGAGACTATTACTATCATAGGTTACATGCAATTATCTGTCAGGTTTCAGGGCCTCCCGCCTTCATGAAAGCAGTATGGGTCCAGGTATGCCTCCACAATATCTGATGGGCGACCCGAGCGAGTTCAGTCGTCGGCTGTGTATGCAGCAATGCAAGTTAGCCGAGTGCGCGCGGCCTCATCTCGAGCTCTCCAAATGCAGTCCCTGTCGATCAAAGAAATCCTTTTGGAACGCTTTGTCCCGTGCACGTCAGGCAAGGATGCTGCGGCAAAGCACACGGGGGCACTCACCGCCCGGGATCACTGCGCTCGAGTACATGACAAGCGTGATAGGTACCAATGAAGCGGGCGTGTGCGTCGAGCCGTGCTCGATGCCCGGCTCCCAGGTCGCGAGGATCTTCTCCGCGTAGGCCTCCCAATCATCCTTCTCGTCAGACGACAACTCCCTCTGCCGCATCTCAATGTGGCATCGGATGCCCAACCCCGTGCCGAACTCGCGGAACGCGAGGCGGTAGGCCCGCGGCTGGTCGTAGTACCCTTCCTCGAAGAGGACACCTATAACAAGCCGCAGTCACCGGATATGAGCGCGCTATCTCGATCGTGTGCACAGGGTACGCACGCGTGCAGACTGCAGCACGGTTGGTGAGCTCCGTCGCCCACTGCTCCTCGCCATCGAACCAGTGCGCCGTCCAGAGCGTCATGCCGAGGTCGAGCGGGTCGTCCGAGACGTACCTCCTCCACTTCGTGCGGAGGATCTTCTTGTACTCCCCGACCTCCCGAGCAAGCACACCCGGGTCCGTGTGGTCGCGCTGGAGCAGACTGTACACGACGTACCCGTCGATCGGGTCGAGGTTTCCCTCCGAGCGCACGACGGGCCTGCTCAGGTCGACGCTCATCTTCCAGCACATCCGTGGCCGCTCCGCGTCCCGGTCGCGCACGAAGCGCGGGTGGATCGCCTGCGCGAGCTCGATCGCGAGCTCGTTGTAGCGCGGGTTGCGCGTGGCGCGCGCCATGCGATTCAGCGCGAACATCCAGATCGTGAGGTAGTGGTGGTACTGGCCGTCGCCATCGCCGCTCGGGTCGTCCTCGTCGCCGGGCTTGCCGATGCGGAGCCCGCCCCGGAGCGGGTGCGCGTTGGATGCGCCTGGCAGGCGCTGCGTGCCGTCGCGCGTGCGCCCGAGCACGTCGTGCACGCGGTCGATGAGGCGCGCGGCGAGCGTGGTGTACGTTGGGTTTGCGGCGAGTGTGCCGAGTGTGATGAAGTTGAGGACGCCGAAGGCGTCAGTCCAGAGGTAGCGTCCGCGATGTCCTTCCGACATCGGCGGAGGGATCCAGGACGATGCTTGGGCCAGAGAGAGCTGGGTAAATGGTCCGTAAACCACCTGCATAGCCTGCAGACATTTTGGGAGCAGCTCTGGGATGGTGCGACGAGTAGGAGACATTTGTGAACCGACGCGGCGGAATGAGAGGTCGCAGTGACGTTACAACTCTGGTGGTGGTGGTGGTGGTGGTGGCTACTGTGAAATATGGGTCAGTATGTCATCCATGACATCACTGCTTCCACCAGTGTTGGCCGAGGCATACCTGGGCATGGTTACTGAGTATGGCATACATTCACTGATTGCGACTTCCAGCTAACTGCCTCTTGCATCATGTCATGGCCTTGTAACAGAATCACCGACGATCTACTTATTGCTGGCCACCCTGGTAACGTCTAGTGAGTGTATCCAAAATGGTTGCAGGATTCGCTGGACATATATCTAAGTCCTAGGGCCCGTCGCGCCCAACAATGACTTATTCACTCGCGGGGTAGACGCTTACAAGCACACGCACTATGTTGCGGTGTAATTTGATTGTCGTTGGCACGATCCTCATGAGGATAGAGCCGTAGTTATTGAGCTGCGAACTCGAACTGCCTACCGTCGGGTTCCGTATGCCTGTGATCTCGGTCCCTCTTATTGGATTCCAGTATTCGTCTGCATGGCGGGATGGAGGGGAGCCAGTCTTGTTGTTGAATGCGTGTGTGGTTGAGTTGTGTATCTGTGTGGGTCCACTTCCTCATTACGAGCACACGAGACGTCCGCGAGGCTAACAAAGTTCCTATTTAAACTTTCCGATCAGTTGCCCCTTACGACCGACCCAACGTAGCTGACAATTGCATTCCGAAGAGGCACTTCAAGTGACCGAATTCAACAACGCTGGTACAAATCCGTTGCGCCATTGACCGTACGCTACAACAGACACAGCCTCCGAGTCGTCTTGCTGATCCCGTCAGTAGTGAATACAAGACCTTCCAGGTCCAGGGCAACTTGCCGCTATCCACCGTCAATGCAGCTATTCATTGTCCTAGTCTCATCTACAAGCCGCTATAGCCACCGTTTCGTCGCAGGTACCACTTGGCGTTCCATGATTCCTGTCGTGTCATACAACAACAATTGCTGGGCAATGGCTTGTGAGAGAAGGCCTTACAAGTGGGCGACCTCCTTTTCGTGGACTCGAGCCGCGTCGATACAGGGGATCCTACGCCTTAAGTACTATGGTAGTGCTTGATCTTTGCGCCCCGCCAGAAACTGAACGTCAGCTTAAGTTGCGAGGCCTTATCGCTCTCTCACCTCTTACTACATTCCGCGCTGAACTCGGCTTTGAACACATGCCTCTCGCTACCGTACCATGTGAGTTCCTTTCAAAAGGGTGGTCTCACTCACTGATGCTATCATCCTTTATGTTGCCCGAATGGCCATAGGCGTCGACCCGCAGAATCGAGCGGAAATCGAGCCAACACATTGGCGTATACTACGTATCATGAGCGCGGTGTTCGACATGATCATGTTTTCTATTAGGTAAGCCCGACGTATGGCATTTACTAGGTTCAATCAGCAACGATAACATCGACTACGTCCTCTTTAGATCTGTCCTGACCTATAGCCACGGCATCGCAAGTGGCTTATCCTGGCATTTCACCCTCAGCTGGAACCTTGCACGACCATTCACCATGATCAAGAGGACCGTAATCCAGGGCCCACCTATATGCCAGGTTGAAGACAATGGCGCGTGGGTTCAAGGCGAGTGCGGCTCCCAGGGAGCAAGTGCATGGCACTCACGCAGGTCGGATCTCCCACAGGCGCAGACGTGGAAGCCCAGCCGAACTCAGGGTTCGTCTGGAGCGTGGAGCGGCCGCAGCGAGACCCTAGGTCCACCTACCTGACGGAAGCCTGGTCGTTCCAGATTCCGCGGGAAGACGCACCCAACGAGAGGGCCGCCGCGTTCGTGAACGTCCAGATCGCCAGATCGCCCGACGTTGACGTCACCCTCGATGTTCTCGTGCATCATCATGGCAATGAGCGGGAGCCTGGTCATACTCATGCTCAGGCTTCATCTAGGTTGAGCCCTGACATGTGAGAGGCTGCAGTAGTCGGGATTCATCTCATCATCTGTTACATAGGTACCGGTCGTCCACCTCAGCTTTAAGCAATCTCAGAGACTAGCCGGAGCTGGCATCCGCCTGAATGTAGCATCCTCTTTCATAAAGACGGACGCGGTGTCTCCACTGTGTCGACATTTCGGCCAGCTGATTGACGTTGGGTTGCGAACTGGGCATCCGTGGCTCACTGAGCCTGTATGCTGTGGCGGTGCACGTGATCGCGATTTCAATGCTCGGCAGCCAGGTCGGCTGAAAGTGATGTCACTGCTCGCAGTTAATATCTACAGCACTCTTGAGCCACAATGCCCCGCGCACAGGCCTTCCTCCCCGAACTCAAGATATCCTGCGCATCGTACACTTGATTTACGTACCCCTACCACATCCTAAACAATAGGCAATCGGTCGAGATGGCCTGGAGCTGTACCGGCTCAACCAATGTCGAGCTCATCGCCAACATGGCGAAGCATGGGCTCATTCGCTCCGAACGCGTTCAGGCGGTGTGTTCCCATACGAAATCCTACACCCCCAGTCTCATTGGCATGTGTAGGCGATGAAAAAGGTGAACCGCGCACACTACGTGCGCAATCCGCATGAAGCATACGAAGACTCGCCTCAGTGAGCACGCCGTATCCTGTCTAGTACCGCCGCCACAGAGCCAACGTCCTCCAGACCCATCGGACACGGAGCGACCATCTCAGCGCCACACATGGTTCGCAAGTCACCACGATCTATACACTGCACGGCGCCGCTGACCATACTAGCATGCTTACGCCGTCGAGTATCTTCTCCCCTTCCTCCGCCCGGGCTCCCGCGTCCTCGACGTGGGCTCTGGCTCCGGCTACCTCTCCGCTGTCCTCCACTACCTCGCAACAGACCTCGACTCTGGCGTGACCGGTACCGTCGTTGGTATCGACCATATCCCGGAGCTGGTCGACTGGTCGAAGAGCAATCTGAAGCGTGACGGGCTAGGAGCCGCCCTGGATAGCGGGCATATCAAGATGATCGCCGGGGACGGGAGGCAAGGTGCGTATACGATATGTCGTCGGCGCGAGAGAGGTAATGATCGGTTCTGCAGGATTCGCGGAAGCCGGTCGGTTTGAGACGCATAGGGCGTGAGGCGATCTGCTGACAGACTTGCAGGGCCCTACGACGCCATTCACGTCGGGGCTGCGGCACCCACGATGCCCCAGCCTCTTGTCGACCAGCTGGCCCGCCCTGGACGCATGTTCATCCCAGTGGGCCAAGACAAGCAGGCCATCATCCAGGCACGCGGACACTCGTTACCTTCCGCAGCTCAGGCTAACGCAGACACGCAGGTTGACAAAGATGCCGACGGGAACGTTACACAGAAGGAACTCTTCGGCGTCATGGTACGTTGCTTCATGACCGGTGGCGATGAATCTCACCGGTACCTGCCCTGTAGTATGTGCCTCTAACCGACCAGGACAAGCAGCGCGCTATGGGTTTTTAATGTGTATCACTGGATCAAGACATTCGCTGGGCACCCGAGATGTCTTGGGGAAATTGTAAGAGGGTTTGCTGTCTAGTCCGTTGTACGAATATATCTCGTTTCCAGCTTCAGAGGATGGCCGCATTACTCATTCATTGGGGCCCCGTGCGACCAGTCTTAAATATATGATCATCGCGATATCGATGCTCGTGAGGATGGGAGACAAATGGCGGGTGCACCGAGGAAGCAGGAAGGGTCGACGCGTCGTCCGCTTTGCAGAAGCAAACACGGTGGAAGCGTATCAGTTTGAAGACGAAGGTTTGCCGCAAATTGCATATGATCCTGTGTCTGCAGAGCTCTGGAACTAGATGGCTAGGATATACAGCATCTTCCATTGGCCTCAAACATAATACAATGATGGTCTTCTGCCTTCGTATTTCCTTTTACGTATGTGTGGTCTGCAGTCCTTCTTTGATCCTGTACTCCCAGTACCTGCACGTGCAAGTCAAAACTTGGGGATTCAACCGAGGAAGACCGCTTACTTCTTGCGCATGGTATCGTATTCGTTCGCCAGCGACTTCCAGATCTACATTCGTGTCATCACCCCCCTCCCTGATACCCGGAAGATCGCCACGAACCTCAACTGCTTTGGTGATTTGTGTGCCTCCCTCTTGTTCGTAGATATCTGCCTGGAACTCCAGTGCATTCACGCATGGCAGCTGCGCACCCTCCGTCGGCACCGGATTATCGAGGTCCATCACTTCCGGGGCGATGGATGGACTCGAGACGGTGTACAGCTGCACGAAGGTCGTGAGAGCGGACAACGGTGTCTTCGTGTGCTCAAGTACACCCCGCAGGTAGTTCCACGCCGACGGGTTGTTCGGCGCAAGCGCGATCTTCTCCTTCGCGAATCTGCCCCGCTGCTCAATACCATCCCGCGAGCCACGCCAAGACGCACTCACGCGAGCTCCCTGCGACCAACCGCCTCCCGGTCTTCGTCGCCCTCCCTCACGCCACTCGACCACACGACGAAGAAGCGGTGGTGCCACGCGGAGTTGTTCCTCACGTCCTTCTCAAGGAGGTCCTCGACCCACGCGCGCTCGCCTGCCCAGAGCCGCTCCTCGTCGTTGAAGTGCGCGAGGAGCCACTGGCGGTAGCTCCACGTGTGGTAGTTCTTCGCGTCCGCCGCGAGCACACGCGCCGTAAACGCGAGCTCGCCTGCAGCGGCATCGCGCGAGCGCAGCGCGGTGAGCAGGAGCCGGCGATGGTGCCACACCTGGTACGTCTTCATGTTCGTGAGCGCGAAGTCGTCCATCTGCCGGAGCTCCTCCGTGAGGTCCGCCCCAATGGCAATGAGCGTCTTGTAGCGGTACTGCCTACATCGTCCGCGGGTCTTCGTGGCAGATCGAGGAGAGCGATGAGCGGTACTCACCAAGCCGAGTAGTGCGCAGGATTCATGTTGATGATATCCCGCGTGAGCTTGAGCACCCTGGGACTCGTCTCGCCCATCCTGATGATGCCACGAAAGTAGTCCGTAGCATCCTGATCTGCAGAGAAGTCAGAGACTAACGAGCGGGCGATGGCGGCGCAGCGTAGACAGACATTCCGCCGAGTAGTTGATGGGGGCAAGCGCGTCGACACCCTGGTATTGCGGCACTGGGACAACGTCCGACCACTCGGGACGTTCAGCGTACAAAGGCACGTCCTCAGATTCAGCAGACATGATGGTGGTGGAGGTCAAAAGACAAGGTCCTCCACACCATGACCGGGGCTCAATCGATATAATCGTGTGCTGGATTCCAAGTTGAGTTCACACTATTGTTTGTCGTGCAACAAGGGAGGTATATTGACGGAACAATAAGGGCGAGCGGTGCGGGAGTCAGGAGGACGTATTTACAACCATTCAGACCGGGGAGTGATAGAGTATCATGGTACATCACACAAACGAAGTCCGCATAAGAGGGCACGCTGACATGAACACGTTGCTTTAACGAGACATTTTAAGCGGCCGTGGGGGCGTTGCTAGCAGTGTAGTCCTGTATCCCCGCAAGTAAGATCAGTCGACCCAGGACGTGCACTTGCAGGTCCAAAACAGCATACCTCCATCTCAGCATCCAGGTCCGCCACGCTCTTGTTCGGCCTCTCATTCTTGCGCCGTCCTCCACCACGACCCCGCCTGACACGCCCAGTCCTTGAAGAGGATTAGCCGCAAGGAAGGTCCTATTGAGTTGATGCAACAAACCTAGCACCATCGGTTTGTGCCGCAGCAGGAGCCGGGGCAACACGAGCAGCCAGGGACGCCGGAGGGGCCGGTCGCGACGGGTCGACGATAATCTCGATCTTCATCGGTCGCTCTATTCGATACAGATAGACGTGTCGAGCGCGAGTGTCGGAGTCGAGTAGTGAAAGGGTAGTCGGCGGCAAAGACAAAGCAGAGATTTCATCAGTTGGCTGTTCAGCAGATGCAGAGCAAGCAAGCAAAAGTTAAGGGTATGAAAGGCGTCAGGCACACATCTCGAAACCGCGATATTTCAGTCGTTCGCAATATCCGGTCGTCTCCACACCGTTACCGCCTGCTGTCACCACGTATCGCCTGCTTGCTGTCTTGTCGGATCTCGGCCACGATGGTCACCCGGGCACTTCTCGCCTCCGCGAGCACCAATGAAGGTACCAGCATCCACGTCCACGGCGCATGCACGACCGGAGCGTCGTCAAGTTCAGACGACGTCCTAGACGTCCCACATCTCCGCCAACGAAGCTGACGGTCGAACCTTCCGTGCTGCTTCTCACTCGCGTACCCTGTTCGTCCCAGAGTCCCGGGCATGACAGAGTGGCAATTGCCGGCCTAGACGGCGGCCAAGCAACAGGGTTGATCAGACCCTGCCGCAGATGCACATCCACGGATAATTGCAGGTACCGAGTATTCAATACCGCATGTGGGCGCAGCCAAGTCGGATGACTCGACCGGGATAACGGGCATGCCTTGTTCACCACGAGGACTCGTCCATCGAGGCAAGCAGCTGTCGCGACCAACACGACGAGCAAGACGCGGCGACCGACTTCGACAGCTTCTCCGACGCTCCAATACGGCCAAATTGAACGAAGCCACGGCAACACGAGTGAAGAGGGAGGGAGAGCCAAGCTAAGGGGGGTGGAATGATGAAAGAGGTGAGAGTATTGTATACTGACTTCCGTCAATCAAGCGGTTGTTGTATTGCTGGAACGCCTTCGTGCCATCGCTGAGCTTCTGGAAGTGCACCGCCGCAATACCCTTGGAGCGACCTTGCGCGTCGTAGTTCAGCTGCACGTTCCGGACTGGGCCGACCGTCGTGTGGAACAGCTCCTATACGCCACACATCACGTCAGCATCACGCGCCACAACTATCACAACACTGGAGACAAACCTTGATTTGTGCTTCATTCACGTCCGTGGGGAGGTTGGACACGATGATTTTGTCAGCGGGCTGTTGGGAAGTAGGGGTGGCCTTCGCGATGTTCGCCGCGGCACGCGCACGCGTGGTGGGGTTCGTCGGGCTGCCGAGCATAGCGGCCTTTGCGCCTCCACGGCGGGAGGTCGAGCGGCGGATGCCCTTGGGGCGGGTAGAGATGATCTGCGGTAGCACGACGTGGTTCGTCAGCTCGTGGCTGTGACGTCGACTACGAATTCAACCAACCTCGTCCAGAGTCTTGTCCATTGTCTTGAGCTGACTGTCGTAAAATTAAAGGTGTTGGGGAAGAAGGACCAGGAGAGGGCGGTGGACAGTGACTTGAGCGGGTGGGTGGTTAGGAGGTGGTGGTGGTGGTGGTGGTGGTGCTCAGCAAGCGCGACAAGACGCGCGCTCGCCTTTTTGGCAAATTGTGGCGGAGTCCCAAACGTAACGCACACATCCGCAACCTTATACGGAAACAGCCTGCTTTGTCCTCTACCAAGGCGGTCCCATTGTTCGCCTTTCCGACGGGGAAAGCTTTTACAGTCTGTTGTTATGTCTCGAGGTGGTAGAGGAGGTGGACGCGGCGGAGGGAGAGGGGGATTCGGCGGACGCGGCGGATTCGGCGCGAATAACCTACCGCCGATGGGCCTGACATTTGCGGACATCCAGGCCCTTTCTAGGGAAGAAACCGCCCTGTATCCGGTGCGTGTTGAGGGGGAGGAACTCTCTCATGTATTAACAGTGATCTTGTAGACGTTTGACCCTCTACCTGTACTATCTGAGTACAGCGACGACGAGAAGCGGATTGCAGAACTGCAGATAGGCTTTGCCGCCCGTCTCCGTCAGTCTGCCTATTATGTCGTAGAGCCGACAAAATCGACAGGTGTGTGTGTCTTGTATCCCAGCATGCAATGTGACTGATTGAGCATAGTGTAGAACTACCCCGATATTCTGACAAGTATCGACTCTCCCCGGCGAAACAACCTACACTACGGCGCCAGGACTTGCACCAGCCTTTCTTCCCGCAAGAGATATTCGAGGGATACTTCAACCCTAAGAAGCGGAAAATGCGTGCGTCCTGGGCGAGGCTATTTCGTCATAGCGGAATGTGCTGACATGCTCCGTCCAGCTGAGCGAAAGGGACCGAAGAAGAGGATCAACCTGGACGCATTGGGCGAGGACGCCGAAGAGGCAGTTCGTCATTGTCCATCTATCAGCTTTCCACCTCATCGCTTACGCCATCCTTCTCCTTCTGCCGCAGGAAAAGGAAGACGAAGAACGCTCCGAGGCTGGTTCGCTAGCTGTGGAAGAAGACTACGACGTGGACGAAGAATACGATAATGACTACGCCGAGAATTACTTCGACAACGGTGAAGGCGATGACATCGACGGCCTCGGTGACGGAGGAGGCGGTGAGGAAGGCTTCGGAGGTGGTGGGGGCGGTACGTATCGGTCTTGTCGCTTTGTTCCGTGCTAGGCTGATGGTCTCGCCCCAGGATATGACTACGACTGAACTGTGTATTCCATGAAAAGCAAGCGCGCTGCTCCAGACCTGCCTCGACCTGATTGTGTTGTATGATAACGCGGAAATTCATTGTGACCATGGTTTCGCGTACGGAACGGTCTGATACTACTCTATGGTTTGATGCTCGTTCCTCCGTGTTCACGTTATTCCGAGTCGCTTGCTGGTGGCATATCCCTCACAATAGATGGCTCTTCACGTTCTGTATGAGACGTGTCTGAAGGGACGTGTTGACGTGTTGTTTGTTGCTTGTTTGGCCCAGGACCGCACTCGACGCGACGACGCTCGTTTCGAACATCCTCAACGTTGACCGTCATCCGCTCCCGGCTCTGCTGTAGGCAACGTCTCTGGCAACACTACTCCGGAGAATTCAAGACAGGGTACAACAACGCAAAGAATTAGTTGAAGATGCGCTGCAAGTCACTCCTCGCCCTACTCGCTCTCTCGGTGCCGGTCACCATCTCGGCCTGCGAGGGCGAATGCATCGTCCAGATCACCAACGCCTACGTCAGCAACTACACGACACCCGTCGACACCGTCATGCATGGCCTTGTACGTGCCCTACTATCGCCCACCCCCCATTGTCCCCACTGACTCGCCGCTAGGCCCAGCGCGTCTCACAGATGCTCCCCTCGCACCCCGACATCTCCACCGCCGCCTCCTACCTCGAGCCGCTCCTCTCCGCGTATGACGACGCCGCCTACATGGGTATGGAGACCGCTATCTTCCCGCGCTACTTCCACGGCAAGTGCCAGCAGAACGGCGTCGACCCGCCCGGGTGCCCCAACCCCGACTGCCCCGTCGTGTGCGGCACGCCCGGCTCGATGGTCCACTTCTTCCCGACCCTCCGCTCCCTCGCGTACAACGAGACCCGCGCGCGCATCGAAGCCGCCGCGGCGCCAGACTCGGGTGCGTACAAGCAGGTCGAGCAGAACGTGCTAGACGCGGCGAACGAGCATTGGCGCAGGGTGAGCCTAGGGAGAATAATGCCCCGTGCGCCGAGCAAGACCAAGTCAAGCGTGAAGCCGTCGGTGACTCCGAAGGTCTATGGGTACAAGACTGCTCCTGTGTCTCCTGGTGCTGGTTCTAGTCCTTCTGCTCCTGGTGCTGGTGCTGGCTCCGCCCCTCAAGCTGCTTCCGAGACCGCTCCCGACAACCACATCTTTGTCCCTGTAATCGCCCGCTCTGGAGTGATGGACGACCTGAGCGAAGCCGATCTTGACCAGCTCTCCGAACTCAATCCTGTGGGCCCTGGCCAACTCATCCCTCGCGCTCCTTCAAAGGCGACCAGCATCAAGACCACGACCACGACCACGCATGCCTTGGCTCCCACTGCCTCGATGCCTGTAGCCCCAGATGACCACATCTTCGTACCTGTCTTCGCGCGGGCTGATTCGGAGCAAGACATCAAGAACCAGCTGCAGTCAATCTTGGCTCAGGCTAGCACAATGCTCGGAGAGGCGTGCGCGGACGATGGGAGCGGGGACAGCGTGGACAACCTCGCGCAGTGCAGCTGGGAGACAGCGATGAAGGAATACATCCTTACATTCCCGTAGACGTCAACGAGGGCCTCCGTTTATTACATGTAGCATTACTATCCCACTGTCATTCTACCTTCGTCCTGTAGCACTAGTCCTTAACAATGTTTTTGTCAGCCATTCAGATCGTGAACCCCATCCGCCAGCCGTCTCGTCAACCGTTTCGTGCACCGCACTTCCCTTCCCCCGCCGCTTAACCGCTCAATGCGGTCCCAACTGATCAGAGCATCGCACACAACACACCAGCCACCGAATTACATAGAAAACGATATTCATTCGACCACTCGTCATACAGTCGCTCAGACAGTAAACAGTTCGTACACGGCATACAAGTATCCTGGACACAGACATAAAACACGTCGTGCGACGGCCTACCGCTGCCGCACTTTAGCCATGCCATATAGAGTTCGAGACCAAGAGCATTTATCTGCACATGAGTGACTCCAAAACCCCTCTCCCATCAGCTTTACCACCGCACAATACCATCGGCTCGATCAACCCAAGCGCACTCCGCATAATCTCGACATAGGCGTGTATAGGCGTAAGAGGCATGCGTGATGGGATGCACGAGAAAATGCGGCGCGATGCGATGCGATGCGAAAGCGAGGGCCAACGATTCAGCGGGTATGGATGCGGATGCAGATGCGGCTAGCGGTACACTTGATGGCGGCCGTACAGATACAGGTGGTGCCGGTATACCGCTGCTGCACAGGCGACGCAGAGCGAGGGCGTGGAATGCCACGAAACGAGGAGAAGAGAGGCCGGAATAGTGGAACAGGAATAGGGAGAACGAGAACCGGAACACGTAGCTTGTTGGACACGAGGGCGCCCGCCCACACGAGGGGAACAGACGGGGCCGAACCCGAGGCAAGGGCGATCTAAGTGGTTCTTGGGTGATATATATATTCGATGGAATAGGACAACAAAGGTTTGGATTCAGGTTTAAGGAGCGTAGTAGTGTTGTTGGGGTGGGGACTGTGGGGACCACCGGGTGTCGCCAGATATCTTGTATGTACAGCTGCCGCCCGAGAAGGGGCGTCAGCGGCTAGGACCCGGCAGGTGGACGGTATTGGGGAGTAGGTGTTGGTATACGGATGTTGTATAATATAGACGTGGCTAAGAAGGCAGAACGCCGTCAGCTCGCAGCGCATGACAAGGAAAAAATACTTACAAGCAGTCCAACAGCGTACACCGACAAGATGCCCGCAATAAGTCATGCACAGATAGCGGAAGAAGATGGGAAGGAGGGGGAGAAGCGGCGTATGAAGGGGGTAAAATAGTAGACCATCTCTATCGTAACAATACGGACCTCCGCCAGCAGCACCGCGAGCTACCTCGCGACAGACGCCAACGGAGTAAATAGGTTACAACTGTAAAACCGAAAAGGAGACAATCGACGTTGTGGTTATTGATACACCTGTGCAGCCCGCCGAGGATAGGAAGAGGCGTGTGAAGGGGGGAGGATGCGGATAATAGGCGGGGGAGAGAAAACGAAGGTCCTCGGCAGGCAGAATACGTCCCCGGCCAACAAAAAGCAAAAACGGCGACGGGGTGGAATAGGGTAGAAATGAAGTAGGAGGGGGGAGATCGACACGACGGGAGACCAGACGATGGATACGAGCAAAGTCCCAAAATCCAAGACACGACGCGAGTGCGTGCGCACTCGGGGAGCCAGCCAAGACGAGGTCGGCGACGACAGATAATAGCCCCCGGCATCGGTGGCCACCGACGCCAGAGTCGTATAAGTTAGACGGGCGGCCCTCCGGCGGCCCGACGGATTTTGCTAGTTCATTTTCTTGAGTTTTCTTCGAGTACGTTATACTACTTGTTGTCTATCGATATCCTGGTAGTACAACGCAGGCCCGCACGAGCGACAGGCCGGCGTGAGCAGGGGAATGCGATGCGATGATGCCGGAATGCGAGAGCACGTGTGAACTGGGTTGTACAGTGGGTTGTGCGAGACGAGGCGATGTGGGTTATATGTACACGTGAAGTGGAAGGCGAGTCTCGCTCGTGGCCCGGCGTGCACGCACGCGGACAACCAACGAGTCCCGGTGTCGTGGCGAGGGGTATGAATGCCTTGCCGACGACGGACCCAGCGAGAGGCGGGGTATCTAGTGTGAAGGGAAGATAGATCGAAGCGATGCGTCCTGAACGAGTAAGCCGTTGACCGAGAGTATGACCGATGTCGCGCCAGTCGAATGTCATGCAAGTGCGCAGCCCAAATAAACCGAGGACCCGGAGACCGCTGAACCCAATAACGATGAGGCGATACGTCGAGTAGATAATGATATGGCGAGCGATACAGCTCCGAAGCCCAGAAGGATCGAAGGCGTCGGAATAGACGATGTAGAAGTCGGGGGAAAGTATAGAACACATTATGTGGTCGACGGAGGGCATCGGAGTATTGGGTATTAATCTTGAGGGCAGCGATTGGAGATATGAGAGCATCTATGGGGCCTGATGAAGCTGGACTGCGAGGCCAATCAGCACGTAATAGCAAACTGAAGAGAGGACGCTCACCTATACACTTGACGAATTCTAAGGTGTATACAAATACAATCAGAATGCTGGCGGCGGCAACTCGTCAGGGCTGGGCGAGTTTTGGAACGCTGAACCCGCAAAGAAGCCTGCTTGAGGAGCCGAGGACGCTTCGCCTGCGACTAGCTCGCGAGGCTGGGGGGCGGTGCGCCTGGACCGGGGGTGAAGCGTCTTCAGCAGCGGATACTCCGAAGACGAGGACGACGAGTCCTCGTCCATGGACAAGTGGAAGACGCCCTCGCTGGGAACGCGACGATGGTTACGGCGGCGTTGAGCGGGCGTCGGAGAAGAGGAGGGGCTCGGCACAAAGGGGAAGACGAACGTCGACGACAAAGGCGCCGTACGAGGGCCATCATGAGCGCCCTCGGTAGGGTGCCAGTGACGCTGGAGCTTCTTGACGGGCACGCTAGCGGTCTCCCGGAGCGGCGTCGTCGGCGGAGTGTCATCACTATCGTCAGCCTCGCTCGAGTCATCGCAGACGTGGAACAGGGGCCGGTTCTCCGCGCGGTGCGCCTTGTTACGCTTGACGGGCGTTGCGGAGACATCCTCGTTGACCGTGAGCTTAGATAGGTCCTCAGTCACGGAGCCGACCAGAGCAGCGACGCGGTCCTTGCGCTGCTGTGTCTTGGGGGCGGTCGGCGTCGACGGAGTACGAGCGTGGAGCTGGCGACGGCGGGCAAGCTTGCCGGAAGGCTGGGCCAGCGGCGGCGGGGGCGGGCGGAAAGCAGGGCCCTTCGAGCCAGCCTTTGCTGACTCTTTCGGAGGGCCCACCTCGGTAGAAGACTCAAAAACGGCAAAAGGATCGTTGAGCCCTGGTACCGGAGTGCTTGGAGGACGAGTGGACTTGGTCGGGCGTTGGACGGTAACCTCTGCCTGCGAGGGTATCCTGTCGGCGGGGGGAGGTGAGGGTTGGTGGGCGGGTCGTCGCGCAGGGAGACGGGAGCAAGAAGATACGCTCCTGCAATTGTCGGGAGATGTCATCATGGCTGAAGATGGATGCGGACATGCAGAAGGAAACGCAACCTACCTTCGCTGTGCCTTATCTTTGGCAAACTTGCTGGGCTGACGGCCCCTAGTGGACTTGTCAACCGCAGCGATCGGACCAGACTGCACTTTGGCCTTGTCTGCGGGCGCGCCATCCGCCTTCGCGGGGGAGCCCAACGGCTTGCTGTCCTCGACAGCTTGCGCCCGCGCGGGCGCTTGCTGCGCAGGTGACGACTTCTTGCCTCTGGGCGAAGAGCGCACCTGTCGCTCGCGCTGGTTGCCCGGCTGCGGGCGTAGCGCCTGCGGTGGGGTTGGCTTGGACAGCGAGAGGAGGCCGGGAGTGAGGGTGGGCTTGATGACGACGGGCGCCGTGGGGTGGCGACTGTGCGTCGGGCGGAAGAGCGGGGGGGCGAAGTGAGCTGGTGGAGGCTTGTGGACGGCGAGCATGGTGCGGAGGAGACGGGGGAATGTTGACGGCGGGAGGAGGAGGGCGACGTGCGCGACGACGGGGACGGAATGGCTGGCGACGAAAAACGAGGCAGTGGTGGGATATGGGGCGACCCGGCCCCGTCACCTGCTCTTGTAATCAATCCAACCGCTCCAGCATTTCGGGCGGAGTTTCAAGCTCTCCCGCGTCTCCCCACGCGAGCACGACTCCTAATCGGGCACTGCCGCAAATTGACTGCCGGATCATGCCGGTGGCTGGTGGCTGCCCTGCCGCTGGGCGTCTCGCGACACTGCTGCCGTGCGTGGTCACGCCCGTCTGGCCCCTGTCGGCCGGTCAGAAGGCTCGAGGCGGGCCCCAGCCAGGGCAAGCCTCCGCGAGTCCGCGCTCGCGTCCGTGCAGATGATCCTCCTTTGCCTCCTTCGGCCACTCCGCGAGCCACGAGGCCAGGTTTAGCTTCCACCAGACGCGGAAGATGCGCTGCGACGGCCATGCCTCTACCCTTGATCTCTTCCACGCCATCTTCCGTGCGGCTTCCTCTCTTCCATCTCGGTCCCTTTCCAGCATGTCCCTCTCCACCTTTCGTTATCGCGCTCGAGACCGCCGTCCTCCTCACTGCCTCCGTCAGGACGTCGCACGCAGAGCAGGCACGCTCGCAGGAGGACCCGTCGGGCGAACCTAGCTCTCCTCTGTTGCTCCGTCCGTTGCTGCTCGCCCGAAATTCCATGCTCCTTTGTTCTTGCTTGTCGCTTGTCAATGTCAACGTCACCGCGGTCGGACAAAAGCCTTCTTTTGCCCTCCATTGTTCATACAAGTGCAGCTCTGTCGATGCCCGTCCGTCTTCTGCGAGAGCTCATACGATGCCAGCACTGCCAGGGTGTGCGCCGCGCGCCTCCCGATTCGGTCCTCCCTCCGCCCAATCTTGTGCGCACCTGCACATATACGGAGGACGGGCGGAGCGCGCAAGATAGATGATCTCACTAAGAGAGGGAACTGGCAGATGGTTGGCACTGCGCAGCGGTCACACCAGCGGCGATACGCAGATTCGCATCATCATGTGCACCGACAGCGCCTCTGCCTGCAGTGCTAGCGCTGCGTCCTCCTCCCCAAGCGTATGTCATATGTACGCGTGGACATCGAGCGACACTGCTTGGACCGAGGTGGTTGTGCGTTCGTACAGTCGCTGAGGACTCGGAGACGTAGGTGGCGCGCCGACTTGGGCGTCGAAGATCCCGCTGTTGTCTTCGTGCTTACGGCAGTCTTGTCAGAACTGCCGTTAAGGTTGCCAACTACGGGCCACTACGCCGGTCAGAGGAGAGCTGCTCGGTTTTCCGGAGCATGTCCCAAATCCGCCCATTGGCACCGCATAGCATACGTGCGTCCCAATTGCGCCTACGCGTCGACCCATTGTGCTCTGAGACCGCGACACTGCAGGACACTGCCTGGTCCATCCCGTAATTGATTGCACAGATAGCTGCGACGCCCACCTCAGACCCTGAGCAAGATGGCGACGTACATCGCAATGTCGCGTAGAGATGATTGACGGTGCCACGAAAGGCAAGGCAGCTATGAGATCCACCAGGCTTGTCCTCGTGATCCTAGCCGCGCCATAGGCCAGAGCTTCCCCTCCTCGACCCGAGCCAATCCACCAGCCATCCTTCGCTCATAATAAGCCATAGCGATAGTCCACTCCACCCAGGAACCAGGTGCCACCAACAGGCAGCGCTGCAGCCCCGCCTTCAAGGGCTCGGACTCCCACACCGAACGTCTCTGGGTTCTGCTGTCCCCGAACTCAATTGGTTTCGACAGGCTTCGAATCCGAGCTTCCCACCGCTGTGCCGAGGGACTCCACCACCGCGCAGGTGGCCGCGGGCATCGCAATACCGTAACGGCAGCGGGGGCATGACATGGGCACAGCGATAGCGTCCAAACAGGCTGCACCTGGGACCATCGCCCGCCAGATTCGAGACCCGAGACATAGAGGAGAGCCGTCCGCTAGCCTCGAGGCTCGCTTGCGCCTTACCAATCGCGAGATCAGCCAGCAGTTTCATAGTAGAGATTCGCTGCGCTTGGACGGTCTCCAGCCCGATCGTGAACCCTCCGCCATCCGGCGATCGTAGTTTACGCTCACATGAATCTCGGACCAGCCGCAGCGCGTAGAGCCTCTTCCCTTCTTGTTTCACCTCGCAAAATGAAAACCTTCCGCGCGGCGTACGCCGACGGGTAAGTAACAAGTAAGTACCCTCATCGTCATCGTTTGATAGGTACGGTCCCGTGTGCAGCACCGGGCTCGTGGCCATCCCTAAGCGGGTATATGAGGCGGATGTGGCGGTAGCGCCAGACTGCCTACTGCCAGCGCACGGCCACAGGACATCTACTTGCGGTATGCAACCCGCGCAGTTAGGCGTCAGGCATCTGTAGAGCGCGCTGCTACCGAGGCCGCAGCTGCGTCCCATGACGGAGAGCCAACAGAAAAGTATTGTATAGCGAAGGCGTAGGGTTTGGGAACATTACAGCACGCTTGTGAACATGGGATGCACAGAATAGTATAGGTCCGAGCGGGAGGCGCCTTCCCTCTCACGCGCAGACCGCGAGCTACTACAAGAGCCAGACTGTCGCCGTGGATCACGCCTCGACAACCGTATACGCGGCCGCACGCGGGGAGGGCTTTCACCCCGGGCTCTACGCGAGGAGCATCCTGCGGGGGTCCTCGAGGTAGTCCCGCACCTTGACTGTACAAACATACGACGCGGTCGCGACGAAGCAGGAGACGCACAGAGACACGCACAGTCAGCCGCGAACGCGCGAACGGAGAGGTGGTCGGTAGACACGCACCGAGGAAGGTGACCGCTTCCCGTCCGTCGAGCAGCCGGTGGTCATACGTCAATGCGACGACCATGATCGGGCGGATCACAATCTGGCCGTTGACCACGACCGGGCGCTCCTTGATCGTGTGCATGCCTGCAGGAGCCAGCAGTTAGAGTTGATCAGCGGGCCCAGTCGATCCGGGTTGGTCTGCCCTGCGGTCACTGGAAGGAAGGCCGACTTACCAAGCACCGCAGCCTGAGGCAAGTTGATGATGGGTGTGCCATACAAAGAGCCAAACACACCGCCGTTAGAGCTAGACCGGGTCAGCGCGGGGTCAGACGGATAACTCAGTCCCTTACATAGTGAACGTCCCGCCCGCCATGTCTTCGAGCGTGAGCTTGCCGTCGCGGGCCTGCGCAGGTGCTCTCAGCTTTCACTCGTGCACATCGCGCACAGCACGCACCTTCTTGCCCAACGAGGCGATCTCCTTCTCGATCTCGATGAAGCTCATGCTCTCCGCATTCCGCACGACGGGCGTGACGAGGCCCTTCGGCGTCGCGACCGCCACGCTCAAGTCGACGTAGTCGCGGTACACGATCTCGTCGCCCTCGATGGTCGCGTTCGCGGAGGGGATCTCCTTCAGCGCGAGGCACGACGCGTGCGCGAACGCGCTCATGAAGCCAAGCTTGACCTCGTGCGTCTTCATCACCTCCTCCTTGTACTTCTTCCGCATCTCCATCAGGTTCGACATGTCGATCTCGTTGAACGTCGTCAGCGCCGCCGCGGCGTTCTGCGACTCCTTCAGGCGCTCCGCAATGCGCTGCCGCATGCGGCTCATCTTCACCCGCGTCTCCGTCCGCGCGCCCGCCACCCGCGGCGGGGGCGCGGGCTTCTCCTCCTTCGCCTTCGGCGCAGGGGCCTCCTTCACGTCCTTCTTCGCGTGGCCCTCCTGCACACCGGCCGTGTCCTTCGCGCGCACGTCAGACGGCGCAGGCTCCGGAGGTTTTGACAAGCTCTTGTCGACCTGCTGGTCTTTCGGCTCCTCCTTGTCCTCCTTGTCCTTCGGCGGGGCCGGCTCCGGCTCCTCAGGCTTCTTGCCCTGTGGTGCCGCACTGACCTCACCGGGTTCGAGCCTGAAGAGATCCTGGCCCACGGACACCGTGTCCTCCTCATTGGCAAGGTGCTCTGTGATGGTACCCGAAACGGGTGCGTTTACGGACACGTCGATCTGTGGGCAGATAGCGGTCGTCAGACATGTGCCTATCGCAAGGAAAGAGCGCGAATCGGACACAGATGAGCACCGCGAGCTAATATTCGGATCTCAATCCGATACGGCTTCTCCGCCGCAAGCGATATCGGTAAGAGCAGTCCGACACGCAGGTATCTGCAGTGTGAGTCGGCCAATGCGTACAGTATTGGGGACTGCGTGCGATGGCGAGTCTACCTGCAGACACGCATGCATTGCTGTGCGACACGCGTCGTCCGTAAGGCCGTTCCTGACTACTAGCACTCAAATAACCATAGGACGATGCAAAACAGATCGCGAAGCGAAGATGCAAGCTGTTTAGAATCAGTTATGGTCCATACGCAGTCAGAGGCCCATGTCCATCGCGGCATCGTCTTGACCTCAATTCAGGCTAGAAGGATAGCCCAAACCAATACGTCTCATACCAGCCGTTCTCATCGCGTACAATACCGCGTCTAACCGGTATGAATGGGGTGCATGTACCGAGGGGATTGCTATAGACCATCTTGCGGGATGACAACTGGTCGCATCCTCGCGGAAGAGGCATACAACCCGAGCTCTGTCCATGCACAGAGGCCGCGAAGCACTGCGCCTCACAACGAGAGCGGGCGCATGGGCCCTAGAAATGACCTTAAATGCTGTACGGGAAGACATACCTTGTCAGTTTCAATAGTCGCAACCTCCTCGTCCTGTGCCACACTGTCCCCAACCTGCTTTAACCACGTCTTGAGAGTACCCTCCGAGATGGACTCGGCCATCTGGGGCACCTTCACCGTCTCGGCTACGAGCGATGTATGAGCACGATCGACGCGTCACAGCGCAGTCATGAGCTCACCCTCTACGAGCCTCGTCGAGTGGAACTGCGCGCGTTTTGAGTACGCCGTCGCGACTTTCCTGCGACACGGAACCCTCGTCAGCACGCACACTGCACGCGCACACAAACGGCATACGCACCATCCTCTGGAAACGGCAGCGGTGTCGGCGCGAAGGGCCCGCCCGCGAGCGAGGGCAATAATCTGTCTTGAAAGCATCTGCTAGGGAGACGCCAAAGAAGAGAAGGAGGGCGAGTGCGATGCGGAAGGAGAGTGAGAGCGCTGCCAGGGCCAACGACGATGATGTAGGTCTCTGTTCACGTGGGAGGACCGAGTAAACCCGACGCCCGGCGGCGAAAATGGCCGCCTTGCCATTGGTTACCCACTTTGTAATGTCGCCGACTAACCCGGCATACAATGCACTGTAAGACTCGGTAATATCGCCGGTAAGTATATCAGGCAATTGGTCGCTGTGGTTGCCGGTCCTCTCGATGCCCGGTCGGAAACTTCAAGCAAGGTGCAGTAGACACGAATGGCATTCTTTTCTAAGGGCATAACACTGCACGCTGAGTCCTAGTGTCTACCGGGACCATGCTACGACTCTGGGGCCCCACTGGTGAAGAGGCCCCATGAGTGACATTCGGTGATGCGGATCCGGAGTGCAGTCAACCGTTGCATGACTGTAGGACTGGGCTGTCGCAGTGGAGCTGACCGGGACCTCAGTAGAAGTCACCGCCCGCTCGTCGTCAGCCGCACACCAGATATTCAGCCACTCAGCGGCCTAAGCCAACGCTGCCGCTTAGACTGCAGTGTCCATCTATTATAGCGACACAACTCAGCGGTCTAAGCCACGGGTCGCTTTGTTGTACGAGTTGCATTTAAGAACGACCATGAGAGCCGTCTTGATTCCCTAATACTTCGACGTTGCGATGACCGCAGGCCCATTGGCACACCGACCGGGGAACACATCTGAGCACAACACCACCGACGCGAACTCCGAATATGTACAGCAGATCGAAGACATTGTCCGTCATATCCCAGAAAGAGACATCCTTGCCTACCGAGACTTTGTGAGTACCCGGGCACCTTCCAATCACTGAACTGACCTGAACCTCTTCTTCGCATTGCAGGTCTTCGCTGGGAAGCCGCTGCTCGAGCCGATCGAGTGCTACTCCGCCGCAAACGCAGCCTTTTGGCTTGACATCGACGGTTTCAAATCGTGGTACCTGAGGAAGCTACAGCACGAAGCAACTGCATCGCTGCCAGCACCTAGTATCATGCATCGCACTCACCTGAATAACATCGCATCCAAGCCCGCCGCATCGGGCCAGCACTGCAGTGCCAGTCAGCCGGACGACCTGGCTCCGTTAGACTGGTGCGAACTCTTTGATCCTTCCACCTTGACTGGGCCTGCCAATCTGGACAACATGCCCTATCCAGTCCTCGCGCCGCTGCCAAAAGAAACTACGGGCGAGCAACAACGTCCTCTCATTCCAGACAACCCGGAGGAAATTGGCGAATTCACCAAGTTGCTCTATGAAGGCGCCTACGTAGGGACTCGAGGTCAGCTTTGTTATAGGGATGATTGAACGTACTACGTACTTGCATCGGATTGGAATTGAGTTATGTTCGTATTAAGGTGGCCGCTGTGTTCACCGGCTCTGGATTTGGGAGCAATCCACCCAGCGCACTATTGCTGCTCGAACATACGAATCTCGCACACCACAAGATAAGTTAAAAAAGGAGACCAAGATGTCGTCATGATTCAGCTATGCAGAACAGCGGCTTGTTGATTATACACAGAGCTAAACAGGCAACACATCGTACAACCATACACGTTCGTCAACAGTATCCTTGAACGACCCGACGCTGTCACATGGCATACCTGCAGAACGCATGTTAGTGCAACAGTTCAAACAATATACGCACAATGAGCACTTACTTCCGTGTCCACTCCCGAGCGGTGGCCTCGTAGCGTGCGCGATCCGTCTTGTACAGATGTGCAATGTCCGGCACGAGCGGATCGTCCGGGTTCGGGTCCGTCAGCATCGAGCAGATCGACAGCAACACTTTCGAGATCGTCAGCGCCGGACTCCACTGGTCCCGGAGGATGTCCAGACAGATCGAGCCGTTCGCGTTGATGTTCGGGTGGTAGATCTTCGTCGTGAAGCTGACCTTGGGCGGCTTGAACGGGTAGTCGGTCGGGAAAGTGATGGAAAGGAAGAACACGCCGCCTGCGTACGGCGAATCGCCCTGATTGTAGCCATGGTCAGCATCGATCTGACTCTGTCGCGGGAAGGCCAACGAGACCGCTCATCGCGCTAAGGCTCAGACTTCACACCAGTGAAGGGGGAGTCCGGTGCCAACTGCTTGTATGCGGGGGAAACACTCACAGGACCCATTATAGTTGCTTGCCATTGGAACATGTTGTCACCAGTCGGACCAGCACTGCACGACGAGGGTGGGTCACGGCCGAGGTCAATCAATTCCTGTACCACATTGCATCAGCAATTGTCTCGAGCACCGCCCGAGGCGCACCCGCCGCGCGCCACTAGACACCATTGACGCGCATCTCATCGGATGCACCTGGGGGCCACACGACCAAGCCCACCTTGTTAATGCGCTTGAGGGCCATTATGAGAGGAATCTAGGATGAGTGAGGGGTCGTAAAACTGGGGGAAAGTGCAAGATCGGTCAGATCGTGCGAGATGGGGTTCGATGGAGGGCGATGGTTCAGCGACGTGACGACCGACGACGACAACAACAATATCAGAGGGGGGAAAGCGATCGCAAGACCGTCAGCAAATACTCCCAAGGACGATGCGTACAGAGCAGACTTACGATGTAAACGGTGACTGAGAGATGGTGGGTGGAAGTAGGGATGCGTTGCCGGAGCGATTGCGGCTTGTTTGGCTGTTATGACTGTGTTTGGTCTGCTTACTCGAACAGCCCCGTTACACGGAATATTCCGGAAACACGGCAATACAAAATTTATTACAAATGGGCTACCTTTCTTTAATGCCCTTACTGAAGATTTATAAATTTTATTGTGTGCTTGATGAGGGCGCTTTGTATCCGTTCCTAACCTCGTTTCAAGTCGAGATCTGTCCAGGTACGCTCTTACAATTATCGTTCGCAAGGCCTCGTCTCCCTACTGGACTCGGTCGCTTTGACTGCCAGGCTCGGACCTACCGCGACAGGCGTTCTGTCACTTTGAGAAAGTACCGATACCGGAGCTCCCAACTTATTACATGCGCATGTACCGCTCAAGTCACACGGTCAAATACAGGAGGATGAAACACCGGTCTACGAGATCAATGCGTTTGTTCACCATTGCCCTTTGTCCATGCCACGAGGGAATTCTAGTCGGACTGGGCACGAAATCTAAGACCGACACAAACCCTATCGTACAACACAATGCCAAGACTGCGATGGTCAGCCGAAATACTCCTCTACGAGGGCCTTCTTCCGGAGGTCCAACAAAAACGTTTCCATCTCCTCTCTTGAGGGCATCTTCGGTGGCAGCAGCTCTTCCGGAGAGAGGAAAGGTATGAAAGCCGCTGTGGCACGTGCAAATGTCATCGCTGCTTCTCGTTGATCGACTGAAGAATCGACACCGTTCTGTGCTTGACCGTCTGTCCGCGCTCTCTTTGCGTGCTCATCAGCATCGCCATTCAAGGTCATGTCAACGTCCTCGTCTGGTGCTTTCCGCTTAGCGTCGGACAGTGAGGGTGCTTGTACGTTCGACTCGTCAGATACTGTGATTGCTGCGACCTTCTTCGAAGGACGAGGGATGGAGGGTATGGGCTCGTCGGTCGGCATCCCCAGTATGGTTCGTATATGCCGGTATGCATCTTCCCATTCTGGTAAAGGAGGTCAACAATTGCCGTAACCCTGGGAGAAGGAGGACATGCACACCTTCTTCCTCTGCATGCATTTCGAACTCGAGCAGCTTCCCGTCCTGTTCATCCAGGTCGCCGAAATACGACGGCCCTTGGTTCGTGAACTTCTTGTAATAATTTTGCGTCTGGTTCTCCTCGTCTTCCTCCTTCTTTTTGCTCATGAAGAGCTCCTTTACTCCGGGTAGTTCTTTTGCGCGGCCGAAGTATCTAGGGACATTACGTCCGTAAGCGATCACCTAGGTGGACCATCTGCGTTATGACGCACTTGTATCCCTTCGTTCCAGGTACTTCCTTTCCATCATCATCCATCATGGCTACATTTCGTCTGTAGTTCGCGCCGCCAAGCGCGACTATTTGGTTCTCCCAATGCCGCTTCTCTCTCATCAACTTGTTGATTTCGTCATTGAGGTCACGAACTTCATAGTCCGTCAAACCAGCTACGGACCGCGCTTCAGCACGTCCCCGACATACATTAGAGAATGATTCGTACCATCCTGGATTTTCGATACTTTACGGCTGATCTCCCGCAGGATCTCTCCTCGCCACCGCTCGCACTCTCGCAAACTCTTGCACGCGCTCGCCATTCGCGGTCGTCGGTCCGCTCGCGTCCCAAGCCCCAGCTCAGCAGCCTGGGCCTCACGGAACCGATACAACATAGACTGTGCTTTCTCTTCATTGCGTGCCTGTTGCGTGCAGCGATTTAGTAAATGCTACAGTTCGGAAGATTACGACAAGCGCACCATCTTGAACGAGAATTGCCAGGCGATGCACTGTTTACGTAGTCAAACGTCGACCTTCTCCGAGGAGCAGCGTAGGAGCCAGGGGATATCGTAAGTCAACAGCAGACTTGGCGAGCTGTTCTGCCCTTGGTGATGGTCAACGGTGGATCGAGGTGTAGCCACCACCGTCTTGGATCTCAGGCAACGCTGAATGGTCACGTGCCGCGCGGTCAAATGGAGCACATGGACATGATAAACTCGACGTTCATGCACATATTCAAACGAGTTCAATAGACTTGAGCGACACATCTATGTAATGTTCCTCATCGATCGATGACACCCTTTCTGGCCACGTACTATCCATGAGTTCTAACCTTCACGCTGAATGGAGGGGACAAAAACTCGATGAATCTCAAGTTGGCAACCCGTCGATTTAACTTCGCCCAGTCGATGATACCTATTCCCGCGTCGTCGGCATTGTAGCGAGCTGGTGCTGCGATATATACCGTATTTGACCACACTTCGCAGCCGGGTTTCGCCTGACAATATTGGGAGTCCGCTTCTCAGCATCTTCTGCAGATCCCGTATCAGGCTAGGTATGCGACTTTATTTGGGTGGGCTCCGCGGCGTTAATGGCGAGCTAATCTACGTCCTCGAGTCTCGTATACCTCGCGGTGAGGCAGACGGTTATGGTCGCGAGCTTCCACGACATCGCAATACCGACGACCGATGGTCCTGGCGCATGACTGAGGAGCCGCCGCTGCAGTGCAGTTGGTGGATACTCCTCCCAGTCCCAGTGCAGTCGACGCTCAAAGCGATATGCGTCAAGTGTGTGATCGAGTAGCTGAAAGTGCAAAGGGATTGCGGCGAGACCGGTCAATGGCTCTGGGGATGATCACGTCGTTCCCTACCTTCATAAAGTACGTCAGTCACTCCGCTAACAGACTCGGACCACAGGGCCATCCCTTCAACCTATCGCCTGGGAAGTAGTCGTGGCAAGTAGGAGAGGGTCCCCCGTAGTGTGATGTCTCGAACAGGCGTTTCTCCACGGTGTATGCTTCGTGGAAAACCAGGCGTCGAACGCATCGACTTGTTTATCGTCGACGGAGCATTAGCACAGCGGTAGCGCCTCTTCCCGGCTGGGAAGATGGGAGGCTAGTCACTACGGCGGCCTTGAATTGACCCTACCTCGTCGCACGTTCTGATTATGCGGGAGCTACATGTGAGTAATCGTCAATAACATGTAGGTAGGAGCGGAAACTAATTCATCATTGCTTACCGTTCCGAAGACGGGCTGCAGCATGAGCAGAATGTCCTTCAAGTTCATCTGCCAGATGATCGCCACAATAGGGGCATACACGTCCCAACGGCTACTGCACCAGCACGCCGTATGAGCGGTGTAAGTCTTCCTAGATAATGGAGGTGCGAGATCTTGAGGGCGACCGTGTCGGCGATCTGGCGACGCGTGCGGTTGTAACTTGTGGGTGTACTAGATGCATTCTGCGACACGCAGCTCAGTGAGGTTGACGCAGACTTTGAGAGGAGCAACAGCTAGCTGCTGTCGCAGAGGTCTACACTGACGACGAGAAGATCAGTGAGCAAGACTGCAAATGAAGAGCCCGACTAGCTGGCGATTGGATATCTCCCCGCTCGAGGTCGACCAGCTCCAGCTCCTTTCGAGATAGAGAAGACTCACGCAGCGGCATAATAAGCGACCCAGACGTTGTCTACGGTGCGAGTGTCTCTGGGAGCCCAGCCGGAGTGCTTGTCCCTATTCCCCGCCGGAGCATTATACGCTCCGCGGTTGACGAACTGCCCCGCAACTTCTTTGTCACCGAGTGATGGGGGTGGACACACGGTTTTGTTTTGATGATCGTCGTACCAAACATTGCCTTAATTACGAAGCCGGGGCCCACCAAATAGGGCGTTTAATAGTACTTAACATCGTGGCCATTGAACTTGCGAAGCACTCACTCGGTTCGAGTTGAAAGGCGGACCCACAGGGACCTACCTTCCGATACGGACATTTTCTCACGCTATGCTGAGTTGAAGTTACGCCTTCACCCGCCTTCGAACATGCCATACCTCAGTATTGCAGTGCGGGAGGATCCATTGGCGAGTTATCCCGAACGAGTGGTTCTACAGGTGTCATCATCTGGCCGGGGACTCGGAGCACATAGAGACATTGGTGCGGTATATGTGCGGGACAATTGTTGTATGATTGAAGGCTCTGAATCTGGCGACTCGGAGTGGTGGTGAGTCGTCGGTCCGTCATAAGTGCGTTAGATCCTAGTCTCCCGTAGGCAACCCTAAATACGACCTTTTTGTAGGGAGGTAGGCGGTCGTATATGGGTAGGAAAGCACACGCGACCACTAATGAAGTTTCATGTCGTATAAAAGGTACTGTGTGCTCGTACAATATGGATACAGCAGCGACTCAGGTTTACATTTGATATCAGCCGACCAGCCTCTATACATCTAGGGGGGCGACCTGCAGCTGACGGCCGAAATACGTCCTGCTCAGGTATTTCGTGAGTCACCGATGGAGCTCCGGTGCTTTCTAGTTCACCCCCATCATGTTCCGTAGATCGTCTTCAGCAGTTGGCATGCCCGGTATAGCCAGGTCGTCAAATCCTGCGCGAGCAATCTCCGTCCACGGCGTCCCTCCGCGGGGCACCGCCGGAATGTCTTCGCAAAAACCAAGGACGGCTTCATCAAACTCGACCTCGTCGGGCACAGCTTGCTGTTGTGGAGCAGAATCATTCTCCTCCCATTCACTGTCCTGGGAACCAATCATGCGTATCTTCTCCCTCATCTCGTCTTCGGTGATGTTGAAGACGGTGCTTTGATCAGCAAGCATCGCCTGCCACTCCGCCCAGCAAAGGCAACTATGCGGCAGCACAAAGAATTTCTCCTCGCTCTTCGATAGCTCATTGAGGGCGTTCCAGGCAGGAGCGTCGCGGCTGCGATGCAAACCCGGCACAACCCGCATACACACCACGAGTTTCTCCAAGCGTCGTGACTTGAGGAGTCCACGAATGAGCATTATGACCTCGTCGGTATCTGACTCGGACGCGGCGGCGACTTGGATGCAGCAATACTGTAGCTTGGGGAAAAGACAGCGTAGGCTGGGCATGACATGCTGTAGCCTGTTCCACAGAGGCTCGACGACGACATGGGTCGTCCTCTCGAATATCTTGGGAGACGCGGTGAACCCCCGGGCCCGAGACGGTGATGCAGTGTCTTCCAGCAACATGACATGGGTCGGCCTTGCCACGCTGTCCGCGAGCCAACCTTCCGACATGAGAGTCAAGTCGATAGCGAGGCATCGGAGCTTGCCCGCCGTAGTCAGTGCACTCGCCACCCCCTTGACGCTGTCCCCTAGTACATCCGTCCTCGTCAATGGCGGGACCCATTCACACGGATCTTGGAGCACCGTGTGCACGCGCAGGTTGTGTACGAACGAGGGTATGTACGTCCCATTGGCTTCTGCGAGTGCATCTGCGACGGCCAGAGCTTGCCGACGGTGGCGCAGCTCAACGGTGGTCCACCGGTTGGTTAAGTCGTTGGCTTCTTCAGCTGACAACCACTTCTTGGCCGCCGAACGCCTCTGCTTGACGGTAGTCTGTTTGACCCGGCCCTCTGAGGTGACTGAAGGTGTGGATGCCCGCGACACACATCCGCGCGATGTACTCGACCTGGTTTGCGGAGCACCGGTCGCGGCCTTTGGGATCGTTCGACGCTTCTTTGTTGTCCACTTCGCCTTGGGGGCCATCGTCGTCGAAGGGAAGTTTCGCGAAGAAAGAAGTAGGTACGGTTGGTCGGAGTAGTCGAGGAAGAAATGTTGAGTGGCGAGGGGAGGTCCGGTTTAAATGCTCGTGGCGGGTGTGGCCCTCCAAGACGTGCCGTATCCAATGGCAACGCAATCTCTGTGGCCGCAATCGAGATCGGGCTTTGTCCTTGTACTCTGCCACATAGCGGGGCTCATACCATGTTACCTGCTTATGACGGACACGAGGACGCTTTGTCTGTCCCAGGGCTACCCAAAGCGAATGTACGCAGCGGATTGCGTCGATCAGATCTGAGCACACTCCGCGCCGACGACGAGCAAATAGATTACATTCCATATTGCTTTGCTAAATTTGTGGAGGCCACTAGCCCCGTCCGTATCAGCTAGAAAACAGTCGTTAAGTGCACTTGATTAAAGTTAGGAAAGCGGCAAATACTCAGGCAAACGGCCAGAGTACAGTTGAAACATTATCCTACTTACCATGATCGAGGTTGCCGTCAGATCCCTGCTCATAGCATGGTTAGCATCACTACGCAGTGTGCGCACTCTCACCCAAACCTTAGTCACACACCACACGCTCTAGATATTCATGGGATCCTGAAGTGGAACCAGGTGATTAATGATGTCATTAAAGATGATTTGCGCACCTGTTGGCAACCCTGAGGCTTACACCCTGCCTGGCGAGTTGTCCTTATTCTTTAATCAATAATGAATGGTTTCATGCTCGCCTTGGGCACTCATACCATATATTCGATGAATGATGGAGCCTTTAAATCATCGTAGCAGTAAAAAGGTCGACTAACGCAAGACCTTCGTGAATGAGTACCCCGAACCACCGATTCTTGAATATTACAAGCTTAACCCGCTTTATGTCCACGGTCGTCAGCTGCAGGTGCTACTGCTGCCTTTGCTTTCTTCTCCCTCCTCCAAACGATCGCTTCTCGAATGACGGAGGCTAGCAGCGGTGCCGCAACGGATGCGAATAGTGGGGCGTAGACTGCCCACTTATGTTCAGCGGGAAAGTACAGCAGTGCGAGCATTCCTGGATTGAAGAATGCGCGGGACGCGATTGATTGTGCTTTGCTCGCGAATGCCAGCACTTGGAATTGAGAGGACGAGGCAGTTGAATACGTCTGACGCCGTGGGATTAGTGCAACACCGTTCAGTGAGCTAACAAACACGTGCCTGGTCAAGAGCAGCGAGGGCATTCTCCACGTCACCCTTGACGTCCTCACCGACAGGCATGTCCTCGATCTGTGCGACGAGTCGCACTATACTCTGTAGCGTCTCCTGCGCACTCGCGGTATTCTCCGCCGCCCGCCGCCGCACTAGGGCGTCCAACTGCCAGTCAGTTACGCCTGCAAGTTCATTTGATCTGACTTGCACATGCGGTGGTAGCTCCGGTACACCAAGGAGGGCCGAGAGCTGTTGGCGGAAGGTTGCGAAGATGGCATCCAGGGGACGTCCTGCGAGAGTATGTGCAACGCCGGTCGACTCAGGGTTGTAGATAACAATACCGCCCCATTGAGGCAATATGAAAGCACTCGACGGTGTCGGGCTGCCTGCATTGTTATGAGTACGATATAGAATTGAGAGCTGTGATGCGTACCATCGCTGTCAAGAATACGAAGCGGGCTGTGTCTTGAAGAGGGGATGAAAGCAATAAAGTGCAACACTGGGTCGTTGGACACGCTTGATGCTGATACAGGTCAATATCATTTAGTGCATCAAAACCGGGTCCTTACACAATGTCCACTGAGCAGAATTGACGAAGACAGTGAGGTCTTCAGGTGTCAATCCGTATTCGGTCTTCTCGGCAACCTGTAGAGCGTGTGGTTCGAATGCCAGGGGGCCATGATATTGCACTTGACTCTCAATTGTGAAGTTGTGTAACACGGACAAACGCGCAAGCAAAGGCGATAGCTGCGCTGCGGACTAATGGGCCATACCTTCACATTCATGTTTGGTAGACGGACGTACCGCTCAAGGCCCCTCTCACATCCCAAGACAACGCTGCGTTGTCTCCAGTGGCATCTTCGTTTAAAAGCGTGAACGCTAACCGGTATCTCGGCGAATATGACACGATGCGCTCGGCCTGAGAGCTCCAGAGGCTCGTGTAGGGCATGAGCAGGGTAACCAAGATATCGGCGACTTGCATCGCTGCAATGCCAACATGTTCCGGCAGAATTTCCAACACAACCTCACGACCTTTGATTACTGGATCCCACGTCCCTAGTCGTAGAGTGACTTGGTAGTCGTTCGCACTTGCATAGGGTTTGAACTCGGTATGGGTCACACACTTACATGACGACTCACGTTGCCGCATTCGAAACATGTAGCTGCAAACCATTCTGCTCGAAGTCCCCATTCTTTTCTATCTGTCGCTGTACATCAAGGACAATTCTGTCCATACCGAGCTCGTGTGGTCCGGTGTTGAGGGCGATGCGAACGGGGAATACGAGATCTCTGCCAATCTGCGCAGAGACGCGTGAAGCGGGCAGACCTTGGCGCTCAATGCTGGTCGTTTTCCACCATAGAGGCAAAGCAAGGAAGATCACCAAGAAATACGCCGCTATGATACTTCTGCGCGTCAGAGGAGATTCAAACGCGAGAGCAGGTTTAGAGATGGCGTCCATGGCGAAGACCAGCAGCAGATGGATATATGACAGCTCTGACCGCTCGAGTAGTGGGTGATGCTCTAGATGTTCGTGATACAGAGCATAAGTCGAAAGTTCCTGGCCAAATTTGTCAGAAATGACAAGGCATCCGCAGCGAGGAAACTAGTAGAGCGAGGCGAGGCGAGTTGAGTCTGAGATGTCTTGACCTCGCCGGTGCCACCGAGCTTGCGGGCTGTGCCGAGCATATTGAGGCGGAGCTTGAACAGATGGCACCAAGTCCAATTCCGGAAGGCGACAGCTTGCAGGCAAACCATTCTTCGCAAGTTCAAGTCGCTCACATTCATTACAGGGATCGCCGCCAGATTGAAGAAACTTATTTTACACTCTTATTCGCTTCATACTATATTGTTGTTGACGGCTGGTGTTGCTATCGACACTTTCCTCCTCGCGCACCTGTTCTCAACTCGGCACGTTTGCACAGGCGTCTGATCATTACCGTGGCTCATGCCTCCTATGAACCAAAGACGGCGCCGTCGCGGCGGAAGGAACAACGGGCAACCTCCACACAACGTTAGCAAAGACACTCGTCAATGCCGCACTCTGTACTTACGATATAATACCCCTAGCGACCACCCGTTTTCGATGACAGATATGGACCTTCGCCCGGCCCGCCGACCGCGCACTCTGCCAATGACATCTATAACCCCGGTATTGGGAGCGAGCCATATGCATCTGGCTATTCTAATGACTATGTTACTGAACAAGAACCGTGGCATCCAGAACCCGCATACTATCCTAGGCCTCCTTCTCCAGACTTGTATGGCTATCAGCCAGGACCACCTTCGAGCGGCTGGGTCCCTCAGAATTGGGACAACTCTGCGCCGCCTCCATGGCCTGATAGAGTGGAGACGAGCCCTCGTTTTGACGGTACTTCATGGCCGCATGACCGGCGAGATACAATGACCATGGCACAGCCGATGTTCGAGCCAAACGAAGCTTGGAAGCAGTCTCATGCAGGTCCCCCAGACACGTAAGTAGCTATATTATGAACTTGAGTCAGACTCTCCTGCTGAGCGACGTGGCTCTAGCTTACGGAAGGACGTGGTGCCTGAGCCTTATTCTCCATCAAGACGTTTCCCACCTCGACTGGCCGGAGACCACTATTCTCCTCCTCGAACTTTGGCTAATGATCATTACTCGGTTTCTATCCCGGGGCCCCCTTCGTTCCCAGGCGATTATTTCCCCCAAGGTCCGAGTCTAGTTGGCCCTCCGCCACCCAGAAATCACTATGATTTAGCACCGAGTTCGAGCGCCCCTCCACCTCCACCTGCGGAAGATCACTATTCGCCCGGAATTGGTCCCAATGCGCCGTCATTTACTGGTGACATTTACTCTACAAGCCCCAGTATGAATGCATTGCCGTTCTCCGGTGACCATTACTCTCCAGGTCCCGAATTCAATGGACCACCTCCTTTCTCTGGCGATCACTATTCGCCTAGGCGAAGTCTGAACGGACCTCAGGTTTCCAATGATTGTTACAGGCCAGAGACCCCTCCGATGTATCCATATATGAATCCCGGGTCAGACAGTTATCGCCCGCGGTACGATGCCCCAGAACCAAGGACGCCTCACCCTCCGAATCCGCGCGTCCACCCCAGGTGGCGTATCTCTTCTCCAGAGCGTGCAGAGCCCATGCGAGGCAGGGCACCTCTCGGCAGCCCAGACGGTCCGGTGCGGATGTGGGAACTCAACCGGAAGATGTTGCAGCAAAGTCTTAACGGCGACGATCGCCACTACTCGCCCAAGAAATGGTCTCCGCGTGGCCAGGAGCCAAGGCGCATCCCAAGTCGCGGTAGATCTCGCAGTCGTAGCCCCAGCGGCAGAAGTCGCAGCAGAAGTCCGCTTTACAGCCCTCATCTCAGCCCTATTGCCTCGCGTGGTGGGCGACGTAGCCCTAGTCCTAGCCGCAGTCCTCTCTATAGTCCTCGTGCCTCACCTAGTCCTTCCCGCGATCATATTCGCAGCCCTGTCCGCCGTGGTCGCACCCCTACCTTTGTTCCAGCTCGTGCTCGCAGTCCCATCCGCAGTCCCGTTCGCAGTCCCGCTCGAAGCCCTGTTCCAAGCCCCGTTCGCAGTTCTATTCGCAGCCCCGTTCAAAGCCCTATCCAGAATCTCGTTCGCAATCCCGTTCGCCGCGGTCGCACTCCTACCTTTGTTCCCGCCCGCACGCGCAGTCTCGTTCGAAGCCGCTCTCGCAGCCCTGTTCGAGGCCGAACTCGTAGTCCGGTGCGCGACCAGACTCGTAGCCCTGCACGCGACCGAGGTCGTAGCTATGTGCGCGGTCGGACTCGTAGCCCTGTGCGTGGGCGGACTCTCAGCCCTGTGGGTAGTCAGGCTCGCAGCTCAGTCGACCCCAAGCCGGTCGATTTCAGGTCGTATGTCGCCAGACTGGGACGTTCCAGAAGCCGACCGCCCAATTCCTACAGACTTGGTCGATCGAGAACTCGTAGCCCACCTGTGTTCCGGTACCTTCGCCGCTCATCGTATAGCAGCAATTCAGCAGGCTCTGACAATAGCGACGACCACCGAAGAAGACGCGCAAGCCGCGGCCGCGGCCGCAGGAAATCAAGAAGTCGCAGTCGCAACAAGGGGCGTGGCCGTAGCCGCGGTAGGTCGCGTAGCAAGGCTTCTACCCTGTACTCCCCGACAACCACTCGTCTGTATTCACCGGTTTTGTCTCGGAAGCGATACTCTCCTGTACGTAGGAGAGATCGTTCCGGTGGACCTTCCGACAGGCTCAAAAAGCCATCGAACGGTACTCCGCCGGCCCGGTTGCCGAGTCCGCCGCGGGACAAGGTTGCTAGCGCAAGCCGGAGGTCGTGCTCTACGGAGTCTACAGAGTCGATCTATGGCCCGGAGATTCCTCCAGAACTGCGTGCACAGAAAGCGAACGTCGTTACAACCGAGAAACGAAGCAGGGATTCTTCTTTGTCTTCCTATAAGTCTGAAGGCGTCACGCCACCGCCGCAGATCACCTCGATACCTGGTCTTTCGGGTGTAGGACAAGGAGTTTCGGTGGCTTTCCCAAAAACGCAATCGCATGATGTGATACCACTGACTGAGGCAGAGTCACACGAGCTGTCAGATCAGAATATGCCGTCAACTGTAGATCAGCAATCGCGTGACCGGAGCCCTACTCGAGAAGGTACGCTTGCCTACTGCTGGGATAAAAGACTCAGTAACTCATCGATTTATCAGAGACGTCCGTGAACGATGAACTGCGAGCGGCAGTCGCGAGGCTAGTCAGTGAACACCTGATGCCCCAAACCTCCGGCGTTACGAGTATGCCTGGGAGAGGAGCCGTGGCGCTTTCGCCGAGCAGTGATGATACCTCCAAAACATCCAATATGCAGATTACTCCCGTCGACCGGGACGCCCTCCAAAAGAGAGCGGAACGTGAGGGAGGAGAGTCCGACATGGATGTGTCGTTGCCGACAACTCCAGTAGACGAGGCGCCTCAACCGTTAATTGCAGGGTTGTCTTCAGATGGCCTGGATCCTGTGAAGCCGGAAATAACGCGGAGGGTTGATGAGAGGTTGGTGATATGTCATTTTTTTGATCGGTTGAATATTGATCATTCTTCCGGGCTACACACAGAGTTGGTGTCGAAGAATCAGACATGGATGTGGACATGGACGTATCTGTCCCCCCCTCGCCTGTCTTGCAAGCTGCTCCCTCCCCTGTCGGCCGTTCTGAACAGCCCGTTGCCCATCGTGAAGCAGAATCTGGCCCGGCCACCCCGAAGGAGCTGGTGGTTCGAACAATTGAGTCCGCTCCAGACATCCCCGGCGCAATCGGAATGATGTTGGCTACCGGGGATCGCATTGCAGAAACTAGCCCCACTTCTGCATCCAGCGACGAATTTGCCATCCCGGGGCTGGGCGGACTTAGTCTTCGTGATCAAGCCGAGCCTGTTACCGTACTGCTCCATGGCAAAGAAGAGTCTAGCCGCAACGATGTCGCGGAGGACGAATTTGCTATCCCTGGCTTGGCACTGTCTTCTATGGTTGCTGCGAAAGACAAGGTACCGTCACCCCTTATACCTGCCCAACGCCAAGATGAAGAACCTACGGTTGTCGCCAAACCATTTGCTCAGTCCGCGCAAGTTCCCATTGAGGAGGATGAATGCGACATGGATATGTCTCCGCCACCTTCACCTGTGTCTCAAATGCCACAACTCAGTGACAGTAGCCCAGCCGTCCCCGTCGAGCCTGCCTCCATTCCAACCATGTTGACAGAGCAGTCGCCTATTGAGGATGGAACAGTGACTTCCGTTGTGTTACGTCCCCTAGACGCACAGCAAGAACCTTCGCTTGGTGAAGTACCGGCTGCTTCTGCACGCGCGGCGCCCATTACAGCCCAAATGTCTCTTCCTAGCGAGCTGCTTATTGTGGCAGACCCAACTTCGGCCGCTGCCGTTGTCAATGAACCACAAGCACCTGTCGCTGCCGAGGAGTCCCTTCCCACGACCCGTTCAGAAGGGGTGCTTCGAGAATCGTCATCGGCATCGCGGGAAGGCTCGCCCATGGTGGTGGAATCCCTATTGGGCCTGACTGAACCTCCACCTGCAGCAGAGTCATCTGTCGTAGCTGACGATTCCGGCATAGTTGCAAGCTCGCCCACAGTGTTTGATTCATCTGCTGCCAGCCCGACAACTCGGATTGCAGCAGCGTCAGAGCAGCCTGAGGAGGCTGTTACTGAGGAGTACAACATACCCCCAGAGAAAAATTCTGACAGGGCTGCCCATGCGAAGGACACTATCCAGGTACGTCGCCTAAGGCTGGCGCAGCTTTGTACTGACAATGAAGCCAGCAACAAACATCTGTTTTTGCCCAGGCCACGGTGTCTCACAACGTCGCAGCTGTCTCAGCTAGTGTCGTAGAGAAGGTTGTAGATCCTCAAGTTCGTCATGACGAAACAGGCGATCGGTCGCAGAACGAGCTTGCTGCCCAGGATGTTCATCCGCTCACAGAGGGCCTCCGGCTTGTGGTGATGAAGAGACTTCAATACGATCGACAGACAAGGGAAGAACGAGTTGGTCCCGTGCTCATGGGCAACATCTCTGTAGCAGGGCCTTACGATCGTCAAAAGCCCGCCGCAGATAGGCTTTGCGAGGAAATCTTCCAAGGCAAGCGAAAGCGCGAGAGGGAGGAAAGTTTCGCCCGTGTGCGACCGTGCCTGCACTCTCTCTTCGTCCAGCGACAAGCGTCGCTGACGGAGAAAGTCCAAAAGTTGCGAGACGAGTACAAGACACTGCACGGTCGTTGGATGGTACATTGTGCAAAGCTCGACGAGGTTGCAAAAGCCGCTGCCCTCGAGGAAGCCGCGGCTACTGCGGGAAGAACCACGCGCCGCTCCGCTGCAATGGGAGACGCTGTACGGACTGACCTAGAGATGGAACAGATCATTGCGAGTCTGGGCAATGACGAACTCACTGACGCTAATCATCTTGCGTCGAAGAATGCGGCGACAATCCCGGATATGATCTCAGTGACAAAGGGATCGATTGATTACTCATATGACGATACCAACAACGTTGTTGAAGATTTGGCCAACTTCTACACGCCGAACACATGTCTGGAGGATTGGACCGAAGAAGAGAAGGAGATCTTCCTCGAGAAGTATGCTCTGTACCCGAAGCAGTTCGGCATCATCGCCGACTTCTTGCCCAACAAGACCGCGGCTGAATGTGTTACTTATTATTATTTACACAAGAAGACGCTCATAGACTTCAGGAAAGTCCTTGCTCGGAATGCAGCTGGAAAGCGGAAGCGGGGTGGTGGACGTGGCGGCAAGAAGAAGGGCAATGCCTTGTTGGAGGACATACGGAAGCACGATGCAGAAGTTTCCAGAGGTTCCACCAAAAACAGTACCACGAGTCGTCGTAAGCGGGGGGCTCAGACAACTGAAAATGGGGATCCTCCTGTTCGACGAGCCTCTACTCGGAAGAGTGTCATACAAGCCGAGAATTCGCCAGGGACTACGCCAACACCTGATCCTGATCCTGAACCACGCAGAAGACGACGCACTACCAAATCCACTGTCCGTGCAGTGGCAGCAGCAGAACAGGAGGCCGAAGATGAAACTACAGTACGTATTCTCTCGGATGGTCATGCGATACCAAGACCTCTGATGCATCAATCTTGTGCAGGAGGCTGAGCCCAAGCCGGCGAAACGAACTCGCCGTTCCCGCAAGGTGAAGTCTGCGGAGACTGTTGAATCGCCAGTCATGTCAGAGGCGCCTCTTTTGTTCAACGAGACACGATTCATAGACCAGACAGAACTGACAGCTCGGAAGAGGACACCGACGGGTAGCGTTCAATGGACAGACGAAGACAGAGGTGAGAACGCATTGACGACAATGGGGTGTGTGGCAAGCTGACGCCTTGTCCCAGAGCTCTTCGTCCGGCTGCTAGCTCAGCATGGCGATGACTTCAAGCGGATATCCGCATCGATGCCCAACAAGGTATGACCGGTTGTCCTCCTGGTAGGCGCGCTCGACTCAATGTATGATAGACCGCCATTCAGTTAAGCGTTTACTACAAGGCGAACAAGGCAGAACTCGACCTCGCAAAGGTAGCCGCAAACGGGAGGAAACAAACGCTGTCGCCGGACTTACCTTCTGAGGGCTATAGAGAATTCTCGCTGCCTGGGTCTGGTATGGTCACGCCCACGACGAGGGCATCCACTCCGAATGTCGCGCAACCGTCCTCATCAGCAAACTTCGAGGCGCAGTTTAGGCTGGACGACCCGTCGGCCGTATACAAGTCGAAGTTGAGGTCTTCCGCCTCGGACGGCGCCGATGCCGAACAGAGGCCATCTAGCCGTCCCGGGTCCAGTCTCGCCGCTTCCTCGTCCTCTGCTCCGTCGTTGGGTAACCTCCAGTTCCGCCCTACTTCCTTGGAGACGATGCGGGCTCAGTACGGCACTCCGCCCGACCTACCAGGGTCGCCCTTCCCTTTCCAGTCCCGGCCCTCGCCGTTCGCGTCTGTTATCCCACCACCTCTTACGATGAACGGCTCTCCATTCGTCGATACGGGGCGGCCGCTCCGCCCTGCGCCGCCTGGCTCCGGGCCCGGCTCCGGGCTCAACTCAGGGTCGACGACTGGGCCGCTGACGATGACGTTCCCCTCGAGCTTCGCGTACTCGAACCTGTCGCCGTCGCACTTCACAGGGGAACAACGCCCACCGCCGCGCGGGTACTCGATGCGCGGCTCGAGCCCGGGGAGTGCGCCCGCGAGCGCGACGATGATGTTCGAGGCGTCGGTATTCGCGCCGCCCGCGTCGCCGTTCACCTTCCGGGTGGCAGGCTCGCCCCCGCCGCTGCCGTCGACACTGCAGACGACAGAGGACCTGGTGGCGTATCTGGAGCACCGGACGAGGTTTGCGGAGCAGCGGGAGTCGGATTTCATGTGAGGATCGAATTGCTTAGTCTTGTCTCTTGTGTTTGTCTTCTTGCAGATGCTAGTCGTGGTTCCTTGTTGATCTATGTTATATAATCGTGTTCCTACGTATTTGTGATTCTGATGTCCAGCATACATGCTCTCCTGTGAATGCACTGTTCCCTGTTGGGTGTAATATCTTACAGACGTGTTGATAGTAATACATGTTCCGCTCTCATGGTGTCTACGAGATCCTTGTATTACCGCCGGCCCTCCACCATGATGATGTGGTACCCGAATTTGGTCTTCACGAGCGGCGAGAGGGCTGGTTTGTCGACCGTAGATGGCTGCAAAGCGAACGCTGCGTCCTGGAACGGGCCCTGCAGGCAGCATGATGGATGATTCAACTTGGAGGCTATCATGAGTGAGATGCAGGAGCTCACCACCATGGACCCTCTCGTCATCCAGCCAAGACTACCGCCGGCTATAGCATCGTGAGCGTTGGATGTGCGGTGCCTGGGTGGCAGACTCACCCTTTGCCTTATCCTCCGAGTATTCTTGCGCGACCTTGTCGAACCGTTGGCCCTCCTGGAGCGAACGTCAGTGAGCAGCCGCAGCTCTTCGTTTCCATCCGAAACGGCAAGCGGGTGTACGGCTTTGGTCGAGCACGGCGCGTATGGGCAGAGACGTACCTGTATCTTCTGGAGTGCCTCCGTCGCCTTGGAGTGTTTCTCGCAGAGAATGTGCCGCACGTTCACGGCAGTGGCGGCCTTCAGTCCGCCCTTGCTCTGCCCATCGACCTCGTCTGAGCACGCATCCTGTCGGGCTGTTGGGCAACCCACTCACCTTACCCTTGTCGTCTGCATCCTCCGAGCCCTTCGACGCGCCCTTCCCCGCCTTTTTGTTGTCTGCCGGCTTCTTCTCTGCGCTCTTCTTGCCCATGGCCGGCTCAAAAAGCGAGACTTCAAACAGGGAGATCAGAGTGGCGAGCGCGCTCGAAGTACGCCTCGCACGCGCCAACCGGCGGCCCACCGGACTCGGAAGCACGATCAGCTGCCACCGATTCCCGCCAATTTCCTCTTTTAGCACGGCGGGCGTCGGGAATGTGGCCAGAGTCACGTGGATGGCGCGTTCTCCCGGCACCACTTGCCAGCCACTTGCGCAAACGAGGCTCGAGGTTATGACGACGTGCGGGTCAGCTTGGGCGTAATACCGCATACTGAGATTGCAGTTCACTTCAAGACCACCATCTCCTCTCAACGCCTCCCTTTCTACTGCATCCCGACTAACTATGTAGGTGTTTGCAGGTGAGGACGAAGGGACGAGTAGCTGAGTTGCGATGGTCCAGTCTACCTACAACTTCCGAACGTGACACCAGGATGAGCTCGCGGGCTAACAGCAAGCCTCTGGTGCGCCAGCTTTCGTCAAAAAGCTAAAGTGAGAACGTGCTCACGCGCCGTGCTGCAGGCCATCGCCGTCGTCGTCGGCTCGGTCGCGACGCTGGGCTACATGTATGTCGCAGGGACCCAGATGAAGCAGAAGGAGGGGCAATCGTCCATTTACAGTGCGCCCTCCGTTCTCTCTTACCGCGTTTCGTCGCTCACCGAGGCCGTGGTGCGCACACAGAGGAGAGCAAGGGTGCTAGTCAACTTGGGAACAGTGAGTCGAATGATTCGCGACTGGGCTCTGCAGGCGTCCGGGCGGCAGTTCAAGGAGAGAGGAAACCTTGAGTGTTGGATTAACGATCCATCAATGCTCAGCGCGCGCGCGCACGGACTTGCGGTACGACGTCGTGCGCCATTGTATTACTAGTGTACAACCTCGTCAGGCTCGGCAGACGCAATGCGACGGATTGTTTTCCCATCTCCTTTCGCAGCCTGCAAAGGTTGCATCGTAGTAACCGCGTAGGGGTGCGGCAAGTCGTCTGCAGCCATGACTGTATTTGCTCCGAGGTCAGTGATCCACTCAGCCCGTTGGGTTTGGCAGGCTGAATGAGCGGATTGGGCATCCCTGTTCATGATGTCAGTCAGGACTCAGCCTAAGTGGAATGCAAGCCATAAAACAAAATCGAACCGCCCTAGGCATCGCGCATCGTGGAGTGGCCGCTCCCGTACGCCGCGCTGCAGTCGACGGAAAGACGAGCGTAGGTCCGACCGGCGCATACCCGCCGCCGGGCGTAGCGGAGCGACAGCGAGTAATCGGCTGTACTGGCAACAGCGCCGTATTCACAGGAGGCCATCGAGCACCGTCTCAGCTAGTATACCCCTTCGTCGCTTCTCCCCCGCGCACGGCAGCAACTCTGGGTTCCAACTCTCAGAGACGCCACAAGCAACCCGACTCTCCTTCTACCACCAATCTTTTGGCACCACAATCGTCGAGCATGCCTCCCAACTGCGTGCAGGCCGCGTCATTGGTGTGTACAATCCGCTGCTAGACGAGCCCCCTAGTCTTCATTCAGATTTCGTACTAGAACGATGCTCAATCCCGCTACACGACCGGCGTAGCAACTTCGATCACCGACAAGGTAGACTACTTCCATCATTGTATATGCATCAAGCCGTTCATCTCAATACTCATTGTCAGTTCGCCCTTTCGCCGGATCCAGCAACTTGGAATGCCCACCTTACGCCCGACCTACCAGAAAACGATGACTACCTCCACAACCCCGACCCTAAACGTGACCGAAAAAACGACCAAGGCGGGAACGTCTTCACATACAGGGGAATCACCAACCTTGGCTGCTTGCTGTTCCTTGTGGTCGGGATTATCACCCTTTTGTACGTCGCGTGACACTTATCGCCGTTGCTGCGCGTATTCATTGATGAATGTAGCGCAGGGTATCCGCTCATCAGTCATTTCACCAAGAAGAAACAGTCAACCGCTGGTGGCTTCAACATTGGCGGTATCAACGCGTCTGGACAGGTGCCGGACCTGATTGGCAACTACGGGATGATCGACAAGCATACCCCCACGGACGCGCGCACCAAGACCGATGTCATGACGGGGAAGACATGGGAAATGATCTTCAGTGACGAGTTTGAGGTAGATGGGCGTACGTTCTGGCCCGGTGACGACCCTTACTGGGAAGCGGTCAATATGCATTACTGGTCGACGGACAACCTGGAGTGGTTAGACCCGACTGCAATCACGACGAAGAACGGGAGCTTGGAGATCACGATGTCGGCGAAGCCCAAGAACGGCCTCAACTACACCAGCGGCATGATGTCGACGTGGAACAAATTCTGCTTTACTGGTGGTCTTGTTGAGGTTAGCGTCTCGCTACCCGGTGTCAACAACGTCCAAGGGTTCTGGCCGGCTATCTGGATGATGGGCAACTTGGGTCGTGCTGGCTACGGTGCTACTCTCGAGGGCATGGTAAAACATCCTTCACACACTGCCCATTGTACCGGTGTTGATTTCGAGTTAGTGGCCCTACACGTATGATGCTTGCGACGTGGGCACCCTAAAGAACCAGACCAAGGATGGGCTTCCAGTAGCTGCTACCGAGAATGGCGATCCTTCCAACGGTAATGCGCTCTCGTACTTGCCTGGACAGCGTTTGTCGCGTTGCACTTGTGCTGGTTCATCGCACCCCGGACCTATGCACGAGGATGGCACCTTCGTGGGGCGTTCAGCTCCGGAGATTGATATTTTTGAGGCGATGGTGCGTGTATCGCGCTCATCACTCCACGTTGCCCGCTCATGGACCGTCCCAAGGTCTCCAACAGCATGGGACAGGTGTCTCAATCTGGACAGTGGGCGGTACGTATACGTGGCTGTATGTCGGCGGAATGTGACTATATGCCATGTAGCCATTCAACTACGAATACAAGTGGGACAACGTTTCAGGCAACTTCGAGGTCTACAACGAGTCGATCACTCAGCTGAACAGTTACATCGGAGGCGCCTACCAGCAGGCAACCTCAGCGGTCAGCGACACTAGTAAGACTATCAACGCCCGTATTCATCCATTTCTGCATTGATCATATTCTCTGCAGACCAGAACGCCTATGAATCGACGAACGGATATGCCGTCTACGGTGTTCAGTATCAACCTGGGTTCGATGATGCGGTATGTGTCACTTTGCACCTCAGGAAGGAAAAAAGGTATATCTGACTGCGCACCGTAGTACATTACCTGGATCAACAACAACGAGAAAGCTTGGACAATCGAGGCCGCAGGTCTTGGTGCCGATTCTACTGTAGAAATCAGTGCCCGCCCCGTCCCTCAAGAACCGATGGTCTGCTGCTCGCGACGATTTATGACGCATCTGTGCTGATGCACGCCCACGTCAGTACCTCATCATGAACCTGGGCATATCCGAGAAATTCGGCTTCGTCGACTACGCCCACCTGCCGTTCCCGTCCACCATGCGCGTAGACTGGGTTCGTGTGTACCAGGATCCGGACAACAAGAACTGGGGCTGCGACCCGGATGGCTTCCCGACGGCAGCGTACATCAACGAGTAGGTGCTGTGCGGCGACAGGGTGTGAACGTGTCTTACGTGAGGACAGGTATAGCGAGGCGTACAACAACGCGAATCTCACGACGTGGGTCGACGACTACAAGCAGGTCTTCCCAAAGAACAGCCTGATCGACGACTGCACATCATGATGCGTGACCATGTCAGTATGTCAGTCTCTCGTAGTTACCTTCTTGCATCTGCATAGTCGGGATTCATTTGTGTACGTTATTAATGGGACGCTTGCTGTGCCCACTCGCCTGCAACTTAGTATACTTGTCTTGTCGCACTCGTCATCCAGACGACGCGCCGTTAGTGCTTATTGTGTGACTATTGCGAGCCGGAAATAGACCGCAAGCCGTGTACACGACGCGTGCGACTCAGATAGCAAAGCCTCAGTTACGCCTATGAAAACAACAGCGGTGTGTGAAGTATGTACCTTACCGTAAGTCCTATGTCCGAGAACTAGCAGTCGTTCAGCTCTGCAAAACAGGTGGCTTGGGAGGGGTGTCCAGAAGCGCTTGAAGCTGGGCTACATGATAATATTCAGTGTCCATTCCAATGCCGAATCCTCGAGAAAGCACATACGCCTTTTCACCGTACAATCGGCTGGTGTTACGTGGGACACTTCGAACGCTAGTCTTTGGTATTTCAAAGTAAACCCAACTTGTTCACAACCCCTTCTTCTGTTCTCCTAAGCTGCCAGTGAACGAGCGGATTGGGCGTCTCTGTCCATGACAGTCAGTCATGGCTCAGTCCAAGTGGTCCGTAGACCGTCTCGAGCTTGCCGGAAGTTAGACGTGAGAAGCACTGGTGGGAACGCAACAGAATCGAAATCACCCAAAGGCATCGCGCCGATCGCGAGAGTGGCCGCCGCCGTACGCCGACGACGAGCGACTCAGAGGAGGACCCCTGATTATATGCGGAGAGGCCTGATCCGCAGGTGGAAGAATTTACCATCTATGTCCGGAAAACTTCGGCAAATTTTGGCAAATTTTGGTCGGATAAAATCAGGCTTTCCTTAACTTTTTCTCCTCCTGTCCGGACTTTGATTCAGGGATGGTTTCCGAGTCTGGTTGTCCGGATTAGCGGATCAGGCTTTCGTGAGAGGCAATTCATGTCCGGACGACAGGATCAGGCTTCAACAGACACCAGTCTGTGCTCGCTTTTGGCCACTCGGACATGATACCAGTAATAGGGCATCCTAGCCATAGAATTGTATGCTCTAGTATGAGCATATGCAAGCCAACCAGGGGCCTATGAGATGTAGATAAACATCGAGTATTAGTCATCCCCCACAGCTGAGTCTGCATCACTTCCTTGAGCCTGTCCTTTATGACGGCGTGCCTGGAGTTGCTTGACCGCGGCGAGCAGCTTCAGCCGTGCACCAGGCTGGTCTAGGTCACTAAAGACCTTAAAGGCTGACGTCTCAATCTCCAAGTTACGGCCGTTATTGGTGATGGTGCATGAGTTCTGTGCTGAAGAAACTGTGTAGATAGAATGTGAGCAAAACGGAATGTCTGTAGATGTGCCATGCTCCGCAGGATCGCCCGGAATTGATTGCGCAGTTGCGGCTCATACACCTGCACCCCAATATATGAGATGCAACCGATGTTCACAGAGTCGTGCTGCCAGGCGTGTTTCGCGCCTTTCCCAGCTGTGCGAGAATAGAAAGTGATAACTAAGATGACAATGTCTTGTTAGATGGCATAATATGATAGGAGAGATACTCGCACCTCGACCGATCAAAATACGTCCACCGTCAACGATGACCCCATGATCCCCTGCCGTGAGAAGGCTGTGCTGGAGAGGGTGCAGGCTCGCTGTTGCCAGGCTACGTGTACTGAGTCGGACTGACTGGTGGCGCAAGCTGTGATTCAAAACTTGTTACCCTCACTGTGAGCTCGCGTGCAGAGGTTATGTTTCTATTGCTGTAGTGTCTGAAGATACAGTCATTCGACTTCCTCAGTACCTGCTATATTGGCATTTACGTCACATAGGAAGCACTTGATTATAGGTGTCGGTGCATCCCTGCCATAATCGTTCAACTATGCGGTGGCAAATTGTGCTTCACGAGATATCCCCTTGAGCTGAAGGCCGCCATTGTGGCGGAGTCGGCCAGTGAAAGCAATACACAGAGTATTAGCGTAAGGATTAGCTGGGTAATAATCGGAACTTCTGTCCCAGAGCTTCAGACTCAGACAGTGCCATAAGTATGGGTTTTTGTGACCATATGCACGCTCAAGTTGTCCGGGCCGGGATCAGCCCTTGGCAGGCGAAGTGGGCGAATGTCCGGGTAATTCCTCAGGGCTAGTCCGAAAAAAAAGCCCAAATGTCCGGATAAAATCAGGCCTAGCCCCCTACAGGGCACCCAAATTCGTCCGGATGCGATTCAGGCTTTCCCCCCAATAAACAGGGGTCCTCTCAGAGGCCCGACCGGCGCAAACCCGCGGCCGGACGTTGCCGGTCGAGCCTTCGAAGTTGTCTACATACATGGTGGCGGGAGAAACTTGAAGGACGCCGGGCCCTTCTGCGTTGATGCATGTGCACAGTGCGGGCCACGCTGGACAGGGAGGACTTCAAGTGGGATTTTGATCCGCGCAAGGTATCGTGTACCTCGGTGTATGCGGTGAACGTGCTACAAAGCACGAACAGACGCGGATGATGGTCTGGGCTGCGCTCCTACCCACTCATCTCGGTGCTCTGCACTGGTGTGGATGGATTCCCTCCTGACCTGCTCATGACCCACTCTCGCAGACATCGCGTCTTGAAACCTCGCGGATCAGAAAGGGCATCGAAGCCGACGTGTGCTGCTGCACGTTCTGGAGGTCCATAATCAAGAGACCTTCGAGAGTAATACTTACCAGAGAGCGGTGCCACGGGTGACTGCCGGTGGAGTAATGCATGAAGGAGTGCGACTAGCACCACCTGCCCCACGCGCAGCCCGGGGTCGGTTCGTGCCAAGTTCGTGCGGTTCGTGCATCGGCACGTCCGTGGCTGTATCACCCGCGGCGGCTGCCCCGGCAATGAAATCTTCTATGACAGCTGCGACTGGAGATGTGTAGTGTCTACTCTGAGACTCCGTCGTTCCGGGGACGGATCACGTAGAAAGGCTGTACCGTCTGGGGAAACCGCCCTCTGAATTTGACTAGGTCTCCTCTCCCAGGTCGTCGTCGGGTTGGCGAGCATTTTCGTTGTATTTCATTGCGGTCGTCTGGACGCGTTGAAGAAAATGCGGTAGCTAGCAGTGCCTGTATGCGTCTGACTGCCACTCTGCGTTCCGGCGTGCGTTGCGGTGGGTCGGCCAAGTCCCGGGGATGTCAGATGACGCCGTCGGGCCTACATGGGCGCTTGTTGGTGAGCGCTCCCCGGCCTTCCCCGGCGACGACGATCGCCGCGTCTAGATGGGATCGGCGGTACTCTACCCATTCCGGATCGGGGCGTCGACTGGGCGTTTGTGCGCTGCTCCGTGACGGGCCCATTGCCATGTTGCCTGACTCAAATGCCAGTGTCCAAAAGCCTGCACGCGCCACCTGTAGGTCCGACAACCCAGGAAGACCCGTTCTCCTCGTCTACAGCTTTTTTTTCGCTCTCATCGCAAACAGGTATGTGGCGGAGGGTGTGGCGGATGATCGTGTGAGCTTACACCCGAGTATTCAGGCTGCATAGACACAAAGTCTATCCTGCGTTAGTGGTGCCCACCACGGAGCAAGATCCACATGTCAAACAACACCGAGAGCGACAGCAGCACGAGTCAGACAAAGCCTCTCGCGAGGCCGTAAGTGCCGGCCTCATTCAGATCGGGACTCAGTATTAAATTAATGCCACTCCGCAGTCGCGGTGCCTGCGTGCACTGCAAGTCCTTGAAGGTGCGTCATGCAGTCGCTACTTCAGATACAAAAAAACTTGATGACTTACTTCAGATCCGCTGTCAAATTATCCTGGGCGAGGATATCTGCGTACGATGCAAAGCCCACGACCTTGACTGCATCTCCTGTGCCCGCAAGAGGCGCAGGCCAGCACCGTGAGCTTCCTCTCACCCGGATCCCACTACCCGCCCACCAACAGCCGCCACGCCGCATCACACAGGTCGCACGAAGAGCTGCAACAGCATTCGCGCGCGCAGGACGCCCAGATCGAGGCGCTCCTCCGCAAGCTCGACGAGATCAAGGCGCTCTCCAAGGTGCGCTACTGGTACGTGCAGGCGCTGCAGGAGACGGACGCGCTCCGCGCGCGCTCGGGGCACCGTGCGTCGCCGAAAGTGAGCGGGTGGAAGGCGCGCGCAGACCGCGAGGAGCCGGATATCAAGGGGTACACAGCACATCCGGGCGACAAGGACGTCGAGATGAGCGTACCGAGGACGCTGACGCCCGCGCCATCGGGTGAGCTATGACCTACTTGGGGAGAAATCCTGATGCTGAGGTTGGGCAGCGACGAATCCGAAGTGGCCCCCAATACTGCGATGTGGGCTTTTTGGCCCGCAGGAAGTCACAGAGCTGTACAGGCTGTAAGTGTGTACGCGTGTTAACCCATGATGCCACACGCGGACTCAGACGTGTCCCCAGATTCTACGACAAGCTCCATGTAGGTCTCGGCCGTCAAAAATGCTCGAACAAACTCATTCACGACCCGCAGCCATCCTTCACTATCCTCGACCCCGCCCTCCACACGCCGCAATACCTCATCTCCAAGTCCACCCTCCTCTTCACCAAAGGTACGCCGCGCCCTTCGATCTCCCCCATCATCTCCCCCACACTGACTCCTACCAGTCCTCTCTCTCGCCTCCCGCCACTGGACGCACCGGCCGAAGCTGCACCAGCTCGCCACGACGTACGCGCACGAGGCCGCGGCGGAGGTCGTCCGCGAGGGGCGCTACACGATCGAGGCGTGCCAGGCGTTCATGCTCTCGACGGGCTTCCCCGCCCCGCGCCAGCGCTTCGCGGAGCACCGCGGGTGGCTTCTCGTCGGGATGGCCATCCGGTGAGCCGCCCTTTCCTCTCGCCCGCCCTTGCTCTTGCCCCGCTGACCTCCCGCCCCCTCCGCCCAACCCCCGGCGCGCGCACGCGCACGGTAGCATCGCGCAGGACCTGAAGCTCGACTCGCCGCCGCCGCCGGGCCTGCCCGAGCGCGAGCGGCTGGACCGCGCGCGGACGTGGTTCCAGGTGGTGTGCGTCGACGCGTCGACGTCCGTGCAGCAGGGCAAGGCGCCCGTGCTTCAGGGCAGCGACTATGTCGCGCGCGCGCTCGCGACGTGGTTCCGCGCCTCGCCGCTCAACTCGCCGCACGACCTCTACCTCTGCGCGTTCGCGGACCTCGCCCTGCTCGTCGCCAGGCTCTGGCGCGCGATCGGCGCCGACAGGTGTGACCCCGATTTGGTGAAGGTGCGTGGCGTGTCCGAGTCGTGGCTGGCTGGGTTGGGAGGATTGGGGGGAGGAAGGCTGATTGATGGGCGTGTGGGAGCAGGGCGTGGACGTCAATGCGACGGTGCTGGAGTATCACGAGAAGCTGGTCGAGATGTATGCTACGTGGAGGGCGCGGGAGGCGGAGAACTCGCGAAATCCGCGGTGTACGTCCGTCCCGCTCATCTCCTGTCCCCACATTCACGACTGACTTGCATCTGTGAAGCGGGGCCGCAGCCTCAGCATAACGCGCGTCTGAAATTGTGTGTCCTTTTATGGAGTCGAGCGTGCTGGGATACTGAGGTGGCTGGGTAGGATCGGGAACGCAATGAAACTCATCGTCCTCGGCGCCGGCTTCCACCATTCCGTGAGGCAAGGACAGGAGCCTGACCGAGACGTCCTGCATCTGGTATGTATGCAGATCCGGTCCGCTTTTACCGAGGTCCTCATCGTTCACCCAGTCAGTCGAGGCTGCGCTAGCGTGCGTGCGCGTGCACGCCGAGGAGCTCTATCCCGCCGGGGTCTTGCGGTCGCAGGTCGAGGTACGCCGTTCGCAATCGCAAGCAGGAGCCACAATCTCACGTCTGCCCAGCCGCACTTCCTGTACGTGACCTACGCTGCGGCCTTCCTCGTGAACGTGTGTATATCCCGCCTCTCCATCCAACCCCCAACTGACCCCAGCGCCTGCAGCTCCTCAAGGCCGACTACTCGCACCTGCTCGAGCCCGCCGTGCGGACGACGATCGTGCGGGAAGTGCGCGCGCTCACGGGCATCTACCTCTCGAAGCAGGTCGCGCTCGACCGCGCACACGCGCCCGCGGTCTACGGCCGCTTCCTCTCCGCGCTCCTCGAGCGCGTCGTCGCCGGGCAGGAGCTCGCGCGCACGCCGCGCCTCGCGCCGGAGGAGGTCCCGCTGCCCCCGGACATCTGGGACCCCGCGGCCCCGTTCGGCCTCGACGACGTCGCCGCCCTGGGCGGCGGCGCGGACCACCCCGTGCCGCTGATGAATGGCGGCGCGGGAGGGGACCTGTTCGCGGGCGCGGAGTTCTGCTATGGGCAGTTCGTGTCGGATGTCTGCGCCCTTGGGCGTGATATACCCCCGGGCCAGGGCTATCCTGACCCTGCGGCGCCCGTACAGTCGGTGTTCGTCAACCCGCTCGACGAGCAGACGTGGTGGGGCGGCGCGGCGCCGTTCCCTCCCCCGTTCAACCAGTCTGTGTTGGATCTGGCCAGTTTCGCGATGGATGAGTCGTGGCTGCAGATGGAATCATGGGGTGCTGATGTTTCGCGTACGTGATCTACTTGTTGTATCTCTCGCGGCTCTGGGTTTGTGTAGCATGTTTGAATCGTCGACTCTGCTGTCGTTCGCCATCATCTGGCGTCCTGTATGTTTCTGGTAATGTGATGGAGTTGCGTAACTTTCATATCATGTCTTTGACAGCCTCACGCACGTTTTTGGCGCGTTGAATCACCGGTGCAACAACGCGTCGATATCGGGCCGCAGATCTGTCGTTCTCGAGGAATGTCAGATCCAAATAAGCTAGCAGCCAGGTTTAGCGTCGACTGACAAAGCTGATGCATATGGCGCAGTGACTGGACGCATCACCACAGGACCCCGAGCGACGTATACATACGTGTACAGTGGTCGGTATCCGATCGTGCTGCGCACCAACGCCGCACCCTCATCTCTTCCCCGCGTCACCATGTCCCCTCATCCACAGGGAATCCATGCCAAATCGGAGAATCCTGCGCCGGATAGGCTGCGCTCTGGTACGTCGTGACTTCGGTGACGAACTGGTCCACAGTGAACTCGGCACCTCGCAACGTCTGGACGTCCATGACGGGACCCGCGTTGGCGCGGCTCTCCGCCACGACTCCGTGGGTGAGCACTCTGGAGTTGCTCAGCGTGGGCGTAGACGGGTAAGCGGAAGGGTCCTCCGCTATGTCTTGTCCGGTGGTCATCTGGTCCAGGAAATCCTGGAGAAAGGCTGCGTAGACAATGGGCATGTGCCCCTTGTCAAGTACCACTTCGCTTGAAGTGAAGAGTTCAATGAGGGTGCGGATCTTCCGGAAGATATCGACGCGGAGGGACCTCTCGAGGAGCTGGGTGAGAGATGGTCGCAGCAGCTGCACAAAATATAAGTATGTAGGACACACAATGACCTAAAATCGTAGAGCAAGAACGCTCACATTTATCAGGAAAGCTGCTGAATAGGTCACATAGATGTATTGCGGCTGGACGACACCTCAGGACTTCGTCATGGATGAAGGAGGGCCACATACCTCAATGGCATAACGCATAAAACCCGTGGGATAGATGTACTCGATGTCATACTTGAGGATATGACGTGCAGCCTCAATGGCCTGCACGGGCACTCAGCGCGGCGGACATCATTGAACGACAAAAAGACGCACAAGATGAAGCAGGTTCATGTTAGGGTATAGCACACGCTTCAACGAGTGCTGGATGCCAACACCCAGGACCGTTAGTCGCAATGCATGTCCGAGCCTTGATGATGCTTATGAATGAGTGCACATGCAAGAGAGCGCAAGAACGACGTACAATTCTAGCTTGGGATCACGATGCGTAGCTACTTCCCTCGGAGTATGAGTATTTCGTACACGGCTCTTGAAGTACTCGCAGGACCTATCTGTTGCTCGGCAACCCGCTCCTGCCACATCTCAACTCGATCACAGACACTCCGGTGATACGCCAGTATGGTGTCAATGACATTGGCGTCCTAGCATAATATATGAGTATCATCAACACCAGCCGCGTGCAGGATTCAATATACATCCTGGAGATTCATGCTCGCTGCGCCAATAGGTCCCCACAGGTTCGAGACGAACAGCATCAGGTCCGCGTAGGCGCCGCAGTAGATGTCGTAGGGCGAGTTCAGCGGAGAGCATCGGTACCAGACGCCCGACATTTGATAGGTGAAGTTGTTTCTGTGGATCATGGCCGGCCGCCCCTTCTGAATGGAGTTGGACGAGTCAATGGAGACGACCTCGAACCACGTCCGGAGGCGATTGAGCTTCTCGCGCTCGGGGAGGTCTACGGGAGGTTGCTCGTCGAGCCTGAGGTCCTGTGCAATCCTGTAGCCGCGGCCGATATTATAAGAGATAAAAGATAGCACATTTGTCGGCGCACCGTATCGCGATGCCCATGAACATCCAACCCCGCGAATCGACGGAGTTTGTGTGAGGTGTGGGGAACAGCGATAGTATGACAAAAGCCTGGCACGTCTCGATCGTCTTGTAACCTTCCTTTACAGCCTCCCTGATACTCTCAACTATGTGTGCCCGCGCGAGCTCGTGAAGCTTAGGTCGGTGTTTCCATGTCCGCGATGTCACATAAAGTACTTGGCCCTGATGTCAATCGACCCATTAAGGCGGGCCACAGTCAACTTACTAGTGGTGAACAGTAGTGAAGATTTTGATAACACATATTGTGGAGTGTGCAGCACAGGGTCCAGAATGGCAAACGACGGCTGCAATGGTATGCAGTCAATGCTTATGCTGAGATTCGGACTCGACAGAGATGTAACATACATATAACTTGTCGAAATATCTAACATTATATATGGTGAGGTCTTCTGTCGATCTATAATGATAGCAGTAGTACTCACAGTCTGAATAACGCCGTCACTTCGGCAGGACCGAAGACGCCACAGGAGAGTATCGGAGGACATTTGAAGGTCTCGAAGTCTATTATCCCAGTTAGCAATCGTCCTTTACGTTCATACGGCCCCAATGAAGTGTACTGACCAATAACTGTATAGTAGGGGATGAAGAACGACGCAGTTGTTCTTGCCGTTGCGGTTGACGGTTCGTCGGAAGGGAGGGCTCTGCATGAACCGGGACGTTCGCCAAGGGCTGGTTCTTCGTCATTGTACACCACATGAGGCGCTAGGGTTCAGTCAACATTAGCAGCAATTCACTCGATGACGAAGTCGAGAATGGGGGGTTTGAAATGGAATCCTCACCACCAAGACCATTGGGAGTCACCCTGAGAGCCGCCGCCTCGGCCTGTGCTTCATTCACGAAGTGCCTCATCTCGGAGAACTGCTTCAGGCCATCCAGCTGGCTCAGCAGCGACTGGATGTGGGCGTCTTGTGCCTGCGAGCGCTGCACAAGCTGCTCATGGGACCTGCGGAGGTGTCAAGCGGATGCGAAGCAAGGACTCAACTAAAGGGATACCTACATTACTGGGCGTCGCTTCTTGCGACCATGAGCAACGCAGTCTGCGCCTGTTGTCTTGCATTTCGTGCAGATGCCTTCGTCGACGATCCACTGGCAGCGAACCTAGCATCCGCAATCAGCGTATGCCTGCCACGAAACAGGGTACCCTCACCTTGAGTGCCTTGCAATTACTGCACGCCCCTTTGCTGAAAATCCCAGAGCATCAGTGCAAGGAGGGGTGCAAATGTACAGATCTAGAGACTCACGGCTTGAACGACCGCGACTCGCCTGTGTAGGCATCGCTGCTCGATCCGTCGCTCTCCGTGTCAGACATACTAGGCGATGTATGTTGTCAGCAGTGCGAAGTGAGGTAGGCGTTAAGTTAGTGAGTGTGATTCGCCCCTCGGTTAATTTAGTCTAAGGGTTTTATATCCTCGTAACTTCGCCTAGACCCTGAACAGTTCGGAATCAGTCGTTCCCGCTCGAGATCAGTGAGCAGTCAGCACTCTCGCGTTGCGATGATGAAGTATCGAGCTTCGACAAGACGCGCCATGGCGGGCCATAGTATACACGCGTAAGTACTTGGTGACAGTGTATGTGAGCGCCGACACGCGTACGGTTGTGAGCGACGACACCCTGTTTCCGCGAATTCCGGCTTGCAGCAAGATAGCCGAGAGACCGGAGGAGGAGTAAGTCAGATCCTCGGTGCGCACGATTACATATCGGGCGGCGCGTTGTTGTCCGAGTCTGTTTGAAACTCGCGCCAAGCCATGTCTGCTCAAGTTCCAGTAGTGATTCTGTTCACTGGCAAGCTTCACTGTTTCCTGAACTCGATGAAGGAAATTCCTATTGCCATACACGTACGGGTACTAGGAACAGTACTCACCTCGGCATCCCTCCTCCGTTCGGCGGCCCTGTCCAAAGACTTCAAGTTCGACTCGTAATCTGTATCGGCCCGGCGGTTGGTCATAACGCTGAGAATGCCGCGGTTCTGCATCCATCTCAGTCCTGACTTGTTCAAGGGACCAATGCTAACCGTGAGTTGGTTGTGTAAGTACTGGGAATGCCGGACGATAATCAAATACACTGCTCATCTGATTGCTCGTCTCTAGCCCTGGGAATCACCGGCGGTACGAGTTTTACACAGCCTTCGCTCAATCACTCTAAAAAAGCCTTCATACCATTCTGGTGGTCAATCGCCTCGAAGACTCGAAGACGAAATGTAGAGGGCCTGAAGGGAGCCGTTGGAAACCCGTCACATTCACGGCATGCGAGGTCCGCCTGTCGTGACATCACTTGCCTTCATGGATCGTAATGCTCCAGGAAGGCTACATTCTACATCTCAGGTATTCAGGCAGTCTCCTGCCCGTCCACTCTGGCGAGGTAGGGGGCCCGTGTGGATGGTTCGTGCAATACTGAGTATCGTCTGCCACACTTCTGCCACAGTCCCGCCACAATATTCACACACCGCACTCATCCCGCACCTATCCCGACCCTTCCCCGACCCTCTCCGTCTCCGCCCATTTGAACTCCCCAATCTTAATCCCAGGGATAAGGTTCCGAGAGTTACTAAGCTTGATTTTGACTCTCGGCACTTTGCCCCCGGAAAGCTGACAACGGGCGTCTGCCAAAAGACGGACTCGGAAAGCTCCTTGTTAGGGAGGGCTGAAAATCATTCTGCTCCATCGGGTTCGCTATTACCCGGGGTTCACTAGTAGCTCACCCATGATGGGAACTCAAGTACTCAGGGCCTCTCGGAATCACCACGGCTAAAATACCAATGGCCTGGTCTCGCTCACAAAAGCCGCAGAAGCGAGAACTACCATGAGGTGACCATGGTTTCAAGGAACACTCTGGATTCGTCACCTCAGGCTCTGAGCTACCCTGTGGACAATAAAACATGTTATCGGTGAGTCATTTGGACTGTTTTCTACGCAAGCTGAAAAACCGTGACTTACCCATCTGATGCACGCCCAATACACAACTGTAAAGCTCCGGCGCGCCGGCTTGTCTCGAACGACCGGAGAAAAGCATCCGTATCTATTCCTGACGATGGTACGAAGACACGGGCGTAGCCTAGTACGACGGGGGACACATCGAAGACGAAAATCACTGGGCAGTGGGGGCGATCACGTTCGCGGCGAAGTGGCATCGCCACTGAGCCGATAATCTGGCCAAGCATCCTCGGTGCGACGAAATTCCGAGTCAATGACTCCAGATCCCGGGATGGCAACGCAGTCAAGGCGTGTTGGAAGTTGAACAAGCAGTGTCTGCGCTATTGGGGCCTATCATCACCGATTCCTTTCTCGACTAACCTAGTTGGCCGCCGTGTAACACCGCTTCGACATACAGCGGCACGGTCTGGAGATGAACGCGTCTCCGTGGTTCGCGGACAGGCACAGATCAAGACCGGATGGCCACCCTGCTGAAAACACATGCTTGCTCAGTGTCATCAGGCACTTAGACAGGCCTGGTGACGAGTTGACGACTCGAACCTAACACCGTGAGCATTCACTACACAGCTTTCCCGACCCCAGAAAATGATCAGAAACTTCGAAGAAACGGTGCATGTCTGCCGTTGTGTGAACGATGTCAATATGACCCACCTCATGGAGTGTCAGGCTGCAAGTCGCTAGGTATCGAGAAGAGCAGCTCGGTGCACACTTCCACTGGTTCCGAGCCGCAACCAGGCCGCGGGCACGACCGCTTCTGGTGCGTGATCTGTGACGGCCCGGTGGGATTGTAGGTGACCAGGTTTCAGGAAGGAGCAGCTTCTATACAACGCTGATTTTGTCCACATCCATACTAGCCGGTGGGACGGTGATACTTCCCTTCTTGAATCGTCGTCCGACGCGGAGGTTCGGTCTCCCCGGCGGGTGATGGGATCGAGCGCTTACTTATTGAAGTCAGTAGGCTCCTGTGTATACATAACTTACCTATCAGTAAGTGATCATTACTTGAAGCGCATGTTAGTTCAGTGGTACAAGGTCGCTGCCGAAGAAAGTAGTTGTCGGCTGCATTCGCCCATGCGCCTTGTCCAAGTCAAGGGACCACGGGCAGCACTGAGTACGAACTTTCCCGGTGTCGAGCGAAGTATCAGATTGTCAGCGTGTGTCAGAGTATCGCACAGGGTCCTTTGGGTTCATACGCCGGCCCTGTGTATTATTCTGACCGCTATTATTCCTATTCAAGATACGGGCAATCGGGTAGTACATCTATTCCTCTCATGGTTCATGGCACGCTTGGCCGCCAGTACAGGCTAGATTTATCATTGTACCGTTATGCCGCACTGACTGCATCTGTTACCTCAGCTCGACTTGGGCTTAGTCAAGCAGCCCGCGACACTCCTTAGCGCCGGTGCCTCTATCATGTCCGGATGGACATCTGCGAAGCTTGTCACTCGTGGAGCTGAGAAAAGTCAAATAAAGGACTACCATACCTTGCAACAGGCTCCGGCGTACGATTGCTCCTCCGATGAGCGAGGGGGCATTCATCGCTCGTTCTGAGTTCTTGGGCTGCTGCTGCGGTCACCATAGACCCTGAGGCACGCGCTTCAATTGAGATGACGTAGGGATTACTCAATGCGATTATACTAGTAGGTACACCGTTATACGTGATTGCTTCCTGCTGGTAAGCGAGTGTAATACGAAGAGTGCTTCGTAACACCCCAAAGTCACCATTAGTAAGTACTCCCGTCGTAAGCTTCGTTGTTACTGTCATCCGGGACGGGGTACAAAAAACATGAAAATCTTCAAGATGGCAAGATAGTATGACAGAACAATCAGCGATCCCACCGAACCTCAGGCTGCTAGGATCCACTGGTGGGCTGGTCTGATGTATATTGGCGCAGGCAGGCAGGCCATCCTGCTCCCCCTACCCCAACACGCAGTCAGCCAGAGAAGACGAAGACAAGCGCACAAGTAGGGCATATAGCTACAATGCGGGCTTGCTTTGGGTATCGGATAGCCGTGGAATTTATCGTACAAGGCATGCCATCAAGCTTTCCTGCTGAACAGAATATTTACTCTGCAATCACCACGGAGGAGAAACCGAGAGTCTCTATGTACAAACCATGATGGGTGGACTGTGCGACATACTAGAAAGCAACAGAATTTATCCACGAAGGTGCGCGTGAGGTGTCTCTAGCCCGGTAACACGGTGCGTTCATACAACGTGTTTGCCATTCCAGATGGGTCCCAAGACGCCGCGCCATCTACCTGATCTACTCGCACGTCTCCATACCATGACGTTGACTGCCACGGCCGCTCGTGCATCTCCGCCGCCGGCGATGGCTCCGTGGACGCCGGCCACCCAGATTGCGCGGTACTGACATTTGTCACAAAGTTCTGGAAGGCGAACGCATCCGCTCCGTGAGAGGCTTCCAAGAAATCCGTGGGATCTGCATCGAAGGCCGATTGGTACACCACAGGATCCGCATCATAGCACAGGGGACTTGCAGAACGGGGAGCTCGCATCCACGAGAGGCTGGGAAGCGCCTGGGGCAGCTGGTCGAGGTCATGATGGGTTCCCTCCAGATAATGGTCGAGAAGCGAAGAGAGGAAGCGGGAATAAATGAACGGCGCGTGCTGTTTGTCTAGAGCGACGTCCGCCGATGACCAAACTCGGATGAGCGAGTACACGTCCTTCACAATGGCATCACGGAGTGTGGATTCCACGAGGGTGCTGAATCGCGGGTCCAACAGCTGTGAATATGCCCGTCAAATGCCGCAGATGACTTAAGATCAGCCGTTATGTACCTTCAGAAGAAATGCCGCAGCGTACGTAACGAACAGGTATTGAGGCTGAGATAGTGATCATTAGCACCGCCTAGACCGACAGTGGAGCGCGCAGGTGCACCTCGATGGCGTAACGCAAGTGCCCACTCGGCCATAGCTGTTCCACATGGGCACGCAAAATCGTTCGGCTGATTGCTACACACTGATGGGATGTGAGAAAGTGAGCGCTACATAGAATGCTCGAACATACAGAGTCAAAAAGATCTACAGAGAGTGTTGTCCCCTTTTTCAGAGACCAATAAACACCGGCACCTAAGACAATGAGTCTCTGGACGGAAAACAGCCTGTAGACTCTGTGAGACGTAACATACAAGGTAGCACATGCAACCGTGTGCTCACAGGTTCAGCCTGATATCGCGTTTGGACCTCTCTGCACGTAATCAGCTATATCATCCTCGCAGCAGGATAAGCACTGACCTGACCAGGCCATTTTGATTTTTTGTTCCCTGAGTCGCTGTTGCCAGTGAGATGACCGATTGGCGACCCTTCGGTCATATTCTCGTACGAGAGCGAGAACGTCAGGCTCCTCAAACGCAGGAGCGTGAATCAATCAAGACAGACGAGAAGATGCAAGCAAATACCTTCCATAAATCTGGATTCGATTTATCTGGGCGAATGCTATCTAGCAGTTTCGAGGTGAGCTTCATTACGTCCAGATAAGCCGTAACATAGATGTCGAACGATAGGTTTGACGGCGAGCACCTATACCAGACATCGAATACTTGGGACACATAATCATTCCGCGCCTTAGCCGGTGTCTTCCCTCGCTGAATGCAGTTCGAAGTGTCGGCAGTCATGATGTAGAACCAGGTCCTGATGCGATTGAGCCTCTCACGTTCGGGAAGCTCTAGTGGTGGAGGGAAATCCAGCCGCAGATGGTGGGCTACGCTGTTCAGATCGTCAGGATCAAATGCAATGACATCGTCAGGCATGTCTCACCGTATCGACGCTCCGATAAGCAACCAGCTACGGTTCTCAAACCATCGTTGGAATGGCACTGGGAACATCGTCAGGAGAATGTATGCCTGACAGGTCTCAATCGAATGGCAGTGATCGATGAAGGCTTGAGTCACAGCTTGGCAGGCGTACGTCATGGCCAACCCATGCAACTTTGGTCGATGCTGCCAATGCCGTGTCGCGATAGCAAGTACTACGGGCCCTTATGAGAAATCGTGGCAAAGATAAGCACTGCCAACGCGGAGGGCTTACTCATTGTAAACAGAAGTGGTGACTTTTCCATCAAATATTGTGGTGTGTGTATTGCTGGATCTAAGAGCGCAAACGAGGGCTGCGACACAGTATAAGACAACAGCCCGAAAAAATAGCCAACAAAGCGAGCATCTTACATGTATTTTGTCAAAGTAGCTGCATTCAAACGTCAGTGAGACACCTGGACTCAAGATGACACGAGACTTACATGCCGAACAACGCGGCGATATCACGGGGCCCAAGTAATCCGCTCTGAAGGATGGACGGCTGATTGCTGTTCGCAAAGCTAGCTGCTGCATGCGAAAGGGAAATCACCGGCCGTTATACCATCTCCTTCGGCCTAGGGGCATCGTCAGTATGAAGGGCTTACCATAGCAATTTACATAGTTGTGTTGGCCCATTAGTCTTGGGTCCGAAGGCGCCTCAAATAGCGACGAGGAACTGGACATTAATCCGGAGAATGTAGCATGCCGACATCTAGAGGCGTTCGCTGCTCGTACGGATTAGTGCGAGGCCAGCATCAAGTCCGTTGATTAGCCTTTCAGCTTACTAGACGTATCATCGTCTGCGCCGCGGCCAAGAGAGGCGGCCTCCGCTTGGGCCTGAACGAGACAATCGAGTACTTTGGAACGCGCTTTCGTTTCGTCGAGCCGTAGTAGGAGAGACTGGATTTGTAGATCTTGAGATTTCGAACGCTGCTGGAGCTCTTCCTGCGTTCTAGAGACAGTCAGCTACAGAAAGGATGAATATTGAACTAGGTCATACAGGGCTGGCTTTCGCTTCTTGCGCCCCCGGGAGACGCATTCAGTACCAATAGCTCTGCACCGTACGCACGTAGCCTCTTCTGGTATGAATTCGCATCGGATCTACCATATCTCAAGACATTGGAGTCCAGTTCAATGAGCAACAACATAGCCCACCTTGAGCGTTTTACACTGCACGCATGCGCCTGGTCTGTGGACAAGATAGTCCGTTAGCTTCGAGGGAGCATAGATTGAATGTGATTCTCACGCTCTCTTCGGAGGAAATGAACTAGAGGAAGCCTCGACCTGCTCCAGTGAGCCACCTCGAGAAGTGTCATTGCGTTCCTGCTGCTGTGACATTGCTGAAGGTTCACTGATTTGACGCGCCGACGGTACGCGACCCCACAGGTGCGGGAAGGAGAAACGTTGATGGGTAGGAGGTATATATATGTAGGGTGGATCAAGAAGAGGTGCAAAGAAGAGGCGCAGATACCCGTCGAATCAGGACGCGGGTTCCGGTCAATCGGCTAAGTCAGACATACGTTCGTTCTGAATCTCGCGCGCTGCCACAGCTCCTGGAACACGACCCTTCCCGTCCGGTGAGTATGATCCTCACCGTATAACGAGAATCGAGAATTGCTGTACAAAAGACCACACAATCGCGATCTGAATCTCAGGCGGTGTAAGCTGGGCAACCGTTACCTTCAAGCGCTACGTGCACCATTCAGGCAGGTTGAGGATATACGTAAGCAACCCCTCGACTATCTCCAAGGAATCTCCCGAGGACCAAGCCTGGAAATACGCCATCAGATCTCGGATTTGGACGGCAACGCGGCATTAGGCGGTTCCCAAGAGCTCAGTAGCACTTGAACTACCAGCAACTACGCTTCAGCTCGGGAACTTTGCGTAATACATTGTATCGGGACTAGACTTTGCTCGAAGCTGGTGAGGCACTGTATCAACTCTGCACACTACGCGCAGTGATCAGCGGACTTTGACCGGAAGTTGGATGCAAGCTTAACTACCAGTTGGCGCTTCCAGTGAGTGTTGCACACCAAATACATTCGGGTCCCGACGATCCGCACCCAAGCTTGTTGATAGGTCATAGTGATTGCGTCACTGGCTTAGGCCCTCAAGGCCACTAGGGAGGAATGCATGGAATTTGTAAAACCCAAGGTGCAGAGTGGACATACTACTAACCGCGGACTCCGGCGCTTCGCTCCACGGATGCTCAGCCCGCTGCCGACGGCGGGGGGCAGCTTACGAGTCCGCCAAAGCAAATCCACCTCCAAATGTCCTCTTTACTGGCATAGGACTCCTTGCCGTTAGAGAACGGAAGTGAACCTGAGATGACATTCGATGCGCAGGCGGTGCCACTGGCACCTGCACAACATCAGTGATCTGAAACACAGAGGGCGTTGACCCGCAGTTCATTCAACTGGCCGAAACCACATGTGGTCATTGCAGAACTCAGACACTGAGACAGTGCCTCTGTCTACGCCGGAGATGACGTTGTAACACCGTTCAGATAACATGGCTGCAAAGTGGTGGAGACTGGTTTCCTTGAAAGTTGGATAGCCAAGTGCTAATCGATTGATCCCGAACCATTATTCGAAGTGACGGAGGACAGACACCTGATGGTGAGAGCGTATGGGATGATGCTGAACAGGCGTCGGTAAGACTCAAAGCTGACCCCGAGCGGATTGAGGAGGACACTGAGGGTGCATCGCGGGGGTGCGGCGAGCTAGGGAAACTTGAAAAAGATGGCCGAGGTGCAGTTCTGGGCGTCGAGATCCGCGCCGTACCAGTAGTGAGACCAGTGCGATGCAGTCATCTCTATGCCTCCTCGACGAAATCTGGCCATGAGTACGTGATTCACTGTATCCGCGTCACATCCTTGGTCTGCTTCGCTAGATTGTCGGTTCATCCATCGCACGGCAGTTCAACTTTGTTTGCTTCAAGTACGCAAACCCCATTATGAGACTGGAGCTTTAGGGTGGGTGTTATTAGACCTGTTGCGGTGTCACGTGCCTACCGCAACTGAACAAACGATACATCAACGAGAAAGGCGAGCAGGGCGAGTAGAGGTCTCACCGAGAAATTTACATCGAGAAGATCCTCGCCATCCTTGAGTAAGCTTGACGAACACAGACTACTTCAAATAAAATAAAATCGAGTCACCGAAATAGGAGACCTGTAAAGAGACGCCATGAAGCACATCCGACTTCGCAGATGAATGGAGGAAGTAATCGACAGGATTACAATCTGCGAGACGAAAGCTAGCGAGCGACGCTGATGAGAGCAACACCCAGAGGCATGAGTTCATAGAGTCGATAATGACTCGACCAGCTAGAGACGGCCATGCGCTGAAGTGTTCAGATGAATCGCCTCGGTACATGAACCCAAAAGCGTTGCCCATGGCCGAGGCAAAATGAGACATGGCGATGCCGCCGTCCGTGCCAACCTGCCGTCTTTCTTAATTGAGTCGCCAGGTAGGACAGACACACAACGTACTTACTGCGACGACTACGAGCCAGCATCAACGCGTTCAGGATTGTGCCCGTGCAACCATCGTGGAAAGCCTACGGATCATGTCAGAATCGTCATTTACCTCACATCCGCTAGAAACACTGACGGGCAACACACGGCTTTGCCACACGCCGCGGTTTCCCCGATGGAAGCAACTTCACTGGCACTGGACGCCCGGCACATGCAAGAATCTGCAGGGCTCCATTCAACGAGCTGTGTATCCGGTCATTCTGCTCTCCCACCTGGAGACGCAACGGGCTCGTCACCTTCGGTATACAAGGGATTCGGCGAACACGGAGCACCGCATTCGACGTTGATGCTTCGATACGCAGGTGAACTCGTAGGAAGCTGGAGCTTTCGGGCCATTAGAAGTCCGGTGGCCGCATGCCAGCATGACATTCTACAAAGTTTGTCAATTTACTTTGCCACAGGCGGGGATAAATGATTTGCTCGCCTTTCCGGTATTGCAATGCTGAGTGTGAAGTGAAACACGGTTGTTGTATATGTCGTACTGCGACAGGCTTGCGGAGTAAATCACAGCTGTGATTCTTGTCACGTCGTGGTAACTCAGCGTATGGGGTCGCTTTACTGATCTCCGTCTGATCATGATGCGACTGCAGCAGAGACGTACCCCGACTTCGTTGAAAAAGGATGATGTTGTTCGTGCTTTAGGTGGGCGCAATATTGATGCGCCTCACCGCCACACCATCAACGTTCAATAGTCACGGCTAGACAGCCTGCTCTTCGGCAAAAATACAGCGTGCAGTCACTTGCATCCTCCAAAGACAAGTGCACCTGGGTGCGTCGCGAAGCTGAGAAGTGCAGCACCCATCTTTTAGCTTGTGTACCTGCGCATTGCCGCTCGAACGCGATCGAAGGCAGATTAACGGTTAACGCGTGAACACCAGGCCATTGATAGCACGAGCCACAACCCTGCTTCCGTCATGGTCTCGACCTCATCAGCCGTAGAAAAACTGCAATACGCTCGTGAAACTGGCACAGTCAATTCTATCTCCGAGGCGAGACGCGCTGTCATCGGCGAAGCCGTAACTTCTCCTACACTTGGTTCGACAAGTTCTGTCGAGGTGATAGGCGGAGGCACCGAGCGTAGAGGCGCGTTAAGGAAGTCGCAACTGCGGTATCAAGGGCCATTATCGGCGATAGTGCGCTGTTTGCGATGCCAGCACGTAGCTGCAGGTATATCCGGCTGTATCCAGACGTTCATGCTTAGGGCGAGTTAGCCCTCGCTCCGGATGTCCCAGAGTAGCATTAGCATGGCACCTCGACATAGCAGTAATATTGCACTTGCCTTTCGCATAAATGGTGTGCGTTCCACCTCTGGCTACCGGATCACGTCCGGAGGGTCGTATTCGCCGTCCGCGAAGCGCGGGGTGGGGTTGCGTGTCTCGGAGTTGGGCGGATCCGCAGGTGCACAGCTCCGTTGTTCGCGGATCTTGCTCGTTAATTACTGGGGGAGCGCACCCACGGGCGAGGCATTAGTCGGTGTACAGATGAGACAGCGTACGGTGACAACACACCTTGAGTGAAAACATGAAATTAACTACTAGTAGATGTTTGGCGGGACCCAGCTGCCACGAATTTGTACCAATCTCTTTAAAGACGAGAGCGAAAGTAGTGACCAGAAATGGCATACTTATTAGCTGAGGCAGAGTGAGCCATCCCGTCATCCCGAGTCGCCACGCAATGTCTTTTGACGCGATCACGTGGCTTATGCGCCGGTTCGGAGTCCTGGGCGCGTCACGCTCAGCATGAGCGTCCCTTCCTCTCAACTTCTTCTGCGATTCCGTTTCTGTTCAGTCTCCCGTAGGCAGACCCTAAAGAAGACATTATGTAGGTGGTTTCTGTTTGCTTCTTTGGGCAGGAGTCAGGCATTCGGTGACAACTGGCAGAATGCCAAATAGTATCATTCGCGCCTGTGTTGATTTTTCATACTGACCTTTCTTGGTACTGTGCTAGTTCACATTCGTCATGCCAATAAATTGCGACAGGGCGCAGACTGCCATCAGTTGATATTTCCTTCCTTCCTCGAGTAATCCGCAAGTCAAAGTCATGGTATGGGAGCGGGTATCTATATTCTGTACTGGAGTCATTGACCGCTCCATTTCGCGAAGACTACGGGCTTGAGATCTCGGCTCAGTATCCACTCTCAAGTTATTATCTGTTCCTCGAGGTCTCGATCAGCACATGCTCAGTTCTGAGACATAGTCAGACCGCACGAACACTTAACTATAGCCCGAGTACCGTCTACATAGGGCTCGGCCCTCGATGACATTGAAGGGAATCACAAAAGGTCTCGATCGCTCAGGGACATCAAAGAGCAGTTGTTCTTGAAATCGCGCAGCTCCTGCACGAAATTCCAGATGTCAGTGAGAGCACATTGTAGCGAGCACCGTGAGGCTACTGAGGTAAAGGCACAGTGCCATAATAGCTCCCTGGTACGTACGGGCCTCCTCAGCTTCAATCGGGACCTTACCGATTCATACGACCCATAAGCGACGCTCGCAGCGACACGACGGCCGATCTACCAGTGATCAATAACAGGTCAGACGAGCAGCGTCACTTCCGCCATTCAAGCTGAACGCTTACATGGGGGGCGTGGCTTGGCCTGCAGATCCTGCACGGCGGAGAACGACGCGCGCCGCCGCGGGGCCGTCTTGCTCGTCAGCGGCCGGTCTGGGATGGAGATGGCGAGGCTCCGGTCCAACAGCGACTCCGTCATCTCCATGAGGCCCTTGTCCGCCGCGACGATGGGGCAGCCCCGGAACTGCCAGACGAGCCACACGAGGCTGAATCGCTGCGTCACGGACCGGATGAGCATGTGTCGACTGCGCGGCGGGGCGGGCACGGTGCACGTACGTTGACTTGGTCCGCGTTAAGGCCCGGCGGCATGGGCACGGGGATCGGCACGAGCGGCTGCTTCCCATCGAGCTGCTTCGCCAGGGCCGTGCTCACGTGTTGCACTGCCGCCATCACGTACAGCTTGCCATAACAGACGCGGAGGATGAGGTCGGCGCGGTCCTGGGAAGGTGCATACCAGTCAGAATTCCGTCGAGCATCATATCCCACGCGAGTTTGGACACTCACATCGCCGAGCGGAACTAGACGCAAGGGGACAAGAGAGAGCAACGACAGACGGACCTGGAGACACCACAAAACTGCCTGCAGATCAGCATTTGCGCTCGCTGACCGCCTACTTGAACACACCTGCGAAAGCTTGAGCCGCTTGAGCAGGCTGGAGCATCACGCTCGCCTTGGACCCACTGGCCAAGAGTTCGCGGCTCTTGGCTCCTTCTGATAACACCCCATCGTACGAGGTTTGGCTGCGGCCGGCGCGCGTCAGCTTCGCGATCTGTAGATAGCCCTGGAGCAGCGGCGGGACTTCGAATGTGCTGCCACCCTTGACGTGCTCCTCGACGGCCTCCGGCGTGCCCCGCTGCAGCAGGTGCACATGCTTCAGGACGAAGCGGAGGCAGGCCCAAGGGTCATTTGGTAGCCTTCCGAGTGGACGCATTAGCATGCAGCTCTACCAACACGACGAAGAACATCATAACGTTCCGGGAAATTTGGGACAGCCTGAGGCAGGATTTGTATCAGCAGAGCCACTCGCCTTGAGTCCCAGTAACCCTACATCATGCAGCTCCTCAATCTCCACCTCAGGGTGTACCAAGCCTATCTTGGTATCACAGTATCTCGAAAAGCCGTAACGCGCGGAGGCAAGCCCGTTGCAAATAGATATGCAGTACTTACGTCCCGTCTTGCCCTCCGTGGATGCCGAAGGCATGTGGAAACACCTTCAACAGTGCGATCTCTCTGAATTGATGCGACACCTGCAGGATCGCGCGGAACGGGTTGAGGGCAAGCCGCGCTTCGATGTCATCGTCGTCTTGCGTCTCCGAAGAAAAGAGGAAGTATAGGTAGTCCGAGGCGATTCCAACGAAGATGGGGATGAGCAGCTCAGGCGGAAAGAGCAGAGGATGGCGGGGACGAGCGATTGGGCGATGACGTGGGCAGACCAGACATTTGTATCGGTCGTCGTCTTTGACAAGATCCATGCGCTGCTGGGCCGTCTGCGCGTGTATGCCTATGAAGGATCCTTGAGTACACTGGCAGCCGTCGGAGGAAGTGCAGGATCCAGATTGACGAGCCTGAAGGCCTGCCCTGCTGCATGAGGCTTTGCTCGATGAAAGTATCATAGTATGGACCCAAGAAACCACCAGCATCGATGTCGCCGCTTCGCAGTCGGATGCGGCAAGTCCCTTAGCGTGAGCAGAATCTGTACTTACTACGGCGGCCTGAGCGCGGGTTCACAAGAACGCACGATTGAACGATAGAACGGGGTCGATCCCTAGGAGTTATCAGGCTCAGGGCTCGTCGGATCCGCATCACATACTGTGTCCGGTGGGTTGCTCAAATCATACCGTCAGCCACAGCGGCATCTCCGCCCACGCATCGACCCTGGCTCTGAAGCTGTTCGGGTAGAGGTCGTATGTGAAGCTCGCCCACGACATGCTCATGGACCTCGCCAATACGAGGCAGCTCTTGGGCATAACAGCAAACGGGTCGGGCGAGACGTCATAGCCGTCTATCGAACACGAACGCGACCTCCCGGATGTGCATCGCACCGTATTCAGGCGACACGCCATCCGGGCGCGTGTTGAAGCGGTAGTAAGTACGCCGAGTACCCGCCCGCCGCAGAGACCCCGCATTGGTACCGCCGCCCAGTGATGAAGGTCGCGTCGCCCACATACGCGGAGGTCCGGCGCCACCTGCGAGATGGGTTATGAGTTGAGACCTCACGCATTCATGGTCCAGGAAAGAACGTCACGCACTCCAAGCCGTAGCTATCATTGAGACGTGTGTATCCGGGATGCCGACGCATGGGTTATCATCAGGATAGACGTTAATGATCTGCTCCGCGAGAGCAGGTGCAAGGTGCATGTACAGATGGATACCCAATTGCGATCAGCCATGCCGCGGCCGGAGCACGCACACCCCACCTTCGAGTGTCCTCCAGAACTGCGTCATCGTTTCCAAGCCCGCTGGGCTGGACACCGTGCCCTCGCCTGCGTTCGCCCCGCAGATAAATGACACATGCACGTAGTCGCCCGTCGCACGCGAGCCGCGCGGCGAGGTCCCTGTCGACGAGTGGGAACCACGCGCTCGCGCTCGTCCGCTGTTTCCTACAGCGAGCGACGAGTTGTAGCGCTGATTGAGCCTCGACGAAGCTGTCTCCATGCAGGCGGACATCAACTGAGATGGACCGAAAACGGCGAGATGCAGAGACCGACTGGCAGGGGCTCGCCGTAGTCGACATAGTTTGCGGGGCGCACGACATTCAAGTAAAGGCAATCTTCGCTCACGTTAGAGCACCACTAGTTCGTCTCACAAACATTCTCAGCATGCGCACGGTGTAGGTATGGACGACGCACCCACGCCATAGCCCGCACACTCCACGTTGTACCTCGTCGCACCCCCGGTTCCGTGTTCAGGAACAGAGGATTGGCGAATCGCAGCGCACCGACGGGCGGCTAGGCGAACGGCATGCTGAGGAAGAAGTCCTGGTTGTACTCAGGGACATAGCGTCCGGCGTACGTTCTATTCAAAGTGGTCGTTGTTGGGACACCCGTTCTAATTGCAGATGCTCTAGAGCAGGTACGAGCCAGGGGAGGGTGGAATGCTTCGATATCTATATGTGCTGTACGCTACTCAAGAGAGCTCACGCGCAGATGCATTTTTCCCTCGGCGGGAGCGGGCGTTCAACGGATTGCACCCATATACGCAGGCGACCTCGGAGAATTCAAGTTTTCCCAAGTCTCGACTATACTTGCTTGCTATCAAATTCCGCAAGTCAGCATACGAGGTCGAGGGCGTAACAGGTCCAGTACGCACGACAATCAGACGGCCATTTGCAGTACCAGTCGCACGTAATGCGCTTGCCACTGGCATTCACCCACTGCGAGAAGGCTGCAGTACCGGATTGGTTGTCCAACGATGTGCGGGCACTCTATGGCATATGCTAGCTGTGTTATTGAAGGCCGCTCAACATGGAGAAACACAGTCACAGTAAGCCGACGGTGGACCACTAAGTTGCCCGTGTATAAAATACGTGTATAGTTCTGGGATAGAAAGAACTTACCCTAGACTCGCCCTTGGCAGCGGTGGCGTCAAACAAGGATATCCGGATCCAGCGGAGGTTGAAGAAATCGTCTACTAGTACTCTGTCCACGGGAGACTAGTGTTGGCTGCCACTAGCGGACACGGAGGCGTCGGGCTCGGATGTCAGACGCGCCCACGTGACTCATATTTTGTCATGATACAGATTCTGTATGTTGCTAGTCTCCTTGCTGACCAAAAAGATACTCTCGTAAGTTGCCTATCCCTTCCTGTTCATACTTCCGTGTAGGTGCTCCGACCCCTCAAAGACTGAAGATAGCCTAAATATGTAAGGCTTGTCATCTCCGTCGCAACTACATCTGATAGCGAACCGCAGGAGCGCAATTCGGCCGCACTATGGACTCCGCTGAGACTCAGAGTACGCACAGCAACATCGCCCGTATACCTCGTATCACGATCAACGACCTCCCGCCCGACGTACAAACCCCCACAATATTGTCGTCATCGACAGAATGGGACGACATTAATTTAGATCCGTGGCTCCTCTCCGTGTAACGTCTCGGTGACCCGGATTATGCGCACCCCTGGCCAGAATGCATCTCCTCGGTGGCGTGCGGCTGTGTCCAGTATATCCGTATTTTGGATGAGTTTCGCCATCTGGATTGGGAGGGACCCCACGCCACTCTCTAGAATCCACGAGTACTTCACCTATTCACGAGACCACCCTCTGGACATGTACATCCTGCGAAGGTATGATCCATTGATGGAGGACCCTACGGAGAACGCCCAGGTGAAAGCCGTCATGGACATGCTCCTGCCCCATATGAGCGTTGGAGGTCCCTATGCATGAAGCTCCTCCACTCGAGCTCCCTCCCACTCCCCCGCGTCAACCTTGTAGGACACGCTGGGCAGCTTGAAACGTTGAAGCTCAATTTCCTGGTCGACGACCTCATCTCCGCAACTGAGATCGCTATGCCGCCCGTCGGCACGTTTGGCACGCCCGTGCTGCACTCGCTCTTCATGGGTGATGTACACTTCCGCGAGGCGTACGTGAAGCCGTTCCCTGTCCTAACCATCCCGCACAAGCTGCGCTACCTGTCCATCACCGACTACAACGCGCGCAACCCGCGGTTCTCACTCTTCAATCTGCTCGCCTGCATCACGAGCCGGGGCTCAATGGGTTCACTCCAGCTCGCCCACCTGCATCTCGACTGTTCCTACACGGGATGGCCGCTCCCCGCGTTGATGCACAACCCCATCTGGGACGACACAAGCGTCGACTTCGTCGGGATGTCCGGCGCGGCTATTGCTGAGTACGGCAGGCTCATCTTGCGTCCGTTCGTCGGGTTCCTGACGTACGCGCGCTGCCCGACGGCGGCCCCACTCGCGATCGGTGCGTCGCTCGTGCGGGCGAACCACCTCCGGCTGGACGAGATTGACGACCCCGCCGCCCTAACGAGCTTCCTTACGAGCGTGCCCGGCGGCGCGTGGTTCGGCGGCGTCACGATCAGTTACTGTGACGGCTTGCGCACAGAGCTGCTGCACGCGCTCGCGGAGCCGACCCCAGACGAGTTCGCGGTCGCGGGCGTGTGGCTGTGCCCGCGGATCACTTCGCTCATCCTCGAGGGGTGCACGCGCATCTGCAGCGCGGATGTGCGGAGGCTTATTGAGGAGTGGTTGGATGCGAACGTGGCTACTGTGTATTGGGATGACTGAGACGGTGGCTACAGCTGCGTGCGCTGACCCCGCCTCGGTCCCATGACAGCTGTTGACAACGTTGAACCCCATCGATGTCGCATACTTGTCTTTCTGTTAAGGATAAAGCCACAGCAGACGCGTAAGTGCGAATGCGGGATGCATATGCATCGACCCCGTTGTCGTGCCCATGCGATGCCCTCACGCCTTTATGGTGAGCGTCAGAGCATTGCATACACTAACTCTGAGTATTGGAACTATACATATAGGCTGCTCGACGTGACGGCGAACATCTATCACAACACTTTTCACGGCTAACATGGAACGCGCACCACTGCAACAAATGGGCATGCTAGTAAGTCGGTGTCAAAATCCGCTTCCATGTACACGAGCTCGGAACGCAGCTGGCTACTGGAAGCGAATGGTGTGCGGCCAGATGACAACCACGCGCGAGTGCAGGATATAACATGAGCGCAGAATATTTTATGAGAATGCAGACATTCTCCATGACGGGCTCGAGCCCTCGAGACATCTACGCAACACAGCACGATAAGCATTCACTGTGGTAATACACATCCTGCATTGCACCCAGCCCAATAGCCCGCCCATGCGTCCACAACAACATCACACTACAGCAGCAGCAACTCTACACCATGCCAGCGTCTGTGGAGTTAACTCACCCTATACGTTATGGCTACAGTGTGTACGAACCACCCAGTACGCTACATGGCTGTTTTACACCTCGGCGACCCATGGCGGTTTCGTCTTCGTCTTCGTCCTCGTCTTCGCCCTCGTCCTCGTCGTCGAGCTCGCTTACTCCCGTAGTGTTGCGGGCAGCATTGTTAATGCCTGAAGGGAGAACCTTATTCCTCGAGGAAGAAGTAGTTACCGGATGCTACGGAAGGAGAGGCGGTTAGACCTGGGAAGAGATCGAATGGGACAGACAAGACAGACCTTTCTGCTCCCGGTCCTTGATACTGTGCAGCTTATTCACGCGCGGCCGGAAGTTGGTCGGGTCGCGGCGGAACGTGATCTCGAGCGAGGCCAAGAACTTGTTCATGCCCGTCAGCAGCGACTGCGGTCTGCACCGATCCGAGGGCATTGTCAGCGATGATGCTGGGCTATCGCGGAAGTAGGGACACGTACGGCGTAGCGGTGGCCGCGATGGCGGGCTTGCCCTCGAAGACGATGACGCGGTCCGCGAGGTAGGTTGCCATGATGAAGTCATGCTCGATGATGAACGCTGTCTTCTTCGCATGGAGGATGAACCGCTTGATGACCTTGCTCGCGATGATACGCTGCTCCGAGTCCAAGAATCTGCCCACGCATCCATGTCAGCCCCACATCCTGGCACAGTCAATAAGCCGACTCACGAGCTTGGCTCGTCGATGAGGTACACCGACACGTTCGGCTTGCCCAGCGCGAGTACGATGGCGACGCGCTGGAGCTCACCACCCGAGAGCGTCTTCACGTCCTGGTCGAGGATCGGGTCGAGGTTCATCGGCTTGATGACGTCGGTGTTGAACTGTGGATGCATGAACGAGGCCTTGATGCGCTTCAGGAGGAGCATGCGGACCGTGCCGGGGAAGCTCGGCGAGATGGCCTGCGGCTTGAGCGACACACTCAGCGTCTGCTTGTCCGTCTCCTCGTCCGGCATGTCGCCTGCGAGCAGCCGTACGAACGTCGTCTTGCCCGTTCCGTTCTCGCCCAGCATGACGATGATCTCCGAGTCCGTGAAGGACCCCGACTTGACTGTCAGCTTGAACGAACCGAGCGTCTTCGTCATCGACGGGTACGAGTAGTGCCGCGTTTTGTCGATAATCAGCTCCTCCGCCGTCTCGACCATCTTGAACGAAAGCGAGTCCTCGCGGAAGCGAAGGTTCTCCGTCGGAATGAAGCCATCCAGGAAAATGTTGATACCTGATGAGGTTGAGAGGCACGTTCCTGAATGAGAGTACACGACTCACCTTCACGGACGGAATAGGGCATCGTTACGACGCCGTACATAGAGGGCTTGCCGTAGAGACAGCAGATGAAGTCGGAGAGATAGTCCAGAACTGACAAGTCGTGCTCAACCGCGACGACGTAGTTGTCCGGCGTGAGCAGCTCGCGAATAACCTCGGCAGCCTTCAGTCGCTGCTTGATATCGAGGTAACTCGACGGCTCGTCGAACATGTACCTGTGCCAGTGTCAGAGAAAGCATAGAGGGGAGGTCGCGCCACGCACACGTCAGCCTTCTGAATACACGACATTGCAATTGCGAACCGCTGAAGCTCTCCACCCGACAGCTGCGACACTTCTCGCGTGAGAACGTCATTCAACTCCAGATCATCGCACATCTTCTGCTTGTTGTCGCGCTCCAGCTTCGAGTCGAGCATCTGCGACACGGAGAGCGTGCCCTTGATCGCACGAGGGATGTGGTCGACGTACTGTGGCTTGATCAGCGCCTTCAAGTTGTCTTCGAGCACTTTCGTGAAGTAGTTCTGCAGCTCCGAGCCGCGGAAGTACTTGAGGATCTCTTGCCAGTCGGGAGGGTCCTACGGAGAGGTCAGCGCGCACGCACGATCAGAGGTGGCCGGCTCGACAGACTTCATAGCGGCCGAGGTTCGGCTTCAGCTTGCCTGCCAGGATCTTGAGCGCGGTGCTCTTCCCAATACCGTTCGTGCCCACGAGCCCGAGCACCTGTCCCGGGCGCGGCGTGGGTAGTCGGTGAAGCTTAAATGAGTTGGCTGTGTAACGGTGGGTGACCTGAGAGTCGAGGTTAGTGGGTAAGTTGATGATAGCGATCGCTTCGAATGGACATCTGGGACAGTAGGTAAGCTGGAGCTCCTGAAAAAATGACAAAACGCACTTTTTGACGCAGATACCACATCCTATGCAAAGGAACTCGGAGATGAAAGCGATCTTGTCTGTCGGTTTAACCTCGATACAGAGCTTGCCTGCGCTGCGTCAGCACGACCATCGCAGCATCGCGATTCATCGCAGTAAGCGACATACCCATCTTTACTACTGGACACGACTGTCACCCTTCTCAATCATCTGGTCGATCTGCGATGAATAAACCAGCGCACCTTCTTACACTCTTGTGCGCAACGCTTCGGCTTACAGCGGTTGGAATCGACGATCGCGATACGGGTGATTTTGTCTGAGGACATCTCGAATAGCAACCCTCAGTAAGGAGGAGAGAATGGGGGATGAATATTGCTTGGGCAGTGGTCGCGGTACCGGTGGGCGGGAGCCTTGGTCAGAAAGAGATTTTTGGCGACCATCGCGCCGCCCAATCAGAAGCCGGCAATCAACAATCCATCCCTCCCGCGCCGGCCCGCCCAACCTTTGGCCGAGTCCCGACGCGGTCCGAGTCGCTCAGCGCGGGCAAGCTCACCTCTCCATCTCATCACTCACTCGCAGCAATCTGCTCACGGCTCCGGATCCAAATACTCTTACACCAGCTTATACCTCTGAACAGGTCCACAAGGCCCTCCTGCCATTTGATATCCGAGTCAGGGCGGATTGCACTGCCATGCCGGAGCGCATAGCCGCGCCAGTTCCTCTTACACAGAGGATAGGGAATTGGGCCCAGAGGTGGGCCGTACATTCTCTATATGATACCAGGTACCTGTATATTAACCCGAAGAACGTATATCAAGACCTGTTGTTCATACATGCCACCGGTTTTCGGCAAGATGGCACCGTCTTGCTATCCTATACGGAGGTGATAATGCCTATGGGTAAACAGCCAGGCAGGTACAAGCCTTGTAACAGTCCATAGCCGACGTCCATGTAGCCTCTGGCTGCCTACGATTGCCATATTGAAGAAAATTTTCTGCACTCCCTCGCGTTGGCTCCTTCACCGGGAGACGGAGCGACATGGGTTTTTTGTTCGTGGCGTGTGCGATCCTCGTAGCTGAGCGGCTAACGTGGCGTTAGAAGTCCAAGAGGCAAATATCCAGGGTGATACAATGGTCTCTGAGACTCGTGCAGTAATTCAGCTGCGAATCTAGACGTCCGCCATGATGAAGCGCGGTCAGAACGAATGCCGATGTCATTATTCTCCTACGCACATTGAATCCGCTTCTCGTGACTCCTTGGTCCCACCTAAGGGCACTTTTGGATGGGGACTTGGAGGCTCGAGAAGTCCAAGGGGCAGATATGTAGGATTATAGAAAGCCTCTTGATGTGCATATAACAGACCGGATGCAGAACTGGTAGGTATCCCGTACATCGGTGAGCAAAGCTATAACGGCGTCGATTTCGCCTGCATACACACCTGAACTCCGCCTCTCCATATGATGGACGCAGGTTCCAGTATATCGGCGTAACCGCTAGGATTCCCCGCTTGTGCCAAGGGGCGAGCAAAGCGCGTATGTAGGGAACGACCTGACATGCCTTGGTCTCTGCGACGTCCTTGTCCTCTTCTTCCGTGTGGGTCATGTCGGTGGAGTCAACTTCTACCGTCGCTTGGACCTCCTCCAGGAGGTCATAATTGGCACGTTCAAGGACACTGTACAGGGGAAGAGGCCGCGTATCAGCAGCCTGCACCAGGGGCAGCATCCGCCCCACCCATGTCACTGTCCTGAAGACAATGTGGACCAGAATCCGCGACATGGTCATACTGCGAACGCGGGATAGTACGCGTGTAAGCTCGTCTATCAGCTCCGGCCACAGAATGCCACTTGTTTCCGTCAACCGCCTGGATACCGTCATATCCAGGTTGCGAAGGTTGTAGTTGTGTAGGAGATCGACGTGATCATGTCTCTCTAAAGGCGCATGGTCACCATAGAACGTCGCCTGCAGAGAAGCAACATACCGAAGCGGCCCTGATGCTCGTGAAAGTCCAGCAACGCCCCGCCGATAGCTTCAAGTAATCGGTTGACGGACAGGACACTCTCCAGTGAGTCTCTCCAGAACTCCAATCGCGACGTGGACTGACACGCGGAGGACGCGACCAGCCAGTCGATCAACGCGTCCAACAGTGGCATGTTCAGGTGCATGCCAAGGACTAGCGTCTGTATTCGCACACTGTCTTGCCCGTATGCGTACGTAATTTGCCTCTTTTTGCTCTGGTCGTGGTCTCCCATGTCTTGCGCGACCTCTCCACGCGAAAGCGACAAGTGGGTCAACCGCGGAAACCCGCATAGCACCCTTCGCAGCTCTGCGGCACTCAAAAACTTGAACCCGCACAGCTCAAGCTCCTTGACGCCTGCGAATGATGGAAGGTAGCGTGCGAATGTCGGGTGCATCAATGGTCGGAGACATGCGCGGAATATGAGCCGCTCGACTGCGGGCATCGCTCGCCCTAGGGTGAGAGGGACGACGTGGCAGAATGGCGGGCCGTTGCGGTGCATGACGCGCAACTCCTTGCTCGATGCGAGCCGCTCGCGTACACTGGGGCTCTTGCGGGATAGCGTGTTGAAAGCAGCGCGCTGCTGAATCTCGATGGTCCGATAGAGGAGCCGAATGCTTTGGTGGTACCAGGCGTGGCAGACGAGTGCGGCAAAATACAGGCTCGCCTGGTCCATATAGTCCATTATACATTCGTACACGTCGAGCGGGATGCGTTCGCTGAGCTGCCGAGGTAGCGGCTGGAAGTTGACACTGTCGCACTCGTTCGCTGGCGAGCTACGTTTCGTCCCTGGAGCAGTTCAAGTTCCGTCGATTCAGGCAGGATAGTACAAGGACAAGTGCATAATCCATACATCCTTTGGTGATTGCCTCCCAGCGGTACTCTGGGTTGAACCGCTTGCTCGGTTTGATTGCTCCAGGTAGAAGGACAGTATGAGTAGCCGCGTACATTCAAGGTGCAGTCGTAGCGTGAGCTGTAACCGACTAGTCAACTGTGGTTGCCGTGGAAGAGTTTTCAGCTGCTGTATGTACGGCATATGATGTCGAACCACCATCACATCTGTTTTACACAACTCCTTGATAGCCTGCCAACCAATCACTATAAAACGATAGAGACACTGTATCAGATCATCACCGTACTAGCTTGATACTCAGCTTAGAGCTATAGGTCCGACCGAGCTGTCAGTCGAAATGCACAACCAAACCAGATGCGAACGATAGGGTTCTGCTACGGGCAGCTGATGAGCGCTGAGTCACTTTTATCGCGATTTCGCAGGAAGTCGAGCGTCAGCCGAAGAACAGTAGTCGCGCTCGGACGTGCCCGGTAGGCGCCGGACGGTAGTCGTCCAAAACGCAGGGCGTGCAAACCGTCTTCGCAGCAGTCCCCGCACCGTTTGTCGTCGGTGGCCGCACTTACAGGAGTTCAACCAGATTCTCGGTCCCGACTGAGTTACTTAGTAGTAAGGCAGGTACCTTGTAGTCCGAGATTCGCTATCGTTGTAGCACGTGATCCGAGCGCATGCAGAAGCGAGCTTGCTAGTGCGCCGCCACTTAAACCTGCTTCTTACTCTCACTGTTGGGTCTTGCTGTACACTGTACATAGTCTGAGTGATACGTTATTCTATTCGTCCTCGCTGCAACCCGTACCACAGATAATCGCTGCACCTCGTTCAACGTATCGCAGCAACGATCGACACGACGCAAACTCAGACAAGGTGTGAAGACTTGGACGAGGACGTGCCCATCATGCTTGACCGACCGGAAGCCATGTACATGCAATCTTACATACTATCACCAGAAGACGAGCGATACAGGCACATCGTCTGTCCACGCCACCCGCCGATCGCTCGTCCCCGTTATCCTCTCGTTTTCCCCCCAGAACTACTGGTCAACATCTTCATCGAGATCGCTTCGGACTATCTGAAGTTTGCCTTCCTGTCCGAGATACAAGACGACGATGAATTGGAGGCGCGACTTGCTGTTAACCCATTCCTCTCGATCTTGCAGGTGTCGCGTCAATTCAGGGGGATTGCATTCGGCGTAATTGAGGAGGTTTTCGGTGTCCGTGAAGGCTCTGATGGGAGGTATAGGCACGCCATACCAGTCCATGTTATTGGGGCTAATTTGCTTGTGCTGGTAGCCTTCCCGAGGATGCCTGGGCTGGCTTTCGCTATGTCCTCAAATCCATACACCTGCTGCAGCGCGGCACATCGGAGGCTCTCGAGGAACACATGAAGGGGGACGGTGTATATAATATTCCATCGGTGCTCTGGTGCTACATATCTCTGACGAAGCTTGGTTGCTCTTGCGGAAACGACGAGCTTTTTGCGAAGGCTAGGGAGGAGATACGAAATGAGCTCGGTCGCCTTGAGAAGATGGGGCAGCTGTCCACAACACATGCAGTTTTACAAATGGATTTCTCATCGTATTCAAGCGCAGGTCAGTTGTTCGGATACCATTCGCCGATCTATACGATCATTAATGCGAGAGAAGTGTTGTGGTCCCTTCAGTTCCGCCATTATACCATAACACCTTTTGCTCCACTGTTCAGAAGGATTCCGCCGGGAAGTGTGAGTATCCTGTGTAAACTGTCAGGCTTGATAGCCTCAGTGAATCATGCTACTTTTGTAGCAATCTGGCGATGCACTCTTACGCGCCGCCTACGGTGCATTGTACATTCTGGGCCAACTTCATGTTGAAGCATCATCCGCCAAACCCTTTCCCCACCGGGCAATTGAGTGCTATGGAAATCGACCACTCGTGCCATTTCCGGTGCTCGTCCCACAAGCTGTCAATCCGGATCTCATCGCTGTACGTGCGCACTCCTGTGTGAAGACAAGCCATGCTCACTCATCTGAGCAGCGGTACGATCTCATCAGGATGCTTTGGCAGTTCCAGAGCTATCCCATCATACTTGCAGACAAGGGCCTCATGGAGATGTCCCAGTCCTTGCTGGATCGCTTCGTAGCCATCTCGATGCCAGACCGGCCCCTAACATGCAAAGTGCCGCCGGGTCGAACCCAGAGACGACGTGCGTCGTTCTCTGCAGTGCAGGAAGTACGGGCTAAGCCACGTCCGTCGTGTAAGTCTCACCTCGAATGGCGGGAGTGGCATTGGGTCTCTAACGTTTTGATCAGATCGGCAGCCATGCCACTGCGATCGTCGTTTGTTTGTGTTATGAACAGGACTTGAGGCACTGTGTCATGGAGATTTGATGTATGCGGCTATCAATGACTTGTGGGCGTTGAAAATCGGTTTCATGCAAAGATGACCACGCTGAGGACGTGTATGCCTCAGCTAGGACTACGTGCTTACCACCAAACATGCGATAGGCAGCGCCACCTTTTGTCTCAGTATGACGATGGGGAACTGCAGTCGGTACTGCTCTGACAACGAAGCCATAGACCACCAGCACACCCTCTTGTTGTGGGTAAAATGCTCGCTGGAAGCCGGCTCACATCTCCCCGCAAGCCGCACATTGTGCTACGCATGATGTTTTAGTGGTTGCGAGCGCAGTGCATGTTGACACGTACAATGTCACTCATACCGGAGTTGACAATCACATTGGCGATGTTGCCGATGATAGTACGCGTATAACACAGTGAGTATGTTCAGCTGAATACAGAACATCAAATGAATGCCGTAGATGAACGATTGCTTCACTGCAAGGTATTGCGTCTCGCCATTTATAAATTACTTAATGGCAGTGTAGTTCATGTATGATCCTCGGTGAAACCGTCCCAGTCCGCGCCGCGACGACGCTACTATGTAAGTTACTTGGTACACACAAAGGCAGGACCAACTGAGAGGGAGTTTCACGGTGCATCAGCAACTGCATTGCTCGGATGCAACATACAACTTGTCGAACACTTAGATTCTGTCCTACCGTGGTGTCTGACCGGGTTAGCGATACGTCGAATCAGCGTTAAGTAACCTACATGCCTATCGTCTGAGATTCGAGCTAGTATCCCGTAGGCAGCTCCTACAGACGACCTTTTTCGAAGGGGATGTCGGCGGTCGTCTAAAGGATTCGAGCGCTGAGCGCACCAAGCACCCTTCCCACGCCCTCAACGCTTCAGCGCTTCAGCGCTCAGTTCGCTGCGCCTTCCCGTACTCGCGCTCGTAGCCATCATCTCTCCTCACCGTCGCCACCGTCAGCGACCCAATCTTTCCCGCCGTACCGCATAGGCCACCGTCGCTGCTTGCTTGTTGTACATTACATAGACGCTGCTGGCCATGTCTCTCCCGCGCTCGAGCTACGACCCTCGACGGGTCTGCCTAAATCCCTTCCCCGCGCTCAGCCTGGGCAAACACCGGCGCACCATCGGGATCTACCTCGCCGGCGGGCTCGTACGTCTCCTCACCCTCCACTGCATACCTCCTACTCACCGGATGTTTTGACGTAGTTTGCGCTGGCGAACTGGACGTTCCTAGACGCCGCGATCCTGTCCGCGCACGCGCGCGACCCGTGGAACGACGAGCTCGACCCACCCGTGCACGTCACGTTCGTAGACTGGGTGCCGGGCATATGCTCGTTGCTCGGCATGCTCGTCATCAACCTCATTGACAAGGACCGCGTCCGCGGCGAGGAGGGCTTCGGCGACGGTGGCGCGGTCTGGCGCGCGCGCCTCATTCTGTTCATCGGCTTTGCGCTCATGGCGGGCGGCCTGGCTGGCAGTGTTGTGCGTGCTCTCTTTGTTTCCGCGGTATGGCTTCGAAGGACGCTGATGAGGGCCGTCAGACGGTGCTGGTGCTCAAGTACGTGATGAAGGAGTACGCGGAGCAGTTCCTCTACTACGGCTACGCAAACGTCTCACAGAACATTGCGCTCATGCTGTCCGCCATCGTCCTGTGGATATCCCAAAGTGTCGGCAGCGAGTACGAGTATAACTTGGCTATTTGACGGTGTAACTATATCATATCTATCATGCGTTGTGTTGCCACTGTACGATTGCAAGCTTGCTGACTGCTCGCGTGCCATCGACCGCAATCATTTACAAGGCGCCGTTAATAACGTTAGGTATCGCTGAACGACAATGGTCGTACGAACCCGCAGAGCGATCATACGATGATGTCAAACATGCAGAATCGAGACGGCTCTGCGCTCTTTTGCCTTCAACGTGTCATGCGACGAGCCAGTTCTTTCGGCCCAGGAATGCAGATAGGGAGAGCGCATGAGCGACAAATGACACAAGCCTAGTCTCAACCCCATCCGTTCTTTAGGGAGTTTCAGTGGCACTGTCACCGTCTAACTGCCTGGTACAGAGAACCTTCCCTGTATGGTGTATCGCCTTCCCCATGTAGCTATGTTCCCCTGGCTTGCTGTCTTAGTCTTATTTCGTTCCGCTGAAAGGCTGTCTACCGCATCCACGATTTATAACTACGGGCCTCGTTGCTTGTAGAACCTACACTGCAGACGGCCTCGAGGCTAGTCTTGAAGGCCTCCTACCCTCAAGCTCAAGATGGCGTCACACGCTATACTCTATGACAGGAGTGGCAGATTACTGACATCGCCTACCTGCTTTGCACGCCCAGGCATCCAGCTCGCAAGGTACAACGCTGGGTCATCCACGGTGTAGCTGCGCCAACTTTCTTCCCCGTGCCGTCAAGCCTACAAGAGTCCTGATCACCATCATGCCTCAGCCGTCTGTAGTGCCTACCTATCCTACCTAAAACATTCTCAACAATACATACTCAATGGCTCAACAAGGAATGACACTAAAGCCGGAGGTCCCCAATCAGGAGCAGGGCCTGCCGGGCCTCCAGAAGGTCATGGAGCCGTTCGACACCTCCCTGGAGATGGCGGTGCCCAGGCATCCACAGCGTGAGCAAGCTGCGCAGTGAGAAGGCCCTCATCACCGGTAGAGAGTACGTGTCCTCCCAATTTCAGCCGTGTTGTACCTTCAGTTCTGGCAGCGGGCGCGCCCATACCTTGGCGACTGAGGAACGTAGGGGTCCGTGCTACACAATACGAAGTCCACGATGCCAAGAAGTCATCCGGATTTGCAGCCTGTACGTATGAACGTATGGGCCGCCAACAGGACGCATATCTCCTAGCCCAGCCCGGATATACCTACCCTCAAGTACTGGGAAAGGGAAGATAACAGCATCACGTCTACGTGCCGCGGGCGCGACACTTCCGCTCGAAACCTAAGCTGCTGAGACTGACGAGGGGATATCGAGCATATCCGGGACAGCTAATAAATAGGTGCATATGACTAACACAATATGTTCGCTCCAGTGGCTACAATACGCCCTCAGAGCTCACCCGCCGCGCGTTGGACTGTCTCTTCGACCTTCCTGAAAGCGTCCAGGATGTTCGACTTGATCTTAAGCTCGTCGAGCTTCGCAGGCGCGAGCGTGCGCTTTTGGAGGAGGGTCGCGAGCCTGCGACATGTGCCGGCGCCGATGAGCATTGCCCATTCACATCATGAAGGCGGCACGTCAAACTCACCGCTTACTCTCCTTCTCAACGTACTCCTCGCTGCCATTCGTGACCTTCTCCATTACGCGCACGTAGTGACTCGCCGCGGGGCCCACGATCTCCGCAAGCGCCGTCGCGTCCTTGTAGATTGCATCCCGCGCCGCGCCGGTCGCTGCATAGAACTGAGATGCGAGTTTATCTAGCTCGGGAAGACGACCAGCCTGTTGATCAGGAACCGTTAGTGCAAGGAGAGACAAATTTTAACGCGACAGGACGCACAAGCTCAGAAAGACCACCACCGACACTGCGGTGAGTACCGCACTTCTCATTGAGGAACTCAACGAAGGCCTCCTCAGTGCGCGGACCGTCGTAGTCGATCGGCGCGTCTACGTATGGGGACGGATGAGTGATAGAATGAAGATACGCAGGAGCGACGCACTCTTGTGACCCTTGGGGAAGAACTTGAGCGTTGGGTAGCTCTGCACACCATACTTCTCCGCGAGAGGCTTGTTCTGGGCGGCATCGGCGTCAAGGTTGGCTACAACGCACTGCAATTGCGACAGGTCAGCCTTGGACAGGTATATCCAACGAGGGTGCGCACGTTTGATTCAGAAGCGAAGTCATTGGCGACTGCCAACGGGGCGAAGATGTTAGTAGAGTTCCGCGGCGAAGAGGAAAGAAAGGACGACGACGCACCATCCTCCCAGGTAGGCTTCAGGCGCTTGCAATGACCACACCACGGTGCCGTGAAGGACACGAGGACGTCCTTGTCCGAGTTCTACATGCGCAGCATTATTTTTCACGTCGCAACAGGAAGCTGGTTGACACATACGATCACAGCGTCGTCGAAAGTAGTGATGTCGAGGATTTCATATGCGGGGGGAGCGGGAGGCTTGACGCTGGACTTCACACCAGACTTTGTCGCGATGCTGAACAGCATTGTCAGCGACACGGGTAGTAAGGGTCAAGAAATGAACGGAAGGATGTCCACTGTGCATCAGCAATACGAAAGCAGTCCGCATGAGGAGAGCCGGATGGCTCTCGACTTCAGAGAGAAGATTAGAGAACATCCCTTGCACGAGGGGGACGCGATGACCAGTGGGAGTTGGCTCTCGAATAGCTAACAGAAGGGTGCTGCGCAGTCGCACACCTGTAACACCACTAGCTTGCGCTCATGCGCGGAAGCATATATCTGGCTACTTGCGCGAAGGGCTGACGAAAGAATGGGCGAGAGGAAACAGGAAACCAAAAGCTCAAGAGGCATGCCACTCACAAGTTTACCAGATCATCGAACTCACGACCGCCCTGGTAGTCCTCCGGTTCCCCGCCTTCGGGCCCAAACCATTTCAGCGCTACGGGGCAAGGGTATATATCAGCCATGAATGGCCTTAGATCTACTGCGCCAAGCATACGCACTGGGGAAGCCCTTCACACCGTACTTTTGCCCAAGAGGCCTGCCCGCACCATCCGCATCCACTTTGGCAACTACTACCTTATCTTTCGCATGCGAGAAAGCGTTCGCGACTTCCTCGTATGTAGGTGCAAGTTTCTAGAGCGCGTTAACACGTCAGCTTCCAGGCGGGCGTCTACGCGACATCGACACATACCTTGCAGTGACCACACCATGGCGCGAAACTGGCAAGAACATCCACAACAGATTAGCACACATTTCTTTGGTCTCAGAGTCAAAGTCCGGCGGTCCGGAGACTCACAACTCGACGAGAGCAGGCTTGCCCTTCCCGACGAACGTGTCGAAGTTGTCCGGGTCGAGTTCGATGACATTAGAGGCCAATGCTCCACCCAGAGAGACAATAGCAGCAAAAAGAGAGAAAGTGAACTTCATGGCGTCGTCACCAAGAAGCAAGAGGGCGTCGGAGAGGAAGAAAGGTAACAAGCGTTAAAGCAGACGTGGAGCCTCCGCTGCTTAAGCAGCCGCGTTGTAGACACTGCTTATTAAGACGCCCATACGTGGCATGCCCGAGAGATTCGGTCTGCTCGTTGTTTCAGTAAGTCAAATCCTCGACCGTCGTTGGACCGTCGTCTAAGAATGTAATTAGTACTTGCTCGCATTCATGTTGATCTGCAACTCTCCGAGCGCTGTATAAGTACACCCTGAAGCATCCAATTCCGCGGTATGCAGCGTGGTATGCAGCGTTATAAACCTGATCTTTATATTTGCTATGTGATGCTCACCTCTTACTGGCTGAGTCCCGGAAGAAGGAAATCATGATGTAAATGAAGTAGTACTCCTCCTATCAGCGCATAGATACTAGTAAGATTTGAGTGGAATGCATACTGCATGTGTCATGAAGCTTCACAAGTGGATTGCGGTCATTGAGATCGGCAAAGGATGTAGTATCAAGATGTATTGACAACGTCGGCCCAATTTGATGTGAGGGTGGTCGCATCGAATAAATCACCCCTACATTTTAGACGATGCCTTGTGGCTGCCCCCGTGTAGGGGCCTGTTAAAGCAGTTCGGTTCCTGATCCAGTCGCGTGTCAGGCATGCATGAGAAACCGTTGCATCCGATTTGGGTGCAAGCGTGATGAAAAGGGTGTCTCTACACAGAGGTTCCGTCAGTCGTGTAGAATGGAAGCTACAGCCCACTGGCACTTCCACTCACTTCTGCAAATCAGTTCGCTAAGAACACAGACGCGAGTCGATCACAACACGACGCAGGGACATGAGTCCCCAGGCTCCAGCCGTAGTTCGGAAGACAGCTGCATTCTAGGGGCACGATGTTAATTGTCGCCGTACAAGAGGTGTTCGCAGCTGGAGGGGTTCCTAGTCTTGGTCTAACTTAGGAGCAGGGCCTAGACTACCGTACCACGATATGATTTGCTCCGTGACCGCTGCGACATTCACGAGACCGATGGCATTGTCGAGTGACAGTGCGGGTCTGCAACAGATCAACTCGGGCTTCCTTGTCATATTCTCCTTGCCTAAGATGCCTTACGCATTCTCTGGTGCTGGTGAAACACGATCGCAACAGTCGATCAAGCGATGCCTGGACCACAGATCAGATCGTCACCGGGAAGGCTACGCTATGCTGGTTCCTGCAGGGATGCCTCGATCGTGTCGCCGTCATGATGTGTGGATAGAGAGGAGGTGCAGCCTTACCAAGTACGGTACAGCTGCCACAGTGAAGCTCAAGGAGACGCCCAGGGCTCGAACGCCGGTGTCTGTAGGAGACTAGCGGCCGATGGAGTATGACAATTTCGCAGAGCTGTATTTCATCACTGATGAGGGGAGACTGGCCAATACTTCCATAACGCCGCGTGAGTAGCGCTTACATGTTCCCGTAGAGTTATGTCGGCAGCAGCCAAAGTGACAGGTATGGGCGCGTAACAGAGCGCCACGGATGACGGCGCAGTCTTAGCTGATGCCCAGAAAGTGCGGACAAAAGGGAAGGTGATGATATGTGGGTCGAAGCAGCTGCTCAATGTAGAGGTCAATAGCTGCACGGAGGTAGAGTGACACGGCTTACTCAGGCGCACACGGGTTCTGTCTACAGTCATTCACACAGAATGCACATATAGAGACAATGACTCGGGCAGAGAACAAGATATACCATGCCGGGCCTAAAGGGTCGCAGATGAGGGCGGCATGAGATATATAAGCCATCCAGAAGCCCGAATGCATGCGTACCGAAGTCAAATGTCTCCCCACTGTGACCCTGACTTCACGGAACAAGGCGACGAGCTTCCCTCTCCGCGTTCTCGGCCTATGCTTGTCATCAGGGAGAAATGGAGGGTCGTTAGCCTCCAACTAGCACTAGCGCACCGGTACGCACGTCGCAGCAGCGCATTCCATGTGCAAGAAGCGTCCAATGGGCGCCTCGTAGTTTATGAAAAGCTTCCGTATCCACATCTTGCGGCGTCGAGAACCTGACTGAAGTCACTGGGCACATGATACCTCGTCTTGTACGGCGGGGATCTGGGGACTAACCTCGCTGACAAAGAAGATAAAGTTCATGCTGACGAGTCGATACACCGCCGATTCTTGTAGAGTAATCCTCAACTTTGGTGTGAGATCGCCTTCTAGTGCTGCCGCGGAGCCTTTCGCTGTCCCATCGTTCATCTCTCGGCCAACGGAGATGATCTGGACGACGTTATTTCCCTGCAGTTGTGAACAATGCGCCAGAAGACGGGAACATGCCGAGCGGACTGAACATTACATCCAACCGCAGTCGAGGCGTTCAGCGTAGCTTACCCAAACTCAAGGGCGCAGACGCCACAATCAAGCTTCAACTTACTGGGTACCCCAAGATCACGTTCGCGATTTCGGACCCTTGTTTCCTAATCGCTGACAGATTCAGAACGATTGCATGCGGCACCCGTGTGAGCCTTCCGCAAAATGGAAGAAGGGGGGACTGAATGCGACCATATCCATGGGTTCTGGCCTGTGCGGTCGACGACTCCAGACGGCACCATCAGGTAGAAGCGGCATAGCTAAGTCAGACATTCCTACAAGTGAAGTCGAGCGGGCCTACCGTCAAAATAGTGCAGAGGACAACTACCTCTATACCGGGAAGACAGGACAGTCGGAATAGACGGCGATAATGGTGCAGCACGGCGCTTGGGCAGCGCTAGCTCCGAGATGTGTGAGGAAGAGATTCCCTGTTCGGAGTCCTCGGCCACATACGAAGGTCGAGAAGACGTGGAACTCGCCTTGGCTTTTGACGCTCCCTCCGCGGAACACGAACCTAGGGGGGACCAAGCGCGATGACGGCGCGACCTCACCTGAGAGAGCTGGGAAGAGACTTGACCAATCGCGTCGCCCGTCTTCCCTTCTTGCCACGGCCATAAGCTCCGGCGGAGTCGCTGTGCCAAAGCCGGTGGAGAGCTCAGTACATAGTAGATATGCCAGCGTTGAGAGCGTCACTCACAGTCATTCCCCGCGTTCACGAGCGGCTGCTGCGTAGCATGTGCTGTAAACCGTACGCAGCAAGGATCTCCCACAAGAGCGACGATGATTCTGCACTCATCAGTCGTAAGCCAAGCTATCCGCCAGACCAACCTTGCGACTCTATTCCAAGGACAGTCCACGACTCGTACTGTCGCAGCATCGTGATCAAAATCAAATGATAAACCCACGTGTGTCATTGCAGATAACGGCGTTCTGCTCTCAGCTCTGCATGGAATAGGACGATCAGTGCCTAGTTAGCGGATCCACATGAGAGAAGGCGCGATGAAGAGTCTTCTTGATGAACCAAGCTCGCGCTGTCGTCTGGGACGCAGGAGAGCTTGACGTCAAAATCGTGTGTCGTGACATTCGTAAAAGCCGTGCTACGTAAATCACACGCGTCTTTACTACAGGAAAATCGATATGAGCAAAGGATGAGCAACGAACGCTGACGAACAAGAATAGACCTGCGTACCATGAGAAGAATCCAAATCACGGTTCAGGTACATAACGAGCGAGGAGCGGGAGATCCGGATACAGGCGATCGATGTTCGAAGAGGAAGTCGGAGAGGGGGTGTACGGAAAATTTCGGGGTATTCAGCAGCCCGGATGTCGGCGGTACATCATGATCATGGATGCCCCCCCGACGTAGGCGACGAAGATCCCGTAGATAATACAAAAAAGACAAGAGGAGATACCATCACCAAGAGAAATGAAACATACGCGCGACACGTCCAGGGAGTTGAATCACCGGATGGATGCACGCGACGCGAACCTATTCAGCAGCCTCGAGGCGGAAGTGTTGAAGCTTCCGGATGTCGTTGAGACGATCTAGTTACCGAGCTCCGTTGGGAACTGGTCGCCATCAGAACACATACGGGATGTTACTCGGGTGGCACCCAATATTCTGCAGCGCTTGAGGATAATACTGACCGCCATCGAAATCGCGCGTATTGTTCGCTTGGGCCATCGAGAAATCTTGGACCATCGATGCCCCGACAATGCCATGCCAGTCAGCGCATGTCGCAGCTTCGAACGCGTCCTTCGCAATACCACCGGCGCCTACAGGCGGCGAAAGAGAATAAGGGGCGGCCATAAGAGCCAGGGGCTGATCCCCTCTCATGAATGCGTCGCCGGCCCAGCCATTGAGCGACGAGTAAGGCGAGTAGAAAGACTCGTGATCGTACGCGCCCCCATTGAACTTTGAGAGCATCGAGAGGTCAAACATGTCGCTCCCTACCTGGGGACTGGAGATATTGAATACGACCGGGCTAGACGGCTGTGCGGGACTCATGGCACCGTCGATATCCGGCGTGAAGGAAGACAGAGAGGGGCTCCAGCATTCGGATACGACAGGGCTCGCCGCAGATACCTGGGGAGAACAGATGGAGTCGCATGAGTTCCTGCCTCACAACACAGTTTGATTAGCACTCACCGCATACCACTGTGGGCCGTCGCCGAAGGGAATATACTCCCCAGCACCGCAAAATCTTTGCTCAGGCTGCTGCGCGGTAATCGTGCCATGCGGGAGCGTCTTGTTCATGCCGTCATCCGGCGAATACAAGGCAGAGCCCACACGTGTGGCAGCCTCGTGTTCGGGGGCAGGCGAGGCAATGTTGCTCGGGAGAGGCGTCCCATAGGTAGTAGGAGGAGTCGCAGGCATCGTGAGCCCGCACGCTATCCCGAGGCGGCCGTGCTCATTGATTTGACCGCTATTGTTGCGGCTGTGCGAAGCAGGGGCGGAGGAGGAACGCTTGAACATAGACGTCAGCGGGATCTTGAAGCGTGAGTCGCACTCAGCATTTGGGGTCTGTGAACGTGCGCCAGCGCCTCCTGCACGGCCGGGACGCGTATCGATAGGGCCATGAAGGCTCTCAGCTACCTGACTCGGATTGACGGCCAGACCACCGTCCTTGCCGTCCTCGGCCTCCTCCTTCGGCGCCGTAGCGGCAGTGGTGGCGGCGGCAGCGCATACCGCTGCCTCAACGTTCACTTCCTCTGTCTTCGTCGCGCCCTCCGCGACGCAATCGTATTCCTTGACCGCCGCCTCGAGCGCAGGCCCCGTCTTCCCGGCCACCAACAAATCTGCGATTTTGGCGCACCTCTTCTCTCGGCTTCTGACCTCTTTCTCTGCCTCTCCGCGCCCCTTCCTGCTCCGCCTCTTCGGCCCATCCTTCACTTTGGCGAGTGCGTTCGCGCTGGGTCGGAACCGCCAGTCGGGATACTTCTTGCGGTGCTCAGCCTGCGCCACGACAGCCTTGGCCTCCCAGACCTCCCGCTCCTCGCGAGGAAGTGCCTTCCAGTATTTGCCTGTGTGATCACGCGTTATTAGGCTATATATTTAGCAGATCACGAGAGCGAAGGACAACGACGTACCGATGATCTTCGAGAGCGCGCTGTGGTTCCCTTCGATCTTGCCCGGAATGTGCTCTGCGCGAATGAAGGAACTCCTGAACAGAATAAAGGCGTTCGGGGGGCGCGGAATGTAGGATGGGTCGCGCTTCTTCGCGTGCGATACGCGCATGGGCCCGAGAGAAGGCGAAACCGGGGGCGAGTAGATCGACATCTCGGGAACGCCATCGTCGGAGGGAAGCTCATAGCTAGTCGGGTCGCTGCTGAACGTTATAGGAGTCATGTCCGTCGCGAATGTAAATGTCATAGCTGGGTGGGGATTGTCGACGAGCGGGGGCATGCCGTCTACACGCCATGGTGGTGGTGGTCGGTGAGTACAACGCGTGGATCGCCAAAAGAGGCAAGAGGGCATACCGTCGTCGTCGGCCTCGGCGAGGACAATCTCATTCTCGCGCGTTGCGGCCATGGTTGAGAGAGGGATGCAGCAGTGGTCCAAGAGTCAGCACAACACCCGGGGAGAGGTGTAGGTTCTGAGTAGAGATGCAATCGGAACTAAGTCACGGTAGCGCGCTACCCATTTAACACTTCGTTTATTCTCTTTCGGGCAGTCAACAGCGGGAAGATAAACTTCGAGCCGGAGCCTATCTTCTCGCCAAATCTAGGTTCACTCTGTCTCGAAGCCGACGGCACCCGTCCACTCGAAGCTTGCGGGCAACCTCCCTACTGGCTGGGTACACCGACTCAGATCCGCACTGCCTCCGTTCATCCTCTTCTTGCCCTCAAGGATAACAACACTCATATGAGGTAGGTACCATATGCTGTGATGAGTCCCATAGATCCAGAACAAGGCGCCGCAGTCAGGGAAATGAATGCCTAATCTTCTAAACCGTCTTCACCGCCGCTCCTACGCGACGGTTGCTCCCTCCCTGCGCGCCGCCCGGGCGAAACTGCATGGTGGAGGAGCGATTTGAGCGATTTTGCCACCCCGTGTCGACGCATAGCCGCCCTCGTGTATCGGCAAGCCGCCGTATGAAGCCCAATTGTACAGCCTTGTGGGGTCGGCTGACCAGAGCTCCTCTGCAAACTCAGGCACCTGTCTGGCACAGCAACGAAATACTGAGCAAGATCCGGCACTACCACTGCCAGAGCCGTCTCTTTGCCTGTTCGAACAGTGGTGCGATTTCACGATGTCGGGTCCGGCGTATAGTGATTGCCAGACAGACAATATCGTCGTGGTTAGTTCGACGTTAACTGACCCCCCAGACACTGCAGGGCTGCAGCTTCCTGCGTGTCCCCGTATGTGGTTGATGTTCGCATGACAGCCTACGGTACGTGAACAACCATATTATGACGACCATGATCGTTCGCCTCCGGGGTTTTCCTCGTCCATTGAATGCGTCTGAGCTGTGTGCTAAACGCCGCTGTTCTTCTGTGTCTCAATAGGGAACGGAAGCGGAATGCCGAAGTTGGACAAGGCAACACGTATAGTATGGCGGACGCAAATCAATCGATGAACTCTCGCGGAACCATAAGGGGACCTTCGCCCTGGCGCTTGTTTCTGTTCCACCTACCCGTCCATGTCGACCTGCTTGAGCCGCCTAGTATACCCCACTAGATCTGTTGTTGTGAATTCGGCAGTCGGTACGGTATGACCACTCTCCATCTCTTGCCCACAAGAACGGGACAAGGTGCCGTATTCTGCATTACACGTTGGCTGCCTTGTGCTGGTCGCCATTGACACGTGTCTACAGACTGACGTACGAAAACATGATATGCCCAGAGTTCGCTCGAGTCATCAAGTTGAACATGCCTCATGGCCTGCCGCTTTGTTCGACATTGCTGCCCGCTGTGGTGGCCTCGAGGCTACTTTGCATCATCTAGGCGCTGCCACACCCGCCCTCGTGCTACTACCAGTGCTCCCCGTTGTTCCTCGCGGAACTCCCTGCTGATACGACCACACCGGTCCGACTGGTATGTTCCCCGTGCCCTGTTCCGTACTGTAGGTTCGCCGTCCTCCGCCGGGGGCCGTTTTATTCCCTCCAGTGGAGATCCTTGCACATGTAGACCAACTGTATCCTTTCATGCGCCTCGTGTCAAGCGGACATGCCAAGGTATGCTTTGCATGTACTCTATGGCTGATTAATGTTTGCTGACTTGACTTGATTGTCACCAGACGCGCTAAATGTCCTTGTTCAGTGGCGTATACTGACTGTTCGACTACTCGCATCCGGCCTCCAATGCCCAATTGACAGCGACCGGTGTCTTCCTGCACTACGTCGGTCTTCTAGCTGACGGGATGACTCTCCGCAGCATCTCCACACCACTTCACGCACTTGTCGGCCGTACCCGCTAGTCTCCGTATGCGACCACAGTGTCCGAGATTCTTCGGATACTCGTTGTTCTCTCCGCCCACCGCCCACCGACGTCCGTTCCTTCGTCCGCCCGACGAGGAGCGCCCTCACAAGCGCCCGTAGACGAGGAGCCGCCCGCACACTGATTTATGACATATCCCTTCCATGAGCTTGGGAACTCGCTCATGACATGGTGCGAATTCCTGAACACCTTCTCTGTTGACCACTTCTCCATCCAGTCGACGACTTCCCATCCGCCGCCCGGACGAACGGACCGAAGGACAGCGTGGTCAGGTGCGCGCGGACGTCGCGTGCACCATGCCGTATAATACCCCGCATTCAGCGCTGCCCGTCGGCGAACACGACTCGCGCCCCATAAGCGGGGCAGGCGACTCCCCAGGTGACGAGTCCTTCACGCGCCCTGGTGCGCGCGGCGTTCAGTATGACCCGCGCATGTTTGACACTCGGATGGGCGGTGTCCGCGTGAGCGCGTCCGCTACGCCCGAATACGAATGCATATGTGCCTGTTCGTCAAAATCGGAGGCGCGCGGCTCTCGCTGGCCATGGGGAAGCGCCATGCCCCGGGGCGTCAAAGCCATCGCTCAGGCATCCACATTGCCCGACGCCACATATCCTAAGTATCATTCCCCCAGACGCAAACCCGACGGCGCTATACTGTACGCCGGCTTGTGCGGGTGTCCTCTCCGCGACATGTGCAGCGCCTCGCGCCTGCCTTGACTGTTGGGTTCGGCCGTAGTTACGACATGCCGGCCACTCGGACTGTTGACCCTACACACCGGAATGCACCCTGGGCCAAGCATCAGCGATGTTCGGAACGAACGAGGTGCTCTCTGGGCTAAGGCAACCCTACACGCATTAAGCTAGCTCGGCCCCGGCCTCCAAAGAGCACCCCTGTGTCCTTTGGTGGGACTTGGTGTCCTAATGGCTCCCGTGCGATTGAGCTACCTGAGCGTCCGGTAATCTACTGCAATAGAGTCGGAGGCAACGCGGACTTTCCGTTGAGCTTAGCCTACGATAGCCGCGGAAACGCATGGTAAGCACTGTTGAACCGTGTGAGAAGAAGAGCTGGTGCTACAGAAGCCCCTACATAGTACATCCCGGGAACCGTGGTACAGTCATAGTAGTGGTATGGATACAGTTGAGGTTCGCGCCCGTGACACCCGACGTGCTGCCGCCCTCAGGGAGCCGGACCAACGAACAGCACGAAGCCGTTCCCATCCTGGGCTGGCTCCAGCCCTCTGAACCACGCCCTGTCTCCGAGGTAATCAATCCGGCGCAGGCCATCGTCGTCACCCGGTATTCGTCCACACCACATCTGCTGTGCGCGCTCCCAGTACGCCCGGAGCATGTGCGCCCGACGCTGATCCGACAGCGCTGCGATCTCCTCCTCCGTCAGATGTTCTTCGAAATTCGCGATGAGCGTGTTCAGGACGTCTCTGACCATGACCGGCAGCCGCTCGTGGCGGGGTTGCACCAGCATGGGCCAGGGAAACGGGTCGCAGTGGTCGTCCGCCAGGGCGCCTATATACAGTTGCGTCACCGGGGGATAGGTCGCGGGCTGCGAGCCGTCCGGGCCATCGGGGCAGAAGAGATACTGTCTGGGTTGCTCCCCGGGGTTCGCAGGGGGTGCCTCGCCGAGCAGGCACCTGACCAAGTGGTCGCGCATGTCGAATAAGATTGGGGGGCGTCCGAACAGGCGATGCTCAAGGTATGGGTTAAGCTGCAGGGCCGTCGAAGGGAGGTGCGCCGAGCTCGGCCGGGGGGTGTACCAGAGCGCAGGCCGGGGCGGCAGCGCAGGGTGCTCGACACGCGGGACCCAGTTTTCCTTGTGCACCTCGCCTCGCTCGTCCACGAGGGACTGCATGATGTCCTCAATCTCGCGGTGAGTCAAGTGGCGTGGAGAGGGCGGTGGCGCTACAGTTCAAACGCGGCGACGGCATGAGCATATCCATTCACTCATTCATTGCACGCGCGGAGATAGCACGCGTCATTAGCGGACGTACTAGCGTTGCGGACGATAACTGAACCGAACCGCGGGCGGGCCCAGTACCCGTACGCCCGCCATTCAGCGGGCGTGACGACGTGCCGCCCTTCCGAGACACTCGGCCACTCCTCCGCGCGTCGACGATCGCAGCTCGGGTCTTTCTTGCCTACGCCGTGGAGAGATTACGTCAGAAAAGCTCTGGCTTGACGGGCAGGACACCAGCTGGCAGGGATCGCACGCACCGAATACGCGCTTACGAATAAATGAGAGCAATAGAATAGGGATCTTGGACGACCTGCGCTTAAACGGGTCGTCCTCGGCAGACCGCCTCCGCCTGCTCTCGCGCCTGTCGCTTCTGGCCTGCGGGCGCTGTACGTTAGGTACGATGGGTCGCTCGGGCTCATCAAAGGTCGGTAACGGGAACGGCTCCGTATCAGGCGAGGGCACCCACGGTCGCCGGCCAGTGGGATCGCAGCGATGCTCGAAGCTGGACATGTTGGCCGGCCACGTTTCCCATTGTCCCTCCAATCCGGTGGGCATCGCGGGAGGACAATGGTCTGCGGATTGGAGAGAGAGAGGGAGAGAGAAGAGCGGAAGGCGGGCTGTGCCCTTGAGAGCTGCTATACTAGGCCTGTGTGGTCCGGGGCCTTGCGGCGAGAACGTGCACGGAACCGCTCGCGGTGCTATCGGGGAATGTGTATCAGTTGGCTGTGGCTCGATTACCTGTACAGTGTGCTGGAGATCTCCCACCCCAGAACGAGATGGTGCGTGGAGAGAGCATGGCCTCGGTCGAAGAGTGTCGGTACCGCAGTACCCGATGCGGCAGGTGTTGGGAGCCTGTTTGCACCTGTGGGCGTCACCATCCGCTTTAGGCACTGCGATGGTCTATATTCACTTCAGGCTCTGGTATTACGGAATAAGGCGCGATCTGACGCACCTAAGTATCCGAGTAACAGCCGTGGATGAACTGGGTTACATGAAGGCCACGATGACGGCGGAAACGGTGAATTAGCCAAAGTCAATGTATCTCAGTCGTCTGCAGTCCGCTCAACGACTGTACAGACCAGAGCAGCCAAAGCCCACAGGAGGAACCATCAGTGTCCACGCAGGGCTCTGAAATAGACGAGCATCCACCTCGATGAAGTGAATGTCTGTCAAGATTGTTCCGCTTTCACATCCTCCTCCGCCTTCACTGCGAGATGCTCGAGCTCCTCGTCCTTCATCCCTCTATGCTCTCTCAGCCAGTTCTTGAGCACGCAGTCGCCCTTCCCCCGACTCCCACCCTTGCACCCCAAGCACCTCCGGCCATGCCCGACCATCAGGACATGCAGCCCATACTTGAGTTCGGCGGGAATCGTCAGATCGAGGTGCGCCTGGGCGGTGATCCTGTCCGCCTTGCTGGGCACCCATCCCAGCAGCTTGGACAGCCGGAAGACGTGGGTGTCGACCGGGAACGACGCCCTGCCCAGGCAGAACAGGAGCACGCAGGACGCCGTCTTCGGGCCGACGCCGTCGTAGGACACAAGCTCCCTCATCGCGTCCTCGTCCGACACGACCGAGTCCCCGCGCATCTCCGTCTCCGCCTTCGCCTTCCCCCTGCTGTCAGGGCCGACGCCTTCTGCGAGGTGCTGAAGCGAGTAGACGCCATGCCTTGCCTTCACTTCCTGCAGTATCTTCTGTATGACGCCCGCTTTCTTGTTGGCCAGGCCGCCGGTCCTGATGGCGTCGACGACGTCCTGCTTCGGCGCGCGGGCGATCGCGGCGAAGTGGTTGCGCCCGAACGTCTGGTCGAGGCCGCGCTTGGCGGCGGTCGAGTTCTTGGCCGTCGTGTTCTGGCTGAGGATGGTGCCGACGAGCGACTCGAGCACGTCCGGGACCTTCCCGCAGGTCCCCGCGGAGTCGTTGGCGTGCGCGGGGGCGGAGCGAGCGGGCGCTATGGTTGGGTGTGCGGACGCCAGCACGGCGTGCACCTGGGCTGCCTCCGCGGGTGTCGGGTGAGGATGGTCGGGAAACGGAGAGGATAGTGCGTGCGAAGCGAGCAGTTTAAGCTTTTTGTCTTTGTGGGGGGCCAGCCCGTCCGAGTCGTCTGTAGCACCGACAGGGGGCGAGGGCGAGCGGGGACGTTTCGATTTGGGCGGCATGGCTAGATTGAAAGACGCGCGGTGAAGCTGTCTGGTGCGAGTGTGCAGTGGTGCGATTGATGGAGGTGGTACAGTCGAACAAGTGGAACCGAGCAAGGCGACAAGGCAACTTGAAGGCGACCCTGCCCGAAATGGGAAGAGACGCTGTCGATCACGGCGCCGGCGATCAGCCACTGGCTCATCTCCGATTTGCCTCCGTCGCGGCCGCGGGACAGCCCTCCGACGGGATTGTCGACAGAATATTCAAGCGCAAGAGAGTTCAGTCAACGGAATCGAGTAACTTATCATTTCGGCGTGTATTCCAGAAGCGGCACAGTAGCAGATCGAGAGAATAATAATAAAGGTCTGGTGAAGTTGAAGCGAGAACGTGTCAGGTAATCACTTACTGCTTTCGGCCCTAGGCTCGTGATATCATCATCTGAGGACTTCCATGCCTCCTGTACAAGACCTCCGTCAGGTGGATGACCTCAGATAATCAAAGGAACACGAACTGGAATCCGTGCGCCGCCCTGTACTCGGCGGAAATCGCTGGCAGGACGGAGTGCTCTGCATTTCATCTGCCCGCTGTGTCTGAACGACTAGTACTATCGTCGACGATCAACGAGGCACTACGCACCGATGCGCGAACGATATGTAGAGCCGCATCGCGCTGTGCCGCACGCAGTCGATCAGAGTGCGGGGAGAGGTTCAGAGGCAATCAGGTCCAGCTAACTTTGATCCGTGTGTCCCTTGTGCGCCGGGGCGTAACCCGGGGGCCTCACTACTGATCCGCGACGATAGAGGCCCTTGGCAAACACCGATTGTCGATGGATGAGTCGCCCTGCGCGATCGCGAAGGTTAACGGTGCGGCGGACGATAGGCTCGAGCGTCCGTACTGTACAGGTAGCGTCTGCCAGTAGGTAGCGTGGCAGCGATCGCATGTTCGTCGCTTGCTACGCGGCGGCGGAGGGCTTCTGGTGCATTCCTCTGCGCTGCCTCCGTTACGTGACGGCGCTTCTCCGGCCGTACCGCCGTCCTATGGCGTCACTGACGTCTTGACGTACTGTGAAGACCCGCCGCCCACTTATCTTCCTATAATCACGCGTCGCACCGAGCAGGTGCTGGCCACGCGGGGACGTCCCCGAAAATTCGCTCCCTGCAGGCGCACGCACACAACGTGGGTTTTACCTAACGGCCAGTCGCACAGCTCGGGAAGTACGTACCGGGCTCTGCACTCTAGAAAAAAAACGTTGATAAATTATCGTGGCCATCTCGGAGCTGCGCGCACAGCCGTCCTGGACATTGACCGCGCCTCGCCCGCCACGCGGCCAGCCTCGTGCGCGCCCAGGATCATCCCCAACCTCCTCCGCACACACCAGCTGATTATCGCTGGACACGCCGCCAGCGTCGCCCGAGATGCCGCAGCGGACGGTGCAGCACCTTCCGTGCCCTCACGCATCGGATAGCGACCTGCCGCACGCACTGGGCAATCAGTTTACGGCAATAAATACTATGGCTCGCTCCACCACGCATGCAGCGCGTCGGCTGCGTCGGCGCCGTCGCGGAGGCATTTCCCCCTCCCCCGCTGGGGGTTATCAGTGGGCCCATCCGCGCCGCCCGACGCACGGCGAAGGCACGCCACGCCATCGATGGGCCTCCGTCTCTGGCAAGGCCCAGGAGGACACAGTGATACGGGCGCGGCTGCCGACACATATGATATACTTATCTCTGTGCCCCGCGAGGCAGCACAGGCCCGGCGGAGGTGACCTGCAGGCGTGATCCGCCCGTAGTTGCTAGGATGCACCGCTGGGAAGACGGCCGCGTTGCTGGCACCAGCTGCGCGCGACTCGTCTGAGATGCGAGCAGGGGTGCGATCAGCTGCTACGCGTCGCCTTGCGCCCTGACACGGTGCGCCGAATCAGTCCATGCACGGGCTCCGCGACGGGTCTAACCTGGGCTGTGACTGACTAGTGGGCGTGCGTGATATCGACAAAGCACTGCGACGGAAATGGGTGCTGCAGCGCCCGTTTTGCATTGCAGAACGATACAAGCTCTGGCATTCGTCACCCCCAGGCAAGATAGACGTTGGATAGATTGATATCCGGGGGGCCACGCAGGCCAGCCTGAAGGCGGAACTCAGGATCCGGTAGCGCGGTCAGGCGCAGCGCGTCGTCCGGGCAGTCTCCGGCGGCCTTGCTCCAAGTTTCCTTTCCCGGCAACAAAGCGGATTGTCAAAGCACAAAGGTTCCGCGGCGCCAGCTCCTCGACGTGCGGTGGGTGGGATGTGTGCGGAGAAGCGCGAGCGTGTTCCATATGATTGCCTGTGTCGCCGGAGTGCGCGTCGGTCCGTACGCGATGCGGCGTGGTTGGGAGGCACGGACCGGGATCGCAGGACTCATCACGCTCGTTTTTGTACAGGACCGCAGGAGCCGACTCGGGCGGCGGGCGCATGGGAGCGCATCCCGCCTTTCTGAGAGCGGGTGGGGACGGGATAGCAGCGGCGGTGCCGACGCGCGCAGCCACATATGGACATCGCGACGAAGAGTCAATGCATGCATGGGCGCGCGGGGCGATCCCAAACGCAAAAGCGATCGGATCCTCACGCCAACTCAGACGCACTCATTACGGCTAACCGAGGAACGCGCGAGCAGTTGCCGCTTTCGCGCAAAGTGACGACGACGACGACGCGCCACTGCAGAACGCTCTGCCTCGCCCACGGTGACTGGGCGTGTCCTGCCGGATAGAGCGACTGCGATCCCCAGATCATCCGATACGCTTAGGGATGTGTCATGCTGCGGACTGACAAACGTGGACGCGACGGACTCTGCGGCTGCTGACGACACATCCAGTACACACCCCGCGTTCGGAAGCGTCGGGGGAAACGTGCAGACCATGGGTGCACGCGCAACCGCGCGCCCGAGCGGGCCCAGGGGCAGCGTGCACACGGGCAGAGTCTGGAGTGGATAGAGCGATAATACGGTTTTCTGGAACGCACACATAGGCGCGAACTGGACATGGGAAGGAGGGGCGAAATTGGGGGAAGGAGTACGCGCGAGAGCGTCAGCACGAGACTTTATCGCGCTTTGAACTTTGTGAGATAACGGCATACGCGAAGAGTGAACAGACAATAGAGGGAGACCCGATATGTGCCGAGCGCCCGCGCAGGGCTCACGGAAGGAGCGTAGACAATAAGACGAATCGGTGAACCAGATGGCTTGATGGGCAGAAGAAAGTCGAGCGTATTTGCGCCTATTTGGCAACAGAATGGAGGCAGCTCGCCGATTCGGGATAGACGCTCACACCCGTCTGCATTCGGTATGACAATGAAGGAGATCTCGGATTTGATCTCGCGGGAAGGGGGAGAGGTGAGCACTCGGCAGCGAGGTCATATCACCTAGACTATAAAGACGCACGCCGTATTGTCTTGCGTTCGTCCTCCTCCCGTGCAATTGTTCTCCCTCGGGGCCTCCGAGCAACCCCATCATCTCCTCCTGCCGCAATCGGGAGCGCCTTTTGTCTCGCCTCGAGGGAGCTTGCCTCGCGTCCGCGAATAATACAGTGCTGCCTTCCGCGCCCACGAGAACAATCATGCCTGCATACCGCACTCGCGAGACATCCTCCAGACGTGAGTAAACACACCTCTTCTCCTGTTTGCACGCCACGCACAATGGGCCGCTCACCGCACAATGCATCGTTGGCAGCGCTCGAAGTCGCGACGGACGCGCCACACCCTCCTCCTCCCCCCACGGTCGCTATTATTTCTCCGACGCCTCGCGCATTTACCTTCCCTATCAACAACGACGTTCACTTCGCCTCCCCGTCCAGTTCGCCCTTCGAGCCCGATCTCAAGTCGGTATGCACGCCACCACCCCCGCCGCGCGCCTTCTCCCCCACCTCCTCCATCGGCTCTGATGCGTCTTCGATCCTCTCGACTCCTTCCGCCCGCTCCTCGCAGGCTTCGCATAAGCGGCGTAGATCGACCGCGAGCGATATCGTGGAACGGCGACCCAAGAAGGGCGACGAGGACTACATCAAGCGTCCGGAGAACGCGTTCATCCTCTTCCGGCGCAAGTGCTGCGAGGACCGTCAAGCGGCGGACGAGGCGGCGGAGGAGCCTGTCAAGAAGCAGCGCCAAGCGGACCTCTCCAAGGCGATCAGCCAGCAATGGAAGAGTCTGCCCGCCGAGGAGCGGGCGTACTGGGAGGACCTAGCGAAGGAGAAGAAGAAGGAGCACGAGGCGATGTATCCCAACTACGTCTACCGCCCCCAGAGGGTCAAGGAGAGGGCGAAGGCGAAGAAGGGGAAGGGGAGGAAGGACGGCGAGCAGGAGACGGATGCGGAGAGCAGCATTTCGTTCGTGCTTCCAGTTCCGTCTCCCCCTCGCAGCCTCAGCCGCGACAGCCTCCCCGCACCGACGCGCGGGCAGAACCGGCGGGCGGTCTCCGCGCCCACGCCACCGCCTGCGTACCAGACGATCCAGCTTCCGAGCGTGTTCATGCCCTCATGCCCCACATCGCCATCACTGCTCCCCCGCATCAGCCGGCGCTCTCCCCGTATACCCCCGCCCGACGACGACCACCTGACTCATTTCGAGTACTTACCTAACGACTCCCTCTACCCGCCGGCGTTCCAGCAACCCGCCGCCGCCTTTGAGCCAAACATGCAGGTACGTGCGCGCTCGCCTCGACGGCTCCTGATAGACAGCTGATCCCCCGATCGATCGCAGACCGAGCAGCTGTTCCACTTGTTCCAAGCCGAGCAGTCAGCGCTCCAGCAGCACCAGCACCAGCACCAGCAACAACAACACCAAGGCGGCCCGCTTCTCCAGTCCCTGAGCATCCCGCGCGACATGCCCTCCAACCTCATGTCGCCCGCGGAATCCATCGCGTCCAGCCAGTTCTTGTCGCCCGTCGACCACTTCACGTCCCCCGTCTCGCCTTCGTCGCCACAGGGCGCCCCGTTCACACCGGCCGAGTCCATCTCGATGATGGCCTTGTCCCTGGGCAACTCGGCCGACGGCGGCGCGAGCCAGCAGCAACCAGACTTGAGCCAGCCCTCCGAGTTCGCGTTCTCCTCGTTCTCGTGGCAGACCGACGGCAGCCTCTGGCCAGACGAGAGCATGATCCCGGACGACTTCGACCTCAGCGCGATCCCGCCCATCGAGCTGGGCATCTCCAAGTTTGACGGCGAGATGCAGCAGCTCGCCGGGATGGCCGGCGACGTACCGCTAGGGTACGACTTCGAGAGCGGCGAGTATCCCCCCATGGACATGGCGCCAGAGCACGACCTTCACGACGCAGACCCTGGACAGGACCCGTACAACGTCAACGGGATGTTCGGCGGCTACGACACTGGCAATATGCCCTGGTGATGACGCTGTCAACGTGCGCGGGCGCGCGTTGACGACCCAAACGGACATGTACAAAATCATTAGCTCTCTCCTCCTTGGCATTCGCTGTTGTATTCACTTACCCTTCCTCGTCGGAGAACGCTGGTCTGTGTATACTTGCACTTGGTCGCCTGTACTGATACTCCTCCCCTCCGTCATCACCACGGTCATCGCTGTACTCACTCACCTGCCCTAGCCTGCACTCGCATCCCGTCCATAACAACCGGCAACCCCCTCACTACTCCCTATCCACTCATCATCCCTTCCTTCCTCTTCCGCGTCTTGATACCCAATCCCCCTCACTTATGACATTATTTGTAGTTACGACTTCGACTGGAGTGAACTCCAAATGAGTTCAACGCGAATACAAGGTTTTGTAGAGCTTTGTGCGTTGTCTGCTTGCGAGCAGGCCGCATCGAGCGCAGGCTGGCGTAAGAGAGACGTTGGTGGGACACAAGATAAGTCGTGCAGTGGAGACAAAGGTGAGTACAAACGTTGCCGCCGCGCGGTGGCCACGACCAAAAGTGGCTGCTCCTCCTGCCCTTTTTCGGACATCACCGAATTCACGTGGCGTGGTGCCCGGGCCCTTCTACCCCGCACCCGGCACTGACAGCCTGCCGCGGTACCGGTCCTTTGAGCAGCTCGTACGCCCAAACTCATCTGACGTGCTTGCACTGGTTTCAGTCGATTTTACAGCACAAGCAACGGCATGGGGAAAAGATTGCCTTGTTTTTCCCCAAGTCAAGGCTGTCGCCTCTCTAGGACGTATGACGGCCGTGCGAGCATTACTCATCTGTATGGATGCGACCACGGGTGCTGAGTGTCGAAAAGGCGCATTGAGGAGGCGGGGGTGACATTGTCGTCACCGCCTGGACCTAGCTCTATCTCATTCAGTACGTGCGAGCGCTAGCTTTTTCCAGCGAACTCTATTGACAGCGACTCTCAAAGGCCATATCAGGGTGCAATACTTCAAATGCTCGTGGAGACGTTCGCTTTTCCGGTACGCCCGACTTTTGAACGGCGCATCATACACCGTGTGCTGCACGCTTGCACTGGCTCCGGCGAGGGACCGGCAAACCGCTGGCAGTCCTCACTGGGGCGAAAAGGGAGCATCAGAGGTGGCGCCACCAAGTTGATCGTTCAACGCTGCGATACCAGGCGGTCGATCGAGTTCTCCCAGTGATTGCACGTCTGCTCGCCCATCTGTTGGAGCCGTCTGACGACCAAACATAAACGCCCTTCAGTTGACCGTCGACATTGAAATATTGAAAGCTTGAGCGCGCTGGGAGGCTAGCTGACTGCAAGGGACCATCATTCACGTACGCGTATCAGCACTCCAGGCCGACTGCGCGAGCCTCATGCTAACCTTGGTGACTTAGCAGCCTTAGGATTTCGCCACAAAGCGGGCTAGCGCGTTCACAGGAGAAGTCGCCTAATCCGATACTGAGATGGCGCACCATGGCGTGGAAACACCCACGGGGAAGATGGTTCACCACTTCTCTTGACAGTACTTAAATCCGCTATCTGTGCTGATAGCGTGGCGAGCTCACGCGAGCGACGTCTTCGCCACTCTTGCTCTGTCTAGTACTGCGCCGCTGGTCAGTCAGGATGTCGCTGAAGGCACTCAAGTCGAGGCTGCCTTCGTTCCGCGCTACAGGGCGCTCTCCGGAGCCCACGGAAGGCGGCGTCAAAGGGTCGGCGGGCGAGAAGCTTGCTGCTACCGACGATGTTCTTTCGGTCGAAAATGAATTGGAAGATCCTGACCTCGCGCCTGGAGAGCGTACGTATAATGAAGGTATGTCGCCTGTGCGCCCGAAACCACTTTTGAGGCTGACGGATCGTGAACGGCGAAGCTACGTCCGGAGGGATGGGTCGCCATCTCGGCGTCTTCACCTGCACGATGCTGATGTACGAGGATAGACAGCCATGCCTGAACGACTTAGCTAAAGACTTTGCGACAGCGTGGGCCACATCATTGGGACCGGCATCTTCTCTACGCCTTCTTCTATCCTCAGCTCCGTCGGATCTGTCGGCGCCTCTATGATGCTCTGGGTTCTGGGCTTCGCGCTGTCGTTCTGTGGTCTGTTCATCTGGCTCGAGTTCGGCACGATGATCCCTCGTTCTGGGGGCGAGAAGGTGTACCTAGAGGCGGCGTACAAGAGGCCTCGGTATTTAGCGACCATTCTCTTCGCCACGAACGCGATCCTGCTGGGCTTCACCGCGTCGAACTGCATCGTGCGTAGAACTTCTTGAGCCGTCTCGAAGGACTGACTCATGCAGGTGTGCGACAGGTGTTTGCATCAAAGTACGTGCTCTCATAGCGGAAGGCTCGGGGACAATCTCGGATAACCCGCTCTTCTCAAAGCATACTCGAATCGGCGGGCACTGAAGCCACCCGATGGAACGAGCGAGGAATCGCAATCGGAGGCAAGTCTCCGCACAACTTCCGAACTTGACATTACTCACACTCAGGCGCTGTAGTCATCTTCTTCGTGACCCTCTTGCACGGCTTCACGCCTGAGCTCGGGATTTTGCTCATGAACGTACGTATTGCAGGCTCTCGCCCGTACGAGTTACGTTACGCTGAGACACGACTCCCAGGCCTTGAGTGTCTTCAAGATCGCCGTCCTTCTCTTCATCGTCGTCGCCGGTGCGCTGGGTTCTCCCGCCCGTGTGACGCGCCTCCTGACCGTAGCACGCCAGGCTGGGTCGTTCTCTCGGGTCGCACGTCCGTGGCGGACCCCCACGCCAACTTCCGCGACGCGTTCGCCGGAAGCTCGCACAGCAGCTTCGACGTACGTAACGCTCGGAATATCTTACAGCATTTGATCGGGGTTCACGCGAGGTTCACGGGCTTCTGCAGTACGCCACGGCGACGTTCAAGGTCCTGTACGCCTACTCCGGCTGGTCAAGCGTCAACTACGTCATGAACAACGTCCGCGACCCGGTCCGCACGCTGAAGATCGCCGCGCCTTTGGGGCTGACGATTTGCGCCGTGCTTTACCTTCTGGCGAACGTAGCATACTTCGCGTACGTGCTTCGTTCTGGTACGTCGGACCACTAATTACGGGACACTGATGCGAGTGTGAGGATAGGGCCGCGACGCAAGAAGAGATCGCGAACTCTGGGGTCACGGTTGCGTCGCTGTTCTTCGCGAATGTGTTCGGAGCGACGGCGCAGAAGGCGCTGACGGTTTTTGTCGCGCTCAGGTAGGTGCTTTTAGGTACATGCATCATATCAGAATGGGTGCTGAGCCGATCTATATTAGTGCCTTGGGGTAAGTGGCAGATGTCGATCCAACTGCGTAGAACTTGACCTATCATTATGATGCCCGCCTCATCGATAAATACAGAGTGAGCATCCTGTCATCCTCATTATTGTACAGCGTCTGACGAATTGCGAGCAGAACGTCATCACCGTTGTATGAATCGCGAACGTTTATTCCGCTTCACGCACTGACCACGGAGGGGCATAGACGTTCGCCCAGGCTCGTGTCAATCAAGGTAGGTAGTAGCAGGATTGGCTTATTCAGTCTGCTCACTTACCGCGCGCAGAGCTTGCGAAAGAAGGCATCCCACTGCCCTTCGGTAATCGCTTCTGGGCATCAAACTGGCCCACCGGCAGGACACCGCTCCCTGGGTTGATCATTAACCTCATACCTTCCGTACGTCCATGATAGACCGTTGGTGTATCGTATCTACGATGGATGATTTCTAGGTCATCGTGATCATCGCACCCCCGCCTAATATCGCCTACCCGTTTATCCTCGACGTTGAAGGGTATCCACAGCAAATCATCAACCTCTTCGTTGTCATTGTGCGTTGAGGTTTGTCTTTTGGGGGGCCAGGTGTCAGGACTTATGACGTGTGTAGGGCCTCTTTTGGCTTCGGTATCACAAGCCACACGCGCACCGCCCGTTCAAAGGTGCGATGTTTATAGAGACTCGACCGACCGCCACTGACTACTTTTGCATCACAGTATGGTGGCCCCTTGCTGTCTTCTATCTCGCAGCTGCGGTATTCCGTAAGTGATATATAATACTAAGTTGTGATTGCACCTGTTTATCTCCCTTCAGTTCTCGTCGCTCCTTTCATTCGGCCCCCGGGCGGCGTGGGTGACACGCCACCGTTGCCATACTACCTGTGAGTGCTCAAGACACCGTAATTACATCGGGGCAAGAATTTATTGAGGCATTCCTGTACAGGTACTGCGTTGTGGGCATAGCGATCATGTGCCTAGGAGTTGTGTGGTGGGCAGGGTGGCGTATAGTGCCTCGCTGGTTCGGATACAAATTTGTAGCGAGGAAGGATGCATTGAAAGACGGAACCGTGGTATCCCTGGTACGCATCAGACATCTGTCGGAGATTTTGCTGCTAACTGGCAGTGACCCCCAGTTCTCCCTGCAGAAAAGAGGGTGAGGATGTTGATAGTAGTAGACGCTGCATGTAAGTTACCGTGACGACCTCTGATGGCAGCCAAGTTTCCTTAGGGTGACCTCAGCAGAATTCGGACGCATTTCTGTTTCTGACGCTAGATTGGTCGTGTGGACCCGTTGCGGCTTAGTCTCCATGGGCGTACGAAAGGGGCGTACGAAAGAGCCAAGTTAAAATGCAACTGAGTTGCCTGCAGCAGGGCCACAAGCGATATACTGTACAACCTCTTTGATCTTATTTGGTAGTGTTAGAATCGGAAGCTCCCGCCAAACAAAACTGTCGAATCTTGTCGAATATGGCAAGTTGGCATTCCAGAAGTAATCCTATTTGATGATTCTGATCCACATGGACGCCAGGTACATACTGAGGTGCTGCGTAAGCGCCTCATCATTCGCGACCGATGGCGAAATCCTGCAGGCATTCCGTCCCTCAAGCTCTAGTGTCACTGGAGCCTTTGGTTGGCGCTTCGAGCTTGGTAGTGGTAGGCTCGGCATCAACGGAGGCAGTGGATATGACGATTAGCAACAAGCAATGCCCCTGCTGGGCCCCTGCTACGAGCCGCATTTCGCTCGCAACTGCGCGTAGATTGCAGGTACATCTGTGGCTTTTGATGTGGATATCTCGCTTCCGTGATGCACAGCGCGCCTCTATGACCTCGGTGGATCCGTGTACTATAACTACATGTGACCCTCGGCGTCTTTGATCGCTGACAATTCCCCCTTCAAATGGCGTGCCTTTGCGTGGAAGCATCCGCCGGAGCGTATCTAAGCTCCCGTATAAGAATCAAGGAAGCGACTGCATTTTCGCCGCGACTTTCCAGTTGATACGCTGACCTCGAGGCTTGTAGCTATGCCAGTGATCGGAAGCGCTTTGTCAAGCAGGGTAGCCAAATTCTTCCCAAGAACCTCCCAGTCTGGGACTGAGTCGGGCGAGCGCCCTCCAGCCCCGGACTCTGTGGATAATGACGCATCCGGTCTAGATGAAAAACTACCTTCCAAGGATGAAACCTTTTCTGCTTCAGACAGTGATGCAAAACTCGAAGACCCAACGCTAGCACCAGGAGAGCTGTCCTATAATGAGGGTGCGTATCGTTCCCTCGGTGAACGAAGGCAGAAACTCATCTATATCTAGCTACATCTGGAGGAATGGGACACCATTTGGGTGTCTTCACCTGTACCATGATGATGTAGGTCTCTGCACAAGTTGTTCAATACATTCTGCTGAGTCGCGCGCCGCTCATAAGCATAGGGCGAATCATCGGGACGGGCATATTCTCAACACCCTCTTCGATTCTTGAGTCTGTCGGCTCCGTCGGCGCATCCTTGATGCTCTGGCTTCTAGGATTTGTTCTTTCATTCTGTGGGCTGTTCATCTGGCTCGAGTTCGGAACCATGATACCAAGGTCCGGCGGAGAGAAGGTCTATCTGGAGGCTGCCTACAAGAGACCGAAACATCTGGCTACGATCGTCTTCGCAACGAATGCCATTCTGCTCGGATTCACCGCCGCGAATTGCATAGTGCGTGTCTATCGCTGCTTTGGGCTGTATTGACGATTGGTCTCGTGCCAGGTCTTCGCCTCGTAGTAAGTGATAACACGCCCAAAGCTGACTGAGCTAGATGTGAATTTGTGTCTGTGACAGCGTACTCGAGGCGGCCGGAGCAGAGGCCACTCGCTGGAGCGAGCGTGGCATCGCGCTTGGAGGTAACCCTGTCATGGTTCTTCGCTGATCCGGCAGTACGGTCTCATTTTTCCGTCTGTACAGTTATCTTCTTCGTCACACTGTTGCATGGGTTCACTCCTCGCACCGGCATCTGGTTGATGAATGTCAGTAGCACAGTCTAGATTTGTGCATGGCTGTTTATTGACGCATGTGCCGCAGCTCCTCAGCGTGTTCAAGATCGTCATCTTGATCTTTATCGTCGTCGCGGGTGGGTTACTTTTCAGGCCTCACTCTTCGTGCAGACGTTGATCAATCGCAGGTTGGGCTGTGCTCGCTGGCCACACGCGCGTCACGGATCCGCACGCGAACTTCAGGAATGCCTTTGCTGGGAGCTCACACAGCAGCTACGAGGTACGCGATTTTCCTCTCAACGCAGACATACGACCAACTCGATTGTTTGCTTTTTATCTAAACCGTGACCTTGACAGTATGCTACGGCCACGTTCAAAGTTTTGAACTCGTATGCTGGATGGTCCAGCATAAACTATGTCATGAACAATGTCAAGAACCCAGCCCGCACGCTGAAGATAGCCGCACCCCTGGGACTTGGCATCTGCGCTGTGCTTTACCTCCTCGCTAATGTTGCCTACTTTGCGTGGGTGCCAGGCCTAAGTCGTTCCTTCATGCAGGCGAACTAAATATGTCTCTGGGCCTACAGGGCTGCGACGAAGGAGGAGATCGAGCAGTCTGGCGTCACCGTCGCATCGTTGTTCTTTAAGAACGTGTTCGGTACACAGGCACAGAAGGCTCTGACCGTCTTTGTCGCGCTCAGGTACAGAACAGGCCTTGTCGTAGTTGTCTCTAGCCATGCTGACAATGTCCACTAGTGCAATTGGGTATGTCGTCTTACGAATACGTTGTACACCCGCTCACGATATCCTCGGCAACGCTCTACGAATATAGGGTAAGTACACCGCCATTCTTCGTGCACGACACTAGTTGATGTCTGCCTCTAGAACGTCATCACTGTTGTAAGTCCGGAGAGACCACCACCTCGGCTACATTCTCGGCACTTATTAGATCTGCACATAGACGTTCGGCGCCGCCCGTGTAAACCAGGGTTAGGCCGCCGTTGATTCCAATCATCTGCTACCAGTGCTGACTACAAATGGCTCCTGCAGAGCTCGCAAAGGAGGGTATCCCTCTTCCCTTCGGGAACCGATTCTGGGCGTCCAACTGGCCAACAGGGAAGAGTCCCTTGCCGGGTCTGATCATCCACCTCATCCCTTCAGTACGCACTGCGAGACTTCGTCCGTGAGCACTACTGATCATTGTCATCGCAGATCATTGTCATTATAGCACCGCCACCGTCAGTCGCATATCCGTTCATCCTTGACGTTGAAGGATATCCAGGGCAGATCATCAACCTCTTCGTCGTCATTGTATGTTCGCACTGCCATCGCTGGGCGCACAAATTTGTCTGAGCGCACTACGCAGGGTTTGTTCTGGTTACGGTATAAGAAGCCTAATGCGCATCGGCCGTTCAAAGGTACGTCTTCTTGGACGTGGCTACATGTTTGTTGACGTCACTGCAGTTTGGTGGCCGCTCGCCGTGTTCTACCTTGCTGCCGCCGTATTTCGTGAGTCGTTATGCTCTTGCCGGCTGCCCGACCATTCCTGACAAAATTTCCCTCACAGTGCTTGTCGCACCATTCATCCGCCCTCCCGGAGGTATCGGCGACACGCCCCCGCTGCCATACTACTTGTACGCCCCCTTCAATTATCCTTGTGTCAGCGGATGAATTGACTCTTGCCCTCTAGGTATTGTTTGGTTGGCATCGCCATCATGGTAGTAGGCGTACTCTGGTGGGCCGCGTGGCGCGTGGTACCGAGGTGGTTCGGGTACAAGTTCATCGGGAGGAAAGAGAAGCTGCGAGACGGGACTGTCGTGACGTTGGTGAGTAGCTTGAGCCCCGTACCTATTGCAATGCTGACAATACTCGACTTCCAGTTCTCTTTGGCAAAGCGGCAACAGTGACGGACGGATAGATCCCTCAGTTTAGATTAGCATATTTTGGATTAATTGTACCTGTGTGGATGATACTGATGTTCATTAGCAGGTCCGATTGCCCCGTCAGGCGAGGCGTGTAGGTACTCGCATGCTCTCGACAGTATGCAAGGTCAATGCATCGCAGACTCGCTACGTAAGCCACAAACCAGCATAGCACACGCTCAGCTGCCCGTCCATCCTTTTGGCTGAAAAGCTCACCCAAATTAGAAGCCATATCCATACAACCTGAGCGGAGCCATACCTTAACTTCGTCTCCTGTTGTCCTCACGTACACACTCGGGCGCTCAGCTGTCTTCGCACCTTCCTCGCCCTCCTCCCAAGTGTAGCTCACACCCACGGCAAGTTTGGTACCATCACAGTTGAATGCGACCGATGGGACGGCGGAGTGATACTTCGGGTACTGACGCAGCCGCTTCTTCAGCTTGTGATCCCATATGGAGACAGTACCGTCTGAGCCGGCCGAAGCGAACGTGTTATATCTGCGCAGTGAGAGTAACGTATTCAGTGTGGTACTCGAGATGAGCAAGCAACGAGACGTACACCGGATGGAATGCAAGCGAGTTCACTGGCCAGACGTGGTCGACATCGTCAATGGTCTGGCGGTGGCACTTGAATGCATACTTCTTGTCCTGAGCTTCTGGACTGGGATCAAAGTACTCTACCGCTATTCGGCCTTCGACGGACGCGGTCGCATATCCTTGGGATGCAATGGACTTTTAAATTCAACCTGTCATCGAATGAACAAGGCCTTACCTTGACCATCTGTCATACATGCTAGCGCACGCGTCATGAACTTGAGACTGCTGTCACGGATCTGCGCCGGCTCATCCATCTTCCGAATGTCATAGATATGGAAAAGTCGGCTGGCCATGGCAACCACCAGAGTATTGTTTACCAGGTCCATGAGATATACACGTTCCGGCACGTTGTGCGACGCCTGCTGCGACGATGTTCGGGGGTCCCAGAATCGCACCGTCCTGTCCCAAGAACCAGTAATGAGGACATCTACGCAATGTTCAGTCCAGTTCAAATTCTTTGTATGTATATTGCAACCTACTTTGGTCGTGCGAGAAGTTCATGCTCGAAATTGAGTCTGAGTGTTGGCCGAGGTGGTTGATTTTCTCGGTTTGTAGATCAAACCTGTACAAAGCTGAAGACTGATTCCGCCTATCTGTAAAATCCGACTTACTGTCGTACTGAAGTATCGAGACCGCCACTATAAGCATGCGAGTCGTCCGAGAAGCAGCACGCGAGCACGGCAGCGCGATGGTCAAACTTGGCCTTTTGCTCGTTAGCCGCAATGTCGTAAAAACGAACAGTCTGAAGAGTTCTGTGAGTATTTTGCTCATCAGTCGAACAGGGAAATGCTGTCAAAGCTCGGGGCACGCGGGGTGTGGCCGACGGCGAGGCAGATATGACCAAGAACCAAACAACATACTGATAATCCCGCCGATACGAGCCACTACCTCCTCACATCACCATGCCCACGCGGTTGACTTCCACAAACACCATGGACGACACGTCGCGAAGGGTCTGTGTATAGCCAATGGATGTTTTCAGGCGACGGTGTTACGTCTATGAACGATAGAGAAGGGAATGAGGCACTCGTCAACAGACGCTCACGAAGCAAAATGCTGAGTTCGTCCGAGTAGTATGACAGCATGCAGGCCTGACCAGTTGGCTGTTGACGATAAAATCGTGTCCGAGCACCAGGACCGAAATCTTGAGCGTGCGGTAGGACAACTCGCGGCTACCCACAACAGAGAAACAGGACGGACAACTCACCGTGTCCCATGATGAAACAAGTAGATGAGACGGGTTCTTGGGCGAGAACCTGACAGATGACACGCTATCAAACGGCGGAGAGGAGAGTTCTATTTGTTCTGTACAAGCCATTGTGAGTCGACCTCCGACAGACAATGTATAATGAGGCATACCTGCCATGGCGAGATACTTGTTGAAGGGTGCTAAAATTCGTTAGACAGGCAGTTGTGACAGGCAGAGGGACGTATTTCAGTCAAGTCGCGCGTAGGTGTGAATGGCAGAGTATCACATTAGGCAGAGCAGCCACAGAGCGTTGAATAGCTATTTGATCATGTTATGGCGTGTTAGGATCTAAGGCTTTTGCCAAACAACCCCTTCAAGTATCAAGCCTCTCAAACTCTCAGCTTTCCTAAATGCTTATCTCTCGAGTCCGCGCTATGATAACTATTTACTCATAGTATCTACCACCATTGCAACTCTCGCGTTGCCCTTGTGCTTCATGCCAATAAGCTATCCTACCGTAGCGGGCAGTACTCGACTTGCTGAGCACCAGTCGCACTGCATGTGCTATGGATTCCTCTATCAAGCTTAACCTGTCGGCTCACACCTGCATCGCGGGAGGCACGGTGACCGGAGAAGTTACACTTGATTTTCCCTTGCTGCAACAAGAGCAGGCATAAGAGGTCCATCTCAAATTTCGAGGCTCTGTCTATACGCACGTCGATTCTCGCAATCTGCTTCATCATTCGTCTAATGAGTGAGTACATACACAGGTTCATCAGCCCGGCGCGGACAGATTTGAACGAGATACGAGATGTGGAAACATCCGTGACCAGATCTCCGTATGGTCCAGAGGGTCAGCATATCCCCCGCCTGATCTGCACGCCCTCAGTATCCCATTCCTGTTTAACGTCCCACACGGCATACCTCCATCGTACGAGTCCAGCACACTCGAGAGCCGAGCAGTTGTGTACTATGGCGTAGAAGCCGTTGGTGTCCGTCCGGGTATGCTGCGGATGAACAAGCGCGTGTTCGTCCCCGTCGTTGGCTTACCCGTGGATTCGTCGGGTGCTCAACTCAGGGCTATCCTGCAGCCTGGCTGGACGGGATCATGGGACATAGAAACCATGCAAAAATAGATCAGATCTGGTTTCTGGCGGAAGTGTCCGTGGAAGTAAGCGCACGGTGTGGTTTACTCTTGTCTTAGCGGCCAGCTAACAAGTTGTTAGTTCAAGCACCCCACCCTTAAGGCGTTCCCAATACGTACTTGCATGCCTTTCACTTTGACTATAGTCACTACTAGCAAGCCATGCAAGCGGACATCTGGCTCAGACAGAAAGCCAATATGGCCCGCGCCTCCGGCGAAGTTTGAAGACGTTCGCCTTGGACTTGTACGCACGGCCTACATTCAGACCAGCCACCTCACGTGGGCACAACACGATCGCGTATCTCTTCTAAGGAACCTAGGAGAATCGGGCAAGGGCAGTAACGTCCGGGGACATTTTACAGAGAAAGAGTGGCTGTCCATCGACAAGTCCAAGGGTCGACGGAGGCAGAGGACCTCGTTCACTTCTAGCTTCAATCTCGCATGCGTTCCCTCATTCAAGTTTCCTACTCTCAGTGTTTAGGTGCGTCCTGTCCCCACTGCAGTGCCGCAACAACTTTGTGAATGGTGAATGGCCTAGTATAACATCACTGTCGTCGTTCCATTTAGTGGGCTGAATCACACTCTGCGATTGAAAGTATCAATCACGGTGTCCTCCGGCATGGCTCCGAGAAATCCGCCCGCAAATGCGGCGGACTATACTGCCCCTCCTGCCGACGAATCTGCTCCCTCCATTTATTCGACATAGAAGATTTCGATCTGGGGCATACTCTTACCCTCGTACTTGCCCCCGTATGTACACTTTTATCATATCATGCGCATATAGCAATGTGCACACGACTGATCACTTCAGCAGGTCATACTGGAACGCGACAGAGTGATACTGAGACCTTCCTGGCAAGGATTACATTTATCTTGTACCGATCTTGCTCATTGATGGATTTGTTGCTGCTGCATCTTAGGTTGCGCATTCTAGAATCTGGACCATAGATCATTAGTGCCCGGAGAATTTCTCAGTAACTGGAATTTATTGAGTAACGAGGAAGTGGCATGGCCCATGCAGGCTCAGGCGATTTACTCTTAATGGTTTAGTGTGAGATTCATCGATGACTACGGACTCCCAGCTAGTATCGTGTCTATATACTGGCAATCGCCGGCCCCCGCTACAAAAGCATTGTATTTAGGGCGAATGTAGGGTATGCCCAAGAGAGACTAGAATACTTGAATATTTGGATAAGCATGTCAGTATGCGTCTGCGGCTCATCTCGGGCGCTTGGCCTGCACTAGCAGGATACTAGCAACCCTCACCACTGTCTACTCTGGAGATACATGTCACTTCGAATGACCTACTACACACTGCCTGTAGAGATTATCGAGCAGATTATCGACCAGCTGCGAGGCGAGTGCAGCACGTTGCTCAATTGCGCGTTGACGTGCAGGGACCTGTTCCCCCGGGCCATAGAAGTCTTATACACAGCCATCCGCATTCAGAATCGTGCGGCCTACGACACTTTCCTACGAGTCAGGTTCAGCGTTAAGACGCGCGATGCCTTCCTTCAGACCGAGGATCTCGAATTCAGTGATCGGCGCGAAAAGAGGTTGTGGGAGAAGACCTTCTTACAGGGAATGATATTCACGTTCGCAGGCGTAACCTTCCCCAACCTTGGCCGCCTGGCGTTTCGCAGCGAAGACCGAATCCAGGAACCGTTCATCCTTCACTTCAGGATACCGGGTTCGTTCACCAAGACGTTCTCGTCAGTGAGGGCCCTCACGCTGGACGGCGTACAGTTCTACACGCTCCGCGACTTCGTGCGACTAGTGTGCGCATTGCCGCACTTGGAAGAGCTCTATCTCATGGGGAGAATCTTGCTCAAGCAACTGCCGCCACGTCAGGTCGTCATGACGGAAGCGACAGGAAGTCAGCTCAAGCTGCAGCAGTTCTGTTTATCCACCAACTCGGTTCAGATGTCCGAGGAGGCGCTATATATGTGGCTCATGTGTACGCCCACCGTACAAGCGCAGACACTACAGGTCCTTCACCTAGACTCGCTAGCCCCCCTTTACGTTCCGGAGTGGAGGTACTACGACACGCTGGCACGCCTTCAGGAACGTCTCGGCTCCTCGCTCACTGACCTTCAGATCCCGACCAAGCGCGGAGGTGCGTCTCGATGATTTTCCTCTGCGAAATGTAAGGATGATATTGACGTATCTTCGTTTCAGAGGGCGCCGAGCTATCGCAAAACACCGGCCTAGAGTTACTCGCTTTCGGGGCAGAGGGCGAGGTGGACTGTGGCGTCTTATCACTACTGTCGGACCCTGACCTCCCCGTTATGCGAACGCTCACCACTCTCAATGCGCCCCGCCTGCGCACTCTTCAACTCCACCTGTTCGTTTTTCTGAGTCGCCGCTTCGAAGGCTTCCCTGGGCCAAACGATCGACGCGATGTCACAACGGAGGCCATCGATTGGGAGCCGCTGTCCGACATGATCGCGCAGAAGGATTTAACTGAGCTGCAAGAGGTGACAATTAGGATATTCTACGGCGCCATGGACGAGAGTTCCAGCGACGGAGTGCCCCCAGCTCTTGTTCATCAGTATCACCAGAAGGTCGAGGAGGAGATGAAGAGGCTGATATGGCACACACGCGGGATATTGAAGATCGTCTACCGTATTTGAAGATGAGTCGCTGCACGTGAGGCATGGGCTCTTCTGTGTTGTCTCAGTCTGTGCTGCTGCTCGCTACCGATACATACTGGGGACGGCTGGTAAGTTGCATCGACCTCGCCAGACTCGGCCTCGCCTTCACGGTTGATGCCCCAGAGAGTGACTTAGCTCTGGCCGACGAACCACACTCGCGAATCACGCTCTTCATGCACACAACGTCTCGGACTCTTCTACCTCCCCTTCCCCCACCCAGGCTCCTGATATCACATTACTATCATTCAAGTCAAGCTAGAGGACCCATGAAACATTTTTGGGGACATCGTCCAGTATCTTTGGTGGACCTGGTCACCGAGTTTCTCCAACATGGGAGCCAGTCGGCATGACGAAGCTTCTACATTGTAATTCAACACGACACTAGCGTGTGAAGCAATAATAAAACACTATTAGAGCGGTAAGGTTGCAAATGAAGTGCTCTAGCCTATACATACCAATAACGACCGCAGTGTCCCCTCTGAATCCCGCCCAAGCGTGTACAGCTTGCGCCCGCACGCCTACCACCACGGATGGCAGTCGCCCCCGTCCCACACCCACACCTGGTCCTCCGCGCCGACGACCATCTTCCTGCGCTCCATGCCCCAACCGTCGAACACGTCCCTGACCCACCAGCGCACGAGGCGGTGGCGGAGCACCCATTTGAACCAGACGTAGAACCGCCAGTCGTAGCTCGCGACGACGCGCGGGTTCACGAGCACGCGCGCGAGCCCGAACACGCGCCGGAGGTCGTACGGCAGGTTGAACGACTCGGACGAGAAGCACTCGCCCGCGGCCCGGTCCGACTTGCGGAAGCGCAGCGCGGGCGTGAGTGCGGGCGATGGCCCCCGCCGCAGCGGGTGCGACGCCGGGAGCGGCGTACTCAGCGGGGACGTGGAGAGCGTCGTGTTCTTGCGGAGGTGGATGGGCAGCAGTGGCTCGGCGGTGAAAACGACCATGCCGTTCCAGCAGGTGAACACGGGGACGGGGGCATCTTGTCGAATGAGTTCGATGGAGGGCTTGTCAATGAAGTACGGCCAGCTGCGGAGCGGTGAATAAGCGGATAAGGTACACGGGTACGAGAAGGAGACGTACATTGTGCTGGTAAGGTGGCCCAGCCGGTCTCGCAGCACCCAAGCATCATATGCGCTGTGAATCACCGTTAGTATCGAGCGCATACACTCAGACCCGCCAGTGCGCACCCGAAGTGGTTGAAGTCCATCGCACACGCAAAGTCGTACTCTCCGTCCGCGGTCTCGATGAGCTCGACGATGCTCTCCGGCTCAATGAACACGTCGTTCGAGAACAGCACCTTGTCGTAGCCCCCGCGCTCCACCAGCGGCTCCATCGCGCGGTTGCGCACCGCGGCGAGGAACTCTATACGGTTGTCGAACGCGAGGTCCTCTGGCTTCTCAATCGCTGTGTCCTGGATCAGGATGCGGCGGGGGACGTGCAGCTGCGCGAGCGCCGCGTCGAAATCGCGAAGGAGGTCAGGCGTGCTGTCGTCCGAGTTCGACTCGACGATGGAGACGAAGACGTTGTCCGGGCCGAGGTAGCGGATGGTCGCGAGCATAGACTGCGTCCAGTAGGGGAGCACGGCGTGGTTGTTGTAAAACGCGGCCGCGATGTAGATTTTCTCTGTGAAAAGTGGATGAGTGAGCCGTCCCCCGCACAGCGGTGGCACGCGATCAGTCGTAGATTGCAGGGCTGCTTACCGCCTTTGCCGTAACCTCCAGGCTTCAGATGAGAATCGTGCGAGGCGCGCTCGACGGCATTTCGGAACCGCACGTCGTTGGGGTGAACGTAATGCACCGCTTCCCAAGCTCCCACAAGCGCGATAGACGCAAATACGGTGACCTGAGCCCACCACCAGAGGGTCGAGATACGGACAGCCCTCCGTCTGCTCAATGACAGTGTCGGGCTCGATGCACGTCGCTCGTGCCCGGATTCGGTATCGGAGAGCAACATATACTCGTCTTCGCGCGGCCGCATCACCGGGCTGCCGTTCTGCCCAAGACTAACTGAACGACGTCCCTTGAGGTAGCCCACTGCCCAGCAGAATGCCTTGCATCCTAACAGCCCTCCCAGCCACAGCGCAGCGTTTAATGGGGCGACGACTAGGGCGAGAACCCACACGACCCATGAGTACGGAAATGCGGATTGCCAGAGGTTGTTCCAGTCATAGAGAGCGCACCAAGATGTCTCTGCTATTCGAAATAGGATGTAGAAGGTGACGAGCGGGAGGAAGAAGGGCACGCGAGCAAGGCGAAACAGGAAGCGGCAGACGGTTGCTAACGCGGGCCTGACGTTAAGTGAGAGCGGCCTTCCATGGCCCGGGAAGCGGAACATTCAGCTAGGGGGGTCGTCGCTGTGGGTATAGGGGCCGCCAGACGCGTTGTGTGCATGAATGGCGGACGGCGTAGAGGATGGGGTTTACTTATAGCAAGGCACCGGCATGGAGAGAGAGAGCCAATGTCGGCAGGGCCGAGAAAACGCATCCGCAGTAGTGCGCCGCGCCGAACTGCTCAGCCGTTCAGTTGACAGTTCAACCGCCTTCAAACAAACGGTCAACGTCTTCCTCCAACACGCTCTCTCAAACTCGTCCCAACACACTGGAGGCGCACATACCCTCATTTCAATTCAGATACGGCCCCGAAACACGGTCGAGGCATGCTGGCTGCCGTACGTACGGCTCGATGGAAGATGGAGAATTGGGTCCAGCGTCTATACGTACGCACGTCTTTGCTGTCCGGTTTCTGCACTTCTATCCTTCAGTCCGGGATATATGATGTTCGGTGTGTAGCTTCCACATTGAGCATTGCATACCGCACCTACTGATTCAATCTGCTGCAGGTATTCCTACTACTAAGTTCGCTGAGCTGTATCCGTTACGCTACATCAATATATCGTGCCCACACGGTCGTGCTCTGTTCGCTGCTCTCACCAACTGCAATTTGCCGCCTGGCACGTCCATGGCTGACATATCCTGGGTACTTGCAAGTGTTGGACGCCAATACCTACGAGCGCGGTGATCGGGCTGTGCACAACGATATTTGGTGGACGAGATGGTGGTCAATTCGCCTACAGCACACCACGGGTGGCACAAGGCGAGATTCACCTGCTTCGCCTGTCGTACATCGCTACGAGAGCTGCAGTTTACTGCATTCGAACAGCATCTTAAACCTCAATCATTTCGATGAAATTGACTGCAGTGCGTCTCCAGGCATCATATTCCGACGGGTCGGATCGCCTGATCAGTTGCAGGGCGGCATGAAGCCTTACGACGGGAATTATTGCAGGTCGAGTCATTTTTGCCGAACGTTGCGCTGTATGGCACGTTCGTGAGCAGCCCAGGGCGACGGGATGTGAGTATGCGGTATGGGTACGGCGCGTGTCATCTGGTACGCCGCGGAGAGCGTCATTCGCGACAGCTAGCCCTCCGTTGTGGCGTGTAAGAACCGCTCGAGACGCGGATTGAAGCTTTCATCTGATCCTTACGTCGGCTTGGGCGCACAGCCCGTGCAGCTTGACAGGTTCGATAGCAAATGCGCACGGCCACAAACGAGTCCACTGCTTCTTCGATGCAGTCTTGCGTACTTCAGCGTAGGCATATATTCGCGGCATCGTACATTAGATGCTGTCTTCCTGACGGCGGAGACACATCATAGTGCCCCATACGTGGTTCAACAAGCGATCCTCATCCAGGATTTTTGGCGGATGTTATCCACTTTTATGTTTCGACAGCCGTTGTTGAGTAACAGCCGTGTGCCGTATGAAGAGAATAAAGCATCTGAGTGGTTCTGGTCGTGCTGGCCGGCGTACAGGGCCTTCCGAACCACTGGCAATCGAACACCTAGTGTAGAGACCACATGTCTTTAAGATGAAGCCTCCGCTAAGACGTGGTCACTACGCACTGACATACATCACTGCACACAGCATCGAGCATGGAAGAGGGAATGCCCGCACTGAGAATGGACTACCAGGCTCACTGGCGGAATTACGCGGAATGCGACCGATCGTCTACGCTTCAAGTCTAGTCAGCATGCTAAGGAGGCACGCCACGTCGGACATCGAGACCTGTCTGAGGCGACTCTACGTGAAGCGAGTGGGCATGCTAGCTTCATGGTATGCGGACCGCCGCTGCGGAGTGATTACCTCTCCGTAACATCTGCTCACAGTGACATGGCGGCAGGTCTAATAAGCGGGTTGTCAGAGAAACATCGTCACTCCAGTGGTGATTCGAGGCTTACACGTCGGACGCGGCCTGGTTTCTGTATTTCGCATCGCAGAGATTGAAGCACGTCGCCTCCGGCCCGGCAATGTCTGGCATGTCAGCGGCCGATTTGGCATGGAGACGGCAACGCAGCGGTCCAGCAATGATTGGGACATATCCTTGAGGCCCTGCTCTCCAGCTACGACAGGGTAGCTCTGGAATTGCCAGAGGATCGCGACAAAGCGGTACCGCTTCTCAAGTGGATGAGCATGTCTCGTGATTCCAGTTGATACGAACGTACATTGACCAGATCTGCGTTGACAGCATTGGGGAGGGGCACCGGGACTGGTGTTCGTTGTGGCCCCTCGTAAATATCTTTTGGAGCGGCACTATTAAAGTTCGATATCTGGCTTTCGACCAGCATATGCAATGTGGCGTAGTAGACCCGTAGGACCTCATCGGTTTGATCCTGCATGGAAATTTAATGAATGGGATTAGAGGCCCGCCTGAGACACCCACGAAGTCCGGTGGAATCTGACGCAAGCGCCCGAGAGCGGGTACTGTCGTACGGAATAGGAGGCACCACGACACTTGTTACAAATGAGTTGACAGCACTTTCGTATCCTAGAAGAACCGACCAGTGTTCACGTATCTGGCAAGAACCATTCGGATCATCGTGCATGCATCGGGCCTCATGCACTTGTAGCGCATGAGTTCATTTTCCATGTCCTTCAGAAGTTTGCTGAACACATGGTAGTCCTTGCCAGAGCAAGCCATCTTGACGAAGTTCAGGTAGCCACAGAGCACCGGTGGAATACTGTACGCTCTGCCCCTCTTGATGTGCTCCTCTAGGGCGCTGGGCTCTCCGCATCGCAATAAGTATGCGTGTCTGAGGGCATAGCGGAGGCAGGCCCAAGCATCCCTCGATAGGCTGCAGGGACAGCCAGTATGTCAGTGCGACTCGGCTCATGCAGAATGACGGCGAATGAAGCTACACCTTCCGTCAATGTCCTGGATACCGAAGACACTCCTAATCACGTTGAATGCGATCGCTCTGAATTGACGCGACACCTGCAAGATCGCAGGGAATGGGTTGACGGCAAGGCGCTTTTCCATCTCATCATCATCTTGCGCTTCCGATAAGAAGACAAAGTTCAGGTAGTCCGAGGCAATTTCGATGATGATGTTAATAAGCAGTTCCGGTGGAAGAACCAGAGGATAGCTAGGGCGAGCGGAAGGCGGGTGGCGTGGACATAGGAACTGCTTGTACCGCTCGTCGTCTTGGGAGATCAATATGTAGTGGGATTGCATGAGTACTGAGTAACTTGGAACCAGCGCACCAGCGTAGCTTGCGTCAATCTTCGTAGTAACGGTGCTGGTCTGGTGCTGACCGTGACCAGCATGGGGTCGAACTTGTAGGATCGAAAGTGGAAGGCCGCGGCGCGCCACCGTCCAATTGCAACGACCCACGTGATACAGTGTACAAACGACGCGTTCAATCTCCTTATGAACATTGTTCAAGGTGACGATATCGAACCACGCTATCCAGCCTCAAGTTCAAATGTCGAATACCCAAATGTGACAGTTGAATTATGTACTGGCTGCGGTAACTGACGGATTATCCGTCATCTCCTCAGCACGCCGGTCACGGCAACACACGCGCTACCCATCGAGCTCTTTGAACGCAGTTTTGATCACTTTCGATGCAAGTGTCGAACGTTGCTGAGTTACGCGATGATGGCACGGACAGCAGCGCTGCCAGTACGAGCTGTACTGTGGGTGTTCGGTCGCCAACCTCCTTGTCATCGCGTTCCATGCTCCAATTCTTACATGTTCATCGTCCTCATCTCTATCTCAATGCCTAATATCCCATCAGTGCCAATGCCGACGATACTATATAGCTCACTGCCTATTCCGCATGTAGCCTTTTGCACTAATTGACAGAGGACCAATAGTACCTACCTCCCTCTCAGCTCTTTGGTGAACCTGAACATCTGGCGCCGAGCCGGCACCACAATAGACAATGTTTCGACCAGGGTTCATATCACAACGAATATACGGTAAGACCTATGTGCAGTATTTCTCAGGCATCTACAGATGTCCTGTGTCCAAGTTGTATTGAGTCGGTGTACACAGCGTCGGCAAGATTGATTCTTCATGAGCTGAGTCAAAATCTCCCTAAGGCTGTATGCTGGTGAGTTCTGTGAGCACGTATTCTTCCTCCGTGCCTCGTGCAAGCTCATGCAAACATGCTGTATGGTGTTCTCCCTCAGCATCATTGTCTTCGTCCATATTGCCATCTGCACCATGGGCAGTCGAGCCTCCAATGCTGCCGAGCGCAGGATAACTCGGGATCCGGATGTCAGGCATTTCAGGTCCAGATGAACTCGAATTCGATGATGAGCGAGGTCCGGGGGCGGCTTCGCGGAGGTTGAGAAGGAAACGGGTGAGTAGGACACTGTTCAGTCTGAGTAGAGGAACAGTGAATCACCGTAAGATTCTACGAATGCAAAGTGCAGCATTTATGCTCAACTCACACAGTCATGAGACTGGGTATCCCCGTGCACTCAGCCTACGGACGGGATGAGTGTCAACATATAACTCAGATAGTTCGAGGGCTGAACACATACTGATAATGAAGCGAGGCCATCTATTACACACATTGCGAGACTAACCAATAGCGTGGATCTGTGGGCCGAAAGGAGCGTCAGGCATGTGTTTTCTTCCTCAAGGGGGTCCCGGCGTACCCAAAGTATATACTCCCTGAGACGAAAGAAAAGAAGAATGGTGAGTAAGTACTGTTCTGACATGCTAATAAGGCGTACAGGGAATCACCATCTCTGAGCAGCAGGGTCGCTACCGATGTGTGACACATATTTGCTGCATCAATCAGTCTCTTGACATGATATGTCCGCCACCAGGTGACCCCCAGGACGAGTGCGTTTCCGACGGTGAATCCCACCACTGCGGTGTACTCTACTGTGATCCCCAGCTCGCTAAGTATGAGTATAGCAACATTGATAATCCGCGGCTACGCACAGCTAGTTAGAAGCATCAGTTTCGGGTTAGCGATGAGTGAAAGCGAAGACAGCATACTCGATCAAAGTATGAGGATTGGTTGCCGGATAAATGTCACATGAAGTGGGAGACGGACCGATCCTATTTCTAAGGGTCGCCGCTTGGTACTGTCTCGAACAATGAGTCTCACGTCAGCGTCTTCTACCATGAATGCATACGTACCAGGTAGTACACAACATTGATAAGGAGTAAGGCAGATGCGAAGGAAGAGATTCGCCAGTCACGCCGACTTACAGCATATATGCGTAATACGTCAATCGCTATACTCGTGATCAGGAGCAGGTAGTTTTCTAGGCGCATAATAGTAGACATACCTGCACAGCTGAGAAGCAAGACTGCTAATGCAACGAGACCAATCATAACCAGTACGTAATCACTTTATTGCGAAAAGAATGTGAGTTTAGAGCAAAACTCAGCGAAATAAAACACGGACGCCTCTCAGGATAGGTTAGCAAGGCGACACAGGTACTGAGGTGCAAAGGAAAGTCACACCTTGCAGGTTATAGCGGGTGTTATGTATGTGACATATAGCAGCAACGTTATCACACGCAAGGTGAAAAACAGCAGCGTTGGAATCGAGCACTTCCGTCGCCATATGAACTTGATCTCCTCGTCGAGTACCAGACAGTGATCATAGACTGCGATGACTGGGATAGAGTAGTCAATAGGCAAGTGTATGCACCAGCATTGAATGAATCACTGACCAAGTGCAGACAAGTAACAACTCTCGGCGCAGAAGCTGGGGCACAGTTAGATTCTTGGGTGAACGTGCGGTCAGCAATAGCAAGTGCGCACCCGGCTTCAGCAACGCTGACAATCTCTTGAGTTGCGTTTGCAGAACTCATGCCGTTGTAACTCGGGTGATAAGTAGACAGACTCGGATGCAAGACGTGTTCTTATACAGTGAGAGTGCTTACCTGCGCGGTATTGATTGGACGTGATGCAGTGAAAACTTTACGTGGTCTGCCACGCGCGACGCTACAGATTGGTGGCCACCGCATTGTTATCTAGCAAGATGTGCATCTATACGGACACCGGTTAAACAGAATTTCGAGCAATAATTCACACGTGCATACCTTAGTCTGAAGAATCGGCGATCCATGTCGAGACATTAGCACAATGTACTCGACTAACTTGAACGATGTCAATTAGTGAAGTACTCAGACTCTTGAAACCAGTTCTCGATGTCTCTGGTTCGCCTGCAGGCATATGAGGACGCGCGCATTTGCCTTTTTAAAAACCACTGTCGGGTTGACGGCTAAGCGTACTAGAAGCGTATCAGAGGGGCTGGATTTCGAGAGTCAAACGTAGATCAGATACTCACGACGAATAGCGCCCGAGACACGGCAGTAACAGACACAATACGAATCACCCCCTCTTGCCATGGTTGCACATGTACAGGGCAGGTCGCACTTCATACAACTCTGAAACCGCAGCACTGTGATACCATCTTGATGCTACGTCCACATTTTCAGCATTACTTCCATGCGGATCTCAGCCTCTAGGTGGCAGACCTGGCAGGGACGATGTTCAGACTCGGAAGCAGTGATGTGCAGCAGAGCCTATGCAAAAGCGGAATGCACGCCGTTCGGCGACACGTCGAGTCCACTCACCCGCAGAATGACAACTAATGTCTTTATAATGAGCAATCGTCGAGGCTATTACCTCCCGGCTCCTCCTATCTGAAAACGACGGCCTCACAGTCAGCATGACTTTAGGATGCTGGCTATCGGTGAGAAAATTGACAACATGTGTGCGTTTAACGAATGGCCGGACGCACCGGGTTGTATAGCGTTCACACGTAGGATCTGAGTACCGCTAAGTCAACACCAGACCAGACATCTATACCAGTTTCGGGTGCTGCTGCTGGGGTGCATAGCTTGCTAAAACAATCATTCGGAGTCCATGCCACTTTCATGCAAGCCTTGGATATTTGTAAAACAACTAGCAAAAACCCGTGCCTTGCACGGGCTCACGGGCACAATGTTTTGACGGTGGGCTTGAGTTCATTGAAGATGGAGAGGCCCCTCGCGCCCGGAGCGGCGCCCGGGCGACTTGGGGCCCCCGTACACGCTCACGTGCTGAAACGGCACACGGTGTTCGCAGCCAATCAAATGTCCGGAATGTCGACACGGTGGAGACACCGCGTTCTTCTTTATGAAAGAGGATCTCTATCGGTCCCAGATGCGACACCGAAATGGCACAAGTTAAGGGCAAGATTGTTGATACCGTCTAACCTAGATCATCGACGTTCTGTGTTGCCGAATTTTCATTGACATTCGCTACTTGGGATGACTGCGATTGTGCTTACCAGGTATTGGGAAATTCTGTACTCTCCAGGAGTCATACTGACAGAGATCTCCATTTAATGGACATGAGCTGTCACATCAGGAAGGTGCTGCGATGGCTGGGACGTCGTTACGGTATGTCGAATTCGGCCCCAGAATCATTTGTAGCTGAAGCCACGGTTCACAGGTGAAGGTTGAAGCGCTCAATGCAGGCGCTCAAAAATAGGCCTAGATAGTAGACAGACTTAAAACTCGTACCGGGTACTTATTATGTAGAAGTATGAGTACGGCTGCGGCGCAGGAGGACTTTAAGTTACAGATGCTAGTACTATGGCTGACAATTGCCGCCCGCGGGTACGGCAACACCCGTGCTGCTTGTCAATGAAGCTCTCGTTCGCACGGGCCCGTAATCACTTGTCCCTCATCTGCTGATTCTGCTCAGTATGCTTGGTCGCCCACTTCCTCTTGAGATCACTCAACACATTTTCGATGAGCTGCGAGGCGAGTATAGCACATTGTTGAGTTGCGCGTTGACGTGCAGGCAACTATACCCTGTGGCCGTAAGAGCCTTGTACGCGGTGGTCCGCATCCGAGGTTACGCGGCCTACAACGCATGTCTGCGACTCAGAGCCAGTGCAGACATACAGGATCTCTTCGTTCGGACGGAGGAACTCGAGTTCAGCGATCAAGAAGAGTCATGGGAGGAGTCTTTCCTTCAAGACGTGCTACGCACATTCACGAACGTACGGCTCCCGAACCTCCGCTACTTAGCGTTTCGCAGTAATAGACGGTGGAAAGCCCTCCACATACTCCCCTCAGTATTCCTGGCTCGACATCTGATACGTTCTCATCCTTGAGAGGCCTCATGCTGAGTGGAGTGGACTTCGAAATGTTCTGCGACCTCGTGGGACTGGTGTGCGCCCTTCCGCAATTACAAGAGCTCTATATGTTGGAGGGTACTTCCATCTCGCAGCTAGCTCCGCCTGCCGTGATCACGCAAGCTACAGGTGGGCAGTTGAGGCTGCAGAGACTATGCTTGGAATCACACCCGTCCCGATCGCCTGACCAGGCAACCGAGATGGCGCTCTTGGCATGGTTAACGCGCACGCAGACCGTGCAAGCACGGACCTTGCGGGTTCTGCATATGAATACACCAAGATTCAGTATCAACGGCCCCGACGCTCGGGCGTATCACGACACGGTGGCTCGTCTTCTTGGACGGTTGGGCCCGTCGCTCATTGACCTCCAGATCCCGACCGAAACGGGCGGTGCGTCTCTGTGACTGTTTCCGGAGAACATAAGCCAGCAAACTAACACGCATTCTCCAGTGGGTACCGCATTGTCGCATAACACTGGTCTAGAAGAACTGGCCTTCGGAGCGCAGCCTGCGACATATGATTTCGACTGTGGGGCCTTATCGCTGCTGTCGGATCCCAACCGTTCTGTCATGCGAACGCTTGCTACTTTGAATACGCCCCGCCTTCGTAGGCTTCGACTCTACTTGACCGTTTGCCTCAGCCACAACTTCGAAGGCTTCCCTCGGCCAGGCGGCAGGTGGAACATAACAACGGAGACTGTTGACTGGCAGCCGCTTTCCGACATAATTGCGCGAAAGGATCTAGACGGTTTGCAAGAAGTGACCATCGACATCCTGTATCTCGATATGGGTGAGGACAATCCAAGGATGTACTTCGAAGAATATCACCTCAAGGTCGACGAGGAGCTAAAGAAGCTAATATGGTATTCTCGTGGGATATTGAAGATCATTCACAGAATAAGCTAGGCCGCTGCCTGTCCAGTAAGACGGTCTCTTCTGTGTGGTCTGTGTTGCTGTTCAGCACGAATGTATATTACAGGGGTTAGCTGGCGAGTCTTGTGGAGGTGTATGGATATATGCGGTAGCTCAAGGATGCAGTCAGCACGGGAGGGTCTCATCCCCCGCAGACCGAGGGCTCGATATTGTTCATGGTGGAAGACGCGTCACAAAATATACAGGAAATTAGAATTTCAACCTCAAGAGTATCGCAAATTTGGATAAAGAGGAATGAGGCTGGATATGCTGACGTACCAAGGCAGACGAAGACCATTTCCCGTACGTTGCGACGTTGACCACTATGATGTGCCTACCCGCTGACGATGCGCATTGCGTAGAGCCTCGCGCAAACGTTTCTCAGGCTACTGTCATTACTTCTATTTACACGAAGCGGGGTCGTCCAATCGAGGAAGGGACTGTCGACGATATCTCCCCGTTACCAGTTGCTATCATCCATTAGGAATCGCCACTTGACCTGCTACCAGATCAACCACGCTATGCATAACCACCCTGATGTCGTAGCGTCGGTGAACCGTGCCCGCGCAGAACACGATGACACCCACCACCTGTCCCTACGCACAGCAGTCTGCCGCTTTGCGGTGCTGCCCGCGAGTTGGCAGCCCTTCGACACGAGAGTAGAGCCGAGACATGGATGCTTTCCACCCGCCATTGGCGCGCTTGCTACCTCCCGACACTTTCCCCCTGATGCGTTTCTCTCGACTTGGATCTCGTAGCCGCGTCTGCGTCTGCGGGCGGAGCACCCAAGGTATGCATGTTTCTGTAGTATTCAGCAACGCGGTATTGATCATATCTATGTCCGACACGTCAGTCATAGCGCGATTCGATACAAACACGGCCATATGGCCTAGTAAAGTCCTCGGAAGTCCTCGGACGATGAAGCAGCGAGAAGTCTGCCCTACCCTCATCCGTGCACATGATTTGGTAGACAAAAACCACGTCGGATTCACGTTCGCAAGGTGACGGGATTGATCGAAGCTGGATCGAAGCTGTCAGCTGCGACTTGCAACGTCCCGCCAGCCGGTCCATTCTACTTGACTTTCCTGCCGCAGCCCTTAACACCGGTTTCTAGTTCATGTTCAATCCCACCTCGGCCGTGGTATCACCGTGATCCGCGACTCGTCTATGGTGCCCGAGCGCGGCCCGACCGTTGACGGTGTGCGCCGAGAATGGGTATAGGCCGACGATACTCAACGTGAACTGTGTATACAGGGGGACGGGGCAGTCAGGTTGCATTCGCACCGGCGTTCTCTCGTGACAGGAGTCTAAGCTGAGGAAGGCCCTAGATCTCAGGAACCTAAGCGGGGCGACCGCCGCAGGGACTCGTCGTGTTGGTCGTGCATTGTCATACAGCTAATATACTCATAGGCGCACTGCATTGTTGTGATCAGAACGCAGTCCCTGTATACCTCATGAGTGTATGCCACTGCGTGACGTCGACAACAAAGGATGGAATGACTAATGCCATGCCTAGCAGGGACAGGCGTCCAGTATCATCTTGACGGTCACCGTTCGTAGCTGCATCGTCAGTCGTCCGTAACTATTTGAAAGTAGATGATAAGGGCTTACATACGCTTCACGCAGACCTTGGTCTTGCGTAGATGGTCATGCACGGGCAGCATGGCCTTCGTTGTCAACAAGACCCTTGCAATTTGGAGCACATGCATAGATGAACTCGTGAATACATTGTTACTGGTCTTCAAAACGTACGTCTAAGTGAGGTGTCCCGGTAGTTCCACAAGTCACAACGCAATATATAAGGTATCAGATACGAGATACTAGGAGCCGGGAATTCAGCACTCTACGCTCACCATCTCGCGCTCCGGCCGCTCACACAATACCCTTAATTCCTCATACGGGGTGAGCGCGCCAGGCAAAGCTAAATCCTCAAAGAACATGCAGGCCTTCTCCATCCAAGTGGGACCTTTTGATGGATCCACAGCGTCCTGGTAAGGGCGTAAGGGATGCTTTTCGATGCGTATCAGCCCCTCTTCATGCCATCTCGCGCTTCCGAAAAAGCCCTTGATCCAGTCTACGTCATGCCCAATCGAAGAGGGGAGCTTCTCGTACACGTCTTCGTCCAACTCGGCCTCCCAGATGGTTCCTTGGCCAGCGAGCAACTTCGCCCACTCCGTCTTGAAGCCGATTTGATGCGGAAGCACGGCTAAATTTGAGTGCTCTTTGGCCAGGACTTGCAGAGCAAGCCAGATAGGTGCGTCGCGCGAGCAATACCAGGACACTCCCGCGAACACGTACACGACCACTCTCTCCAGCGTACACAGCATCTCCTCTCGGATGAAGGCCACCACCCGGCCTACATCGTCTGACACATCGACTTGGATGCAACAGAAGCGGAGTCGAGGGAATAACGCCTTGAACCCCTTCGCAGGAAATTTGTGGTAAATCTCGTGGAGACATGGCTCCAATGCGACGTGGGTCGTCTTCTCGAACACCTTCGTCCTCCACATGAGACTGTAAGGCCGAGAAGGATACTCGTCGCGGAGGATCATGGCATGGAGTGGACGAGCCGAGCTATCGGAAAGCCAACCTTCCGACAAGAGAGTAATGTCAATCGCGACTTTCTGCAAGGTACCCGCCGAGATCAACACCGTCGCTATGTCTTTGGCTTGCTCACCCAGAACGTCTTCTCGCGTTATCGTTGGATCGCTCCTCGACTCCTGGATGACCGCCGTATGGCACCAGAAGTTGCGAACGAGCGCGGGTATACGGAAGGGATGTGCGTCTTCGATGGCTTCGTACATTGCTTTGGCCTGCCTGAGGTAGTCCATCCGGACCGTCTCCCATTCAACCGCTAATTGTCTAACCTCCTCGGCAGAAAGCTTTGTCTTCGGACGGCCGTGTTCAACCAGCGTACGTTTGATTCGGCCTGCGTTCTGCACCTGGGATGAGCGACTCCCCGCCTTTCTGCTAGTCGTGACCCGCTTTGTTGAGGTCCCCGCAGTTGTCGTCTTCTTCTGGAGAGTCGACCGAGCGGTACTGGGTTTCCTCGGCATGCTTGAGATTGGGCGTGTTGGGCAATAGACAAATGTATCAGAGAAGAAAAGGTTGACTCGGGGATGGGTATTCGTCAATGCCCGTGGTCACTCTTATAGGGCTGGACTGTTCACCGCCCATGCAACAGCCTGTTTCTGACTGTCACATGTCACATGTCTCAGGCCACGCAGAGGTCAAAGCGCTTACGTCAGTGTGGCAACCTGGCCTCCGTCCGGAAGTTGCAGTATAAGTCACTAGTCGCCTTGCCAACTCCGACACTGTATTGTCTGCATCAGTTTTGTTGCCATTGGTTGCTCGTAATTACTTACTTCTGCAGGGGTGCAGGTCCCGGCCAAGGACAGCAACAGGATCCGCGGTCTTCGTGGTAAGTGAAAGGGATTTGAGAACAATGAATGGCATCCGAGACAGTCGTAGTGTCTCTCGGACCATTGTTATCAGTTCCACGAAGCCTCGCACACATCGTGGTAGATCAAAGAGGGTCGTTACCTAGGCAAAGAGCTTGCATTTGACGTTGGCATTGCTAGATGACATGTAGAAGATCGCGGGCCAAAGCCACAGTCAAGACAGACGGAGATCACAGCAGGTCTTCCATGGCCGTTGTAGTAACATATTGAATCCCAGGAGAAATCGTCAAAGAGGGTGCCAGACGACGTTTGGTCACTTCTTCGATCGGCAATTGTGGAACGCCTTGTGTTCCTTCCATCCTTCCTTCTGGCATACGTTGTCACAGAAGAAGGCACGGCCATTGCACGTACCTTTCGCACGCAATGATCAGCTCGTCAACTCAACAACGGTGACCGCAGGCCGGAATTGACTCACCTCAACACATCCTCCAGGTACCCGTGTTTCCGCAGTTGAAGCACTTCTGCCAAGGGCCCATCCGCGCACTGCGATCGTCTTCATCGCTGACTTCGTCGAAATGCCCGCCAGGAGCGTCGAGCCGAAACTGCCACATGTCGCGGAACGTGCGCGTGCGCGCATCCTTCCGCCACGGCACCTGGTCCGTGTTCGTGTACCCACCGAACAGGTACATCCGCCCAGTGTCGGGGTCGGTGAGCAGCACGCTCTGGGCGCGGTACGTCGGGAAGCCCTGGTGCACGACATGCTTCCACCGTGGATTAGGCGAGGAGTGGTCAAGAACGTAGGCGTCCGCGTAGTACGTGAAGCTGAAGTTCATGCCGGGCTCTAGCTCCGTCGGTACCTCGGGATTGTAGCCGCCATAGACAACGGTGCTGTTCAGGACCGGATTCTGGAAGGGCCAAAGAGATGAATAAATATGCGGTGAGTACTGCAGATCTGCATACATATGTGCAAGCCATCTCTGTCCTTGGGCACGGCGTGTTCCCGACCATCTTCTCCCTGCGCCACTTGCAGTCCTTAATGTTCCAGCTCCAGAAGTCGTCGTAGCCATGCGACTCCGGTGACGCATGGGCCTGGTGGAACATCTCCGACGCGGCTCTGTCCGCCATGCCCTGCAGCACATAGATGTTCTCCTCCTTCCCGTCCACCCAGCTCGCAACATACTTCCTCGGCCCGGGCTCGTCGTAGCCCGCAGGAGGGATCACAGCGACGCCAGTGAGGTGTTGCCACTTCTTCGTGGCCAGGTCGAGTACCGCGAAGATGCTGCACCCCATCCTCGCTTTGTCCGTTGTTCCGCAGAAGACGTACAACTGCCCCTGAACGATGTGCATGGCGTAGTCACAGAGTCCGTCATCCTCGAGCGGCCACGGGACTGGATTGCCCGCGCGGTCAACCCACGTAGTCTGCATCCGACCCCTGCGCTCGTTGACGAGGTCGAAGTAGTCGACATTCGGCTTGCCACGCCAGCTGTACGCTTTGTTCTCGTGTACGGCCAATTGAAGATTCAGAAAGACGGGCCTGGGGTAACGCGGAAGCCCGACCCACGTCCCAGGACTTCTAAGGTCCATGTAATGTAGGTCGGTGTACGCCGTCAGCTCCCCGCTTTTCATCCCGCCGCAGACGTAAAGACGGCCTATGAAGCACAGATTAAACATCTATGAGGCTCAGCAGTACTTGAGCTTACTGTTCCAGATGAAGCTTGCAAAGCCCATGCGCGGCCGGATGTTCTTGGAGATCTTGATCTTCTGCCACGAACCGCGGACTTGCAGCTCTTTGTTGCGCACCTCCCAACCCTTCTGAAGCTTTGGATCAGGGTGTCGCCACTGGGTCAGGACGTGCAGCGATCTGGTAGGGCAGAGAGCACTTAAGGGGCGATGTCCGATCGTACAAATGCTTTACAACTCCCAACCTCTGTCCGCCTTTCCGTCTCCATCAAACACTTCCCCACGCCGTTACAACACTCCATGAGGTTCACCCTGTCATCCATGGAGAGTTGCATATACTCGTCACATTTGACGCCGCCGTTCTGATTCCTGGGCAGCGGGATAGGGAACTTATCGCCGAGGATGAAATCGATGACTTGCAGGTATTGGACGTGTGCTTCATCGTAGATCTGACGCCTCAAGAGATTGCTAGCTCTTTAACTCAGGCATTGTCTCGCGTTCTACGAGGAAATATGAGGTTTGAGAATCGATATGCATCGCGTCCATCACGTACCGTCGGGCTCTCTGGATTGCAAGTATTCCGCGTACACAGAAAGCGCTTCCCTGGAGCTCATACTGGGATCAGACTGTAAAAGACTACCCACGCCCATGATCATATCCCGAAATTGATCGTTGGTGAAGTCGAGCGACATGTGGGGCGAGTCAAGATCGAGGCACTACGCAAGACTGGATAGGAAGAACGCACTGCACAGGCTCCTGAGTAAATGTGAAAGTTGTGTGCGATCTGTTAGGGCTCGCCTCGAATGACCTACCAATTCGGGCTGAGGTATACAGTTCAACAGCGGATTTATTCAAATGCGTCCAAAGCTCTGAAGGGCTTGATCTAGCTTGAGTGGTACAGAGGAGTCGTGATCATAATTTCTGTGGTAGAGAGTGGGTTCTCGAGAACTAGCGAGACCTAGCAGAGTCTTAGAAGGTGCCGCGGTGAATGTGGTCGTCTGTAGACCCAGGCTGCGAACTTTCATGATCGTCGACGTGAGGTACTATGCTGGGTCGAGGCATCATCCGAGGCATCAGGAGACGCCGCCAGTCCCCATTGCGCGTCCCGCGGCCTGGACCACCACCACAATATCCATTGGCACGCGCAGTCTCCTGGTTGTCTCGTGAAAATATCTCCACAGCGACATACTGTCGCATACGAGGTCCCCCACCGCTAGTCAACGTAACCACCTACCATACGAAGGTCCTGAATCTATAATAAGATGCCGTCTCTGGCTGTAGTACGAAAAGCCAACACTGCCATCTCCTTCAAGCGTTCACCCGTCGCCGTCTTTGTTGGCGGCACCTCTGGTATCGGCCAGGCTTTGTCCCAAGGTCTCGCTCGCTACACTCAAGGAAACTCCAAGATCCTGCTATGTGGTCGCAACCGCTCAGCTGCAGAACAAATCATCGCCTCTTATCCGAAATCTTCACCGGTTAGCGAGGCGGGCTCTCACTCCTTCGTGGAGAGCGACCTCTTCGAGATAAAGAACGTTCAGAGGACGACATCCTCCCTTTTGTCATCTCTCCCAAAGATTAACTTCTTAGTTCTCTCCACTGGCTTCATGGACTTCCGATGGCGCGACGAGACTGCGGAGGGCATCGATAAAAGGCTCGCACTCACTTACTACGCGCGCTGGAAGTTTATCTACGATCTCCTCCCTCTACTCAGGAAAGCGAAGGATGCTGGAGAGGAGGCGAGAGTCATGTCTATCCTGGGCCCGGGCTCGGGTTGGAAGGTCGACATGGACGATCTGGGGCTGAAGAGGAGGTATAACCCTCTGAAAGCTCTTACGTCCGCTGCCACATACAATGACCTCATGATCGAGGTGAGTGCGGCTAGCAGGAGCGCGTCCTGGAGCGCACCCTAACAGCGATACAGAGCTTCGCCGAACTGGAGCCTCGAGCGTCGTTCATACATGCCTTCCCCGGGCTCGTTCGTACGCCGTTGATGGGCTCGGTAGGCAAGCTGCTACTCTACCCTGTCTCTGTCTCCCCGGACGTCTGCGCCGAATACTTGCTCTACGCGTTGCTGCAGAGTCCAGCAGGATCCTCTCGTAGAAACAACAAAGGGGACGACATGGGGAAGAAGAGGTACTATGGAACAGACGAAGCAAGGACTTGTCTATGGGAGCATACCCTCGAGGAGGTGGAGCGAGCGCTGAGGATAAACTCAGGCGGACGATCCGCACGGACATGAATTACCGCGGTGGCAGCTAAAAGTATGTGTGTGAGTTCTATCGTACAAATGATATCAGTATGCATGCGTGTACGCGAATGTCCATGGCTGAGTCGTGCTATGTGGGTGCGGTTACTGTAGATGGCTGAGAGCTACCCGTCGTACCGGGGGATACGGTATAACACAATACGACGCGAGTATTTTATTAATGCCAGAAAAAGTCTGGTTGGTCTAAAATCCGTCAGTCCACATTGCGAAGAGTCAAGACCGGGTATCGGAGGAGTGCAATATGTGCTGACATGTGAGGGATATCATGAGTAGAATGCACGGTTGGTCTAGTATATGGTGAGCATGTCCATGGCATCAGAAAGTGTAGTACCGACGTTTGGACATAAGTACCAAGCGCGTTGTACTGCAGAGCTGAGATGTAACAGTGAGCGACGGCAACGTAGCAGACTACGTATACAAAGCGCGACACTTACCTGATAACGTGGTCCTTTATAGACTGGCCTTGGCATCTTCTTGCGGCATGACCAATGAGCTGCATGGACAATGTTGTCGAGACCCGCACTGAGGCCGAAATAATTCGCTCATGTATCGATGCACGGATGATCGAAGCACTTCGAAGCAACATACATTCTGTGCTCCATGAGCTCTCGGTGGGTCGGGTTGGAGTGTTCCTCTAGAAACAGGGAGTCAGTACAGACCCGAGGTGCGACAGAGGGAACTCGTACTCAAGAATGGGACTAGAACCTTGTTCTGGGTATGAAAAGCGTACGAATTATGCAAGTCAAGACTGAAGGACTCACTGGTGTCATGGATCCGCCATTCTTACTCTCCCAAGCCACCTGCTCCTCCATGCATGCCGAGATTGCAACACACCGCATCTTCGTTACGGTATTACCGTCAGTGCCGAACATCCGCAATGTAACGATGCCTCCCATCGAAAATTTGCATGAAATGAATGCGTTAATATTCATTAGAGTTGTGCGAACTTGAACTGGTGCATTCATCGCCCTCCGGACTTCCTGAAATTTGACGTTGGGGGCGAGTAATTGTGCTTCGGCCGCGTCCCATTGCTCCGTAGTAGCCAGAGCGTTATGCAATCGCAGAGACACCCCATACGGCGAACCTGAATAGCTACCGGCACTGATCATCAGAACATGGTGCGTCCGAGGGTAACAAATCTAACACTTACCCTGAACATCATACAATGAAGGGCTGGTCCAAATCCTGGGGCAGTGTTAAGCATGAATGGACCGCCTTCATCTGCAGGCTAAGCTTACCACCGGAGTCAGGCTGCAAAGCTATGAACCGAGGGGTACATGAGCCATGACAAACAGCGGTCACAAATGAGCATGTATCTCACCTGAGGGTCCTGATACGTTGGACCTCCGTATTTGATACTCCTGGAGTGCATCCTACTTGACTTCCGCCGGTACCTATCATGTGCATCGTGGACGATCCCATCGAGTGCGTCACTAGAACGAGAAGCATTGAATCAACTTGAATAGAATCGACGGATACAGATGGAGGATCATCATGTACCTCGTATACTCCATGAGAGCTCGGATGGTTGGCTCCGGGTTCTTTTCTACCGCAAGAATCACAGAACGCCCCAAATAATGCAAGCAATACCCATACCTAAGAATGATATCAAGACCTTCCATGCAATATTAAGTACCGCGCGACAATGATAGTAATACAGAACTGACCTTGGTTAGACAGCCGCCATCTTGTGGGTGTTCCCAAGCCAGCTGTTCATCCCCACATGCTGAGATTGCAATCTGTGTCTCGTTAGAAATCAACAATCAAGAGATAATTACTCGAACGCACGACATGCGGCCCCGCATAATGGGGGTCCACTCTGCACCCGTGACCGCATACGACTGGTAGAGATGGCCCCTGATCTTCTTTGGGAGAGTCGTACAATAAACTTGTCTGCCTGTGCGACAGGAACTTTCGATCCCAGTCCGCCTCGGCCACTGCAACCATGGTGGCCTCGTGCTCCGGCTCTGAGGGACAGTGACACTCGATGGAACCATGGCTTGAGGATCGCTGCTCCACCTCCGGGGACGTGCTAACCAGCACGCTTTCCTTCTTATCGACGGAAACTCCTTTGCTCGCTTCCAGCGTTGTCGAACGTCGAGGGCAAAGGGGACCATGGCGCTTCATATCTTGTCGCAGGATAGGATATGAAGATCGCCGAGCTGGGGATGCGAACCCCGTTCGAGAGCGGCAGGTAGCAATTTGTGTAGTGTTGCAGGGCCCGTGTGGCAGATCTACGACGTCGCAGTCAGCTTGAGGTGAACAGGAGTGTGTCGTTGCTCTACATACCAAACAACGTGCCTGAGTGACACGCATCAACGATGCACTATGAATCGTGTTCCCTATGTTAAGAGAACTCCCCCAAGTTTACTGTAGGACCATGACGTACCACTAATTGCACGTCCTGAGGCAAATTGTCGACGAGAAGCTTCTTCAGCTCCTAAATCACTGTCAGTGCAAAACGTCAATGTTGAAGCACCCCACACGTACGTTATCTTTCAGCCAATTGCAGGAATTGAGGGCATCCGCAGGTATCAGAGCTATTTGGACATGTCTTCAATGAAGTATTGCAGTCAGCCTTATCTCTACCTTCATCCTGCCCGTCCACTTCAGTGTGTTCTTCACACGTCACCTGACCGACATGGCCAGCAACTGAGTGACCATGTCAGTGGCTGCTATGTCGGGCAACACAGAGGTGCTTACAGAAGAAAAACAACGAATCACCAGGTTTGGCATCTCTTACGAGCCCAGAAAGTTCGCGTTTCTGAGCAAGGGTCTATGAAACAGCCTGGACCAAATGAAGAACTCATAGTGCGCTCACGATATTGGCCCGCTTAGGCCTCATACGCGGATCATGCTGGTGGATGCCGTCCAACTGGACATTCGAGTCCCATGTTGCGCTTTGTGGACAGTCAGCCTCCTCATCAATCAGCATGTGTATTTTTTCTTGAGAATATCCACGTTCTGGGGGGAGGGGGCTCAGTCTCGCACGGGACGAGCATGAAGATTCCTTTGGGCACTCACTGAGTAGTAAGTCCCTCCACTTCCTAGCATCCTTGCAAGGATTGCGCAAGGCTCCGAAGATCTCATTTCTGCGTCCAAGTTGTGCTGGCTTTCCACTCGACGAGCTGCAGCCCCGTTCGGTGGGGTATATGTAATTGCTGGCGATGATCAAGGCCTTCTTCTGCGGTTCGCGAAGTGAATCGTCCATGGGGGAGGATGGGACGATCGTGGAGTCGAGTGTCGGGGGGTGATAAGCATGAGCAGGCCAGCTCACCAGCATAGCCGAAAGAAGGGAAGGGGCGTTCCAAATCGAACATACGGATCACAAGTGCAGACCTGTGCGGACCTTTGTTCTACGGCTGCCTAGCAATAGTTGGCATGATGATTGCATTGTGCGCACGGATCTCCGTTTCGTGACCTTAATGGACAGCTGTGCTGAACGTGCAGCGGGAGAAGGACGTGCGGTCATCGCATGGTTCATAGGCGCCATGGCCAGTGACTATGAGCGAGATGAAAGGGGCAGCACCTGTCGGGGAAATGCATTGCCTCTCCAGCCTCAAGCGTGCCCGAATATTACTGAACAGCGTCAACTAACGTACCTAGCGCGTACATCCAGCACGGCCTCTATCATGTTCCCTAGTTGGTACATCCAGGCACGAGGTCACCAGCAAATCCTTAGTAGTCTGCCTGCGCTCGAACGGGCAAGGTCAGACAGCGAAGCAGTACAAGACATAGAATAACACACGGGTCGGAGAGCACGCGGTGACCACTCTATTTGCAAACGCTATGCAACTATGTCCAAAGATGAGAATGAAGATATATCTCGGTTGTATCCCTTGAGGATGAAATAATGGACGTACAAAATTCATCGTTCGACCATATTGAGTTAAGGCACAGCATACCATCATGCTGTGTTCAGAAGAGATATGTATCGACCTCGTATCGCACCGGTAGATGCAGTACGTTCCTGTGCGCTCTGTCGTCCAAGGACCAGGACTGGCAGAACCCAAAGAACATTGAATCCCAGGGTCAACACATGGCACAGCGTCGCAATCACCGCACATCGGCCAACGTTAGCAGGAGCGCATCGCCTGAAGCATGTGGAGTCAAAAGACAAGGCCTGAAGAAGGGATGGCAGTGAATGGTGACCCGAGTGAATGGGAGACTGGTTCAACGCGGTCATCGACTTGAATCGAACCATAACGCTTGCCTTTTCGGGAAATGAGCATTTAGGCGTTGTTGTCAAATGGTTGTTGGGCCTTGGTGACCAAAAAAATAGATTGGGCCTAGGAGTCTAGGATAACCCGCGTCAAGCGGTTTCATAGGCGTGCAAATGTAGACCTTTGGTTCTAGCATGCAGCAAGTGTGTACAATAGGGTGTAGAGTAACTACTGATGAAAAGCATAGAATGTTGTTATATGGCGCTAAACGATACAGTTGTACGGCAGACTAGAAGCAGAATGGAAGTGTAGACGATACCTATGTGGTAAATGTGGACGTATAAGACGTGTTCATAAGTTAGGGCGTTGCATATGGTCCATTATCCGTTGTCCGATTCATTGGCACGACGATACGACAATACGAGTACGCGCTCAAAGCTCGAAAGGCATCTGCATGTCCTGCCAGGGAAGTATGAGCCGGAGCGAGACGCGGTAAATGTTGAATTAGCTCACCAATTTCTCTTGGCTTCCAATCTAAATGAACCAATCGTGTCAATATTCATCAGAGAATAGAGGACACGCAGAGCTGAGGCACCCACACCCACCTGGACATCCTGGAAGTTGACGCGGTCAAGCAGGATCGACTGTGGCTTGCCTTCCTTGATCGCCTTCCATTGCTTCTTCGCGGCCCCATGTAATTGCTGGGATACTCCATATCGTGAGTGCCTATCGCGCTCTGCCATCAGAAGACGGAAGACACGAGGTCGATCCACCGAACGCTTACCCCAACTTGGTGACTAGATCATGAAGCCTGGGCCGCGGGTTGTCTCTGAGCTCTTGGATGAAGTCCTACGTAGACACAACGCGGCTACGTTAATACCTGTTGTACATATACAGGACGACCACCATACCTGAGTCATAGACTGCCACTTTTTGTGCTCCCAAGTAATCTGGGAATCTCCACACGCGGCCAACGAGATCTGAATCGATCGTCCGAGTGCACATCAGCTGCCAGCATCCAGGAACCATATCTCAACTGAAGTGTACACACCACACGAGGCACCCCCATCACCGCTCCGACCGAGCACTCTCCGTCACACTTTCTCAGGGACACCGGTGACATGCATATCGCCGCCGGGACAATCTGCTTGAGGACGTCCGCCGCAGCGCCCTTCGTCTTCTCCACTGCCCAGGCCGCCATGGATACGGACATGGTCGTCCGCCGGCGGAGTAGAGCGCTCCCATGGCGCACGTCAGAGTTTTGGTCTTGCTCCGACCGCTTCTGCGGCCTATGGTGCAGTGAGCGGGAAGGGCGGACGGATTTGGAGGCGGATTTGGATGACGGGGAGAGCCGAGACAAGGGAGACCGAAGGGAGCGCGGAGAGGTGAGGGTGGAAAGCGAGTCGAGGAGCGCTGCAGGTGCGGTTCTCTGTTGGAGGACAGGGGCAACTGGTAGCGTATGAGCATCCTGCGTCACATGAGCACGAAGGGGACATACAGGTATCGAGCTTGCGCACTGAGTGTCAACGAACATGAGAGGTGAACATCGTCTGAGATTGTAGATAGCGACGTACCGACGTCTATGTGGAGTGTCTTCGCATCTCGGCTACCCAGTGAGACCCACGGGAAGTACACCTTGTTGCAGTCATAGTGGTCCAGATCTGTACACCCCTCAGTAACAGAACAACCAGCGGTGATCTCGTTATACTGACCAAGCAAAGTCCCCGAATGGCATGCGTCGAGAATCGCCTGTTGGGAAGCACGGTCGTAAGCATCAACGAACACGGCTAGGCTGTGGTGACCGATTGACCATCAATTGAGCCCCAGGTGGAAGTGGATCGACGAGCCACTTCCGGAGATCCTGGTATCATAGTGGTAAGTCATTAACTTCTGTGCTCGAAACGGTGACAAATGCCCACATTGTCGACGATAAGCTGGTTTTTGCTCACGCCGTCGGAGTCCATAGGAAGCAAAACTGCGGGCGTGAGTTGTGTGAGTCTCTACATCTGCTGATCAGAGTGAGCACACCTTCGTCAAACCCGTCGTCCTCCGTGTGTTCTCGACACGGGATCTGGTCCGAATGCCCTGAATCTAAGTACGACAGATCGGCACGCTGCACGGTGGAACAGAAGGACAGGAAAGTACTAACACAGGAACACGAAGTGATCCCCTGGCTGGGCACCCCTTACCAGAGTGCGAAGTTCCCGGATCTACGCGCAAATTCAGGGGCGGTATGAGCAAGACAGATGAAGTCCTTCAGTCGTTGATGACATACCATGTTCCTCCGCGTGGGCTTCCGCCGCTGATCCACTCCTTCCATATCCACCATCACCACTACGTCCTCCTCTTTGTAGCCGAATATATCTGTCTCGCCCAGACGGATGAGCGCGCACAGTAGTCGCATATTAATCACGACTTACCGATGAGCAAGTCCCGCATACCGAGTGCATCCTTGTGCGGGCCCTCCAGCTCGACGCAGTTCGTGTTCAGCGCGGACTCCGCTGTACTGTAGTTGATACCAATGAGGAGAGCCTTTTTCCTACATGGCCGCGCAGATTCGGGTGTCTCTGGTGTGACTGGCAGCGTCAACCGCGGCCGGTGCAAGACCTTCGATCCAAGTTTCGGTCCGATCTTCATGACTGGCACAACCTCTGACGGGACCGGCGCGTACAGAGCGGTGGGGTGAGATAGACAACAGACGCGACTCAGTGAAGAGGCACGGTGGGTAGGAGAGAAAATCAGAGTGCAGTAGGAGAGTGCTGATCTGATGGGCGGCGCGCCTTATGCGAATCCAGTTGGTACGCGGGCGAGCTCAACGAAAAGGCGCCCAAGACCAGCGATCTTGATGAATTGGATTGTGTCGTGTCGAGCAGACCCAGGCACAAATGCGGCAGTGCGAAGTCCCGTCCCTGAGACTACGCAGCTCACACAGCACCTTGCAACGGTACCGGGCGGTGACAGCTGGAACAATGTGGCGGGCGACCAAGACCCGGTTGCGAAGTGATAGACAAGAGAGCGGGAGGGACCACTGCGCCACTGCAGGCGTAGAATGTCCACCTATATCATCTTGGAGTTCGTCTGAAACGTATCATGGCGATGTCGAGATGATGCAGTGCCGCCGAGAGCGTGCCATACCCAGAATGTCGAAACCCCGCCCGCGGCCTCGGCATTCACAGAACACTCATGTACTGCACCCGCACGACTTCATTGAATCCGACTTCGAGTCTTCGACTGCTGATATCTTCTGCGGAGAAATGCGACATAAGTAGCCTCGACGGCGAATTAGTGGGTAAGCAGCAGGCGTGGAAATGTCCTGCGGTTGACGCGTGCAAATGAGTCTACCCTCCGCGGCCTAACGCACGTGCAATGTTCGCAGAATGCACCGACTTTACCACTGTCTGGTGTCAGCGCCTCATCAGCCTCCCCTCAGCCTTCCTCGGCGTGTTGGGGAATTATTGATCGACAATATATACAAGGGATACCGGCCAGCGGTGCCGCAACGCCGCACTCAGTCGAGAGCTCTCGGACACAAGAGAATAGGAGCGGCGTATAAGCCCGTGCGGGGAGCCGTCTGTCAAAGAGGAACTCGCACCATATCGGGATTCACTACAACTACTGTATCGGGTCAGGATCTCGGTCACCCTAGGTAGTTGGTCACCGCAATTTCAAGGTCCTCCTCGTGGTCTAGCAGCCACCACTATATTTCTCCTACATTAATCAATGTATTCTTGAGGCCTGTGAGCAGTTCCGTGTGCCCAGACTTCGAACTCGCCGCTAGGTAAAATTCCTGGGTGGTTGCATCCAGATTTGGTAAGTGTCACACCTAGGTACTCCCATCCCGCGGATTAATTCATCCCCCCTCTGTTGTATCTTCACTGCACCCACTTCCATAGTGTATCATGTATATGTCTAGGTGTGGTAGTGCTAGTTATGAGCCACAAGGGTGTACCCTAGTAATACATAGAGTGAACTATCACCAGATGACCGATTTCGGGGTCCATCCGGTCATCCAGTACCCCTCCTCCCGAAAAGTTTTCCCGTTGCCAAACCAGTATCTCAAAGAATAGGAGAAAATATGAGCATGTTATTGAGATGTTATATCATGAATTTGAGTATTTACGTGGGCAGTTCTGGTGTGTGTTGACTTGTAGGGGCTTGTGCAGTGTCAAGATGACCGAGATCCCGGCCCGATACAGTAGGTCCAAACTAGGCCACAGGTAGAAGTGACAGGAGCGGGACCCGGGTGCAAGTGCGGTGAGCGCTGCGTCGCCCCGCTGGTCACCTTTCGCTCGTATTGGCCCCGTCATAAACTCTGATACACTGAAATTCAGGTACCGACGAAGACAGTCCGAATAGCGCAACGACAGCGGTAGATTTAGCGGGATACACAACAGTAGCGACAAGAAAGCATGAGACACAGTGCGAGTGGGTGCGAGACTAGTACTACAGATCATCGGTATACGAGCGAGCAGCGATCATAGAACATGGAGCAGCATATAGCGGAACAAATCAGTGGGTATTGCTAGTGTACGGAGGTTCGAGCGAGTCTTCGTGCCATGTCCGAGATCATAGCAGTGTGTCCATAGAAGTACTATTGGCCGTCGGTAGTGGTTGTCGTGCATGTCATGAATGGATTCAGGGCGGTGGGTGTGTATCCTCGCACGAACTCAAAACTCGAAGACAGCGTTCATGTCCTGTGGGACAGCTAATATCAGCGTGGATCGCCCAGTAGGTTCGGCGACGACGCACCAGGCGTTGCTGGCTGCTTATCTGTATACGAAAGTCGGATATGGCTCAATGCCATGAACAGCGATCACACGCACCTGTACGGTCTGGAATTCAACGTTCTCGAGCAAGACTTGAAGCCTTTCGTCTTCCGGGTCTCGCCTGGCCCTCCGCCTTCTCCTCCGCTCGGCAGCGTGAAGCCGGAGCGAGGCGTCATGACGAGAATGCCTGTTATCATGGCAATGAGAACGTGCATGCTGAGCTGAACAGGGACGTACGCAACCGACTCGACCAGCTTGCGGAGCCGAGGGCGAGGCTCCCGGCCTGCGGAAGGTAATATCTTAGTTAACACCGAGGCGAGCAGTAGGATCCCTCACGCAAGGATGCCACCATAGTCTGCACAATGTGGCTAAATCGAACAATAGAGAACCGCGACGATGGATGCAACTGACCTGCGTCATAGACCCCGCGTTGCTGCTCTCCCACGTGAGCTGCTCGTCGCGGCACGACGCGAACGAGATCTGCGGGCAGGAGCCATGCATTGGTCAGCACAACCGTCAGAAGCGAAAAACTGGCACGAAGACGCACTACATAAGGCACATCTGGTTTCTCCTTCACCTCGCATTGGCCATTGCACTTCCACCGACTCATCGTCTCCGGAGACATGCACCGCGGGATCTTGATGCAAAGCGCGTCGATGCGAAGCGCGTTCTTCCAGCTGACGCCCTTCATTGCTCGGAAAGGCTTGGCCAACCTTCCCCGCGCCATCTCCACCGACGTCGCAGTGTTGGACCGGAAGAACTTGAGGGATGGCGAGCGCGACGACAGTGGCCCCTGTGGGGACAGCCGGGCCAGGATCGCATCCAGCGACGCCGTCCTCCTATTCTGTTGGTTGACGAATCGAACCACTGAGCCTGAATGGACCACTGAAAAAAGCCTGATTAGCCCAACCAGGTGTCCTTGCCACGACTCGATATATGTACATACTGGTATCATCTCTGCGAACTGGACGATTCGTGGATAAGACCGGGGTATAACGTATGAGGCGAATAGAACGACGCACCAACCCTCTCCCGCAAGGTATCGTGGTCGCGCAGGCCTAGGTTGACCCATGGGAATACGACCCGGTTGCACTCGTTATGATCGAGATCTAGATTGTACGCAGCCCGAGTCAGCACTAGTCCACAGACGCCTACAGTACGGTGCTGCGTTCTCTTACCCAGTAGAGTACCCGAGTGACACGCGTCGAGGATCGCCTGCAAATCATGACGGCATAAGCACACGACTGCGGCGAGCCACCCCTTGAATAGGCTCGATCACTCACGATCAGCTGAACGCCCGGCTTGAGGGGATCTATGAGATACTTCCGCAGCCACTGCAAAGTGGAGCGGCCATTCAGAATTAAACCGACTAACGCGGGAAAAGAAGCCATGCTACAGCACAATACGGCAGTACGGAGACTCACATTGTCCATGATCAACTTAGACTTCTTTGTCTTCTCCGGTCCACTATGGTCCATAGGGACGATCGCTGCATCGGAGGTAAGATAACGGCAGATCCAGTTACGCTTGCAGGATTACTCACCTTCATCCATATCATCCTCCTCCGTATGTTCCGAGCAGGTGAGCTGCGTCGAGTGTCCAGCGACTAGGACGCACGAAAGGTTAGTCCTGCAGATGACACGCGCATAGCGACGCACACTCACAGAGGAACACCAAGCGATCTCCGGGACGTGCATTCCGCACGAGCTGTTGGATCTCCCTCGTCTGGGTGGTGGCATATAAGCATGGATATCGTGCTCAAGCGCGATTCTACGCACAATGTTCACTTTCGTCGGCTGCATCCTCCGATCGCCGCCTTCGCGGTCGATCAACACAACGATGTCCTCCAAACGGTAGCCATACACGTCTAGTCGTCCTCAGACTTGGTTACCGAGACCAGGGGCACAAAGCATGCAGCCACTCCTTACCTGTTAGCAAATCGTGTACCGACTGGACATCGTCGTGCGGACCCCTAAGCTTGCCAAAGTCTTCGCTCTCTGGCGAGCCGGAGGTATCGTACTTGATACCGATAAGCAAGGCCTTCTTCCTCTGTCCGGTGGCAGGGTCGTTACGCAGGGACTGGCGACGGAGCTTGGAGTGGATAATCTCCATCCAAGTGCAGGTAGACGACCTGTTGCAAGGACGCCGACTCGGAGCAGGAGGGATGTAGCAGGTTAGTCGACCCCTCAGGCATACCGAGTCAAATAGGAGAAGGCCATGCTGTGCCACTATGAGAAGGGTATGGCTGTCCGGTTTAGAGGCTGAGATCCCGTCTCGACGCTGGATGCGGGTGACAGGTCTGACACGTCGGAGAAGGCGCCGTACAGTCACAGTACTAATGTTGTCGTACTCGATTTTACGCTGTACGTTCGGACTGAGAAGATAACAACGACCTTCAAGCCTATTTTTGGTGTATGTAAGGCGTCCCAGAGTTCCGTAGAAGTCAGTTGTTGTTAATGCACCATGCTTGTGACACGAGGTGGGCACGCGGATGGCCAGCCGAATGAAGCCCTATTGCACGGACATCCCGGGAAGTCGGAGGGTAATATCCTATGAGTGGTGAGGTGAATGAAGAGCACGCGCAATAGCGCTTAGAGTCCGACAGTCGCTGTGCTCTTGGATCATCATGCTAACAAGAAAGCCCATACTCGGAGGACCATCCTATGTTCGTGCAGTGCTCGCCGCCCCGATGAGACAGATCACTGTGTGATAGTTATCAATAAAGAAGATTATGATACCAGGGTTCACCCACACGCCCAATGTCGCAGCCATTGTAGTGCTACGTCAGTGCACCAACACGAGAATGTCGTCATCGATGCGAAGTGACCGAAAGCCATGCACTTCATTTGGAAACTCCGCGCAGAGTTAGGCGCTCAGGGACTATGACGTCTGTCACCAGATGTGTGCAGACGAGAGGAACCTCCGCAACACTGACATACACAAGATGCATGCACTGACCGCGGGAGCTTTACCCAGTTGGTGCGGCTAGTACATAACACGGTCGCGCGGCGTGCACTTGACCTAGTGACTGCAGACTACAACACGGCCGAAGCGCTGTCATCAGGAGCCTCTGACTCGTGTCGGTTGTACTACACGATGTAACGTCGTACCCAATGATACCGGTAGTACATTATGCCAACCATAAGTACACGTACTCTAATCAGGGCCCTCAGGCGACGTACATGTCATGTTCACACTATACATCTAGGTGTTACAACAATCGGACGATGTCCGTATAGCGTACGGGCGGGAAATAACAATGCAAGAGCGTAACTTCAAGACTATGACATGGGTGACACGTAGGAAAGCATCTTCAGAGCGGCGAGGGTGCAGAGGGCGAGACGAGGATAAAACAAACACGAGGCACTCATGTAGAGTCATCACGACTTGACGGACCCTACGTTCCAAGCAGCAACGCCGTTAGGAAAGCCATAGCTGCGCATAAGAACTGCACTCACTCAGCACTGAAGACAGATCGTCCGACGCGTCTGTGGAGACTGCTGTGGGTGCTATGACATTGTTGCGGGGCAAAGCGATGTCATCGGCACGCTTGAGTCCATCGTCGAATGTAGTAGCTTTTTGGCTGATGCCCTCTGGGTCGCCTCGGACTGTAAGCGAGTCGTCATCTTCGGAAAGCGCTGTTTTGATTTCGTCATCCGCCCGGTAGCCACCTTCTACGCCGGCATGGCCGAAAGGCATATCGACCTGGATGAGGTTCATGTCATCTCATGCGTACTCGGCGTCGTCGGCAGTATGGATAACCTCGACGTAGCAGCCATCCTCCATGCTTCCGCCTTCGACTTCGTAGTAGTACTCTTGATCTTCGTCATCAACGAAGGCTTCGGACTCATAGCCTTCATCATACTCCCCGGAATAGACATCCTCCGCCTCCGCGAATTGTTCGCGCATCTCATTTTCGATGGCAGGGAAACGCGGGCAGTACGACACGTCAACCAGTTCTTCGTCATCATCGGGTTGAGCATTGGCATAGCGTCATGGAGTGTAAGACCCATCTGTGCACGGGAACCACTGAGGCATTCCCTTCAGTGGGTCCCATTTACGCAACCGTTCGGGATACTTTTGAGGCAGGAGCTGGGAGTAGGGGATCCATTCTGGAGGATAGGTCCTACGCTTGTAGTCGACGTACAGGGAAAAGATCATTTCGACGCGGCCACCAATGGTGCATTCCATAATGTTTGGCCAGCCCGTCTGTGACAAGACGTGATCAATCCCCGCGCCCTGTAGTTCCACCCAATTGTCGGGAGGGCCATCATAGAGGTCGAGCTGCCGCGCAAGCTCTGCGAAGTACTCCTTATCGGCGAGCCACCCGAGAGCCCAAGGCTTGTTGGATGACATGACGGAACGAGTCGGAATTGGAGCGACTCGAGGAGACGAAGTAGGAAGACTGAGAGGTGGACTTGGGACGCCTTCTGTTTGAGGCAGAATAGAGTGCAGTTGGTTGGGAGATGGTCGCAAGTTCGTTGTAGGCTCGTCACGAAGTCGTCGCACGACGCAGTCATGGTTCATGAACCAAGGACGCGGTCACATTAGATGGCTTTGTGGCTGGTAGATCTTCTCGGCACGGGATGAGACCAAGTCGGCCAGTTTGCCTTATTTGGAAGTTCTGCAGGCCCGACTGATTCGGACTGCATGTGCACTAGATATGAATAAGCTGCCGACGTTGTACACGCAATGCCTCTCGGAGTTCGACGTGGTGGCAGCTAACGTCCGTTTTCGCTATTCCCATTAGCAATCCTCAATGTGCTTGGTATATATCATCAGTCTCCGTTATGCTCCCGAGAACAACGTACCTGCGACATGCCTTCGCTCGCCACCGTCCGTCAGTCGAACGCCAACTTCTCGCCCCCTACACCTCCTGTCGCGATCTTCTTGGGCGGGACATCCGGCATTGGACAGGGCACTGCGCAAGCCTTCGCGCGCCACACCAAGGGTAACGCACACATTATCATCATAGGGCGGAACCGTGTCGCCGCAGAGGCGATCGTCGAGACATTCCCCAAGGCTCCCGGCTCGAAGTACGAATTCGTGTACTGTGATGCGAGTCTCATACGGAACGTTGCTCAGACAACATCCGCCCTCATTTCCCGCCTACCGAAAGTCAACTATATGGTCCTGACTTCTGGTGGACTCCCGTCCCTGTGGGACATGGTACGCGGTGTACAGCATCCCACGGAAGAGGGTCTCGACAACCTCCTTGCAATCGTCTACTACGCTCGTACAAAGTTCATCCTCGATCTCCTCCCCCTCCTCCAGAAGGCGAAAGATGCTGGGGAGGACTCACGAGTGCTGACTGTCGCCGCAGCGGGACATGGCGGTCCAATCAATTACAACGATATGGGGCTGAAGAAGACCTACAGTGTGAGGACGGTGAGGCCGACCATGGTTACCTATGTCGATATGGCCATGGAGGTGAGCGGCGATGTATCAGTTCTTTGACGATCCTCCAAGACGTTTTCGCAGTCTTTAGCACTCCGTGTTCCAGGAGCAACTTTCACGCACATATATCCCGGCGCGGTTAGCACGCCGCTCTTCCCGCGATGGACAAGGCCCCTCGCAGATTTACTCGCTACGTCGATCGACGACTGCGGGGAGTACATGCTCTATGCACTGCTCAACGGCGGGGAGGGTGCACAGCGGAAGGGCGAGCACGGCGACGATCTCGGGCCAGAGAGCTATCACGGCGGGGACGAAGTCCGCGACCGAGTCTGGACACATACGATGGAGGTGTTCGACCGTGCACTGGTTGCGGCGGGCTCCGCGAAGAGCGGGGTCAATGTCTAATCTGCCGGTGGGATCTCGGGGCGTGTAAGTAATGGGACATTGTTTGTCGTCGATCTATGGCTGGGAACGTGTATTGTTCATTGTCCGGACCCGCTTCCCGAACCCAGTGCCGCGGCGGGAGCCCCGCGTCTTTATTGCGGCTCTCATGATTGGCAGCGTTGAAGATGAAGCGCCCGCAACCTGCCGCTATGGCCCACGGACGACACAGCGGTGACCGATGTTCCCGGACACACATATGTCATCTCGATAACTGTGTCTGTTTTTAATCATAACAACGCACATTGAATCGATTTGTTACAGGGACGAGTTGTAAATTATACAAGAGTCCGACAACAGGTACTACTGTACAACCGTGACGATGAATATGCGTCCGTGACCGCGATTCAAACCAGCAGAAGTCAAGGCGGTTAAGTAATGTTACAAGGTGTACGTGTGCATGCTGGTGAGTGGTGTATATATATGGTTACATTGTATCACATGTGCGTCGAGGATGTCATGAGGCCGTGGGCAACGTCGGCGGGGGTATCAATGCGCGGGTGGGGTATAGAGCGAAGACAACAGTGAGGACGGGGGGCGGACATCGTTCATGAATCGCGTGGGCCGACTCGGAGCCCCAGCCTCGATGTCTTCCCCTCGATGCCCCTGGAGACGAGTCCGAGGAAGACCGTGCGGCCGGCGAGGAAGTCGACTCTCCTCATCGGCTCGCTCGCGTTCCCCCCTGCACGCCGCCTATGCGCATCGACCGCGGCTTGCCATGCCTCCGGTTTCCGTTTGGCAGCGGCGTTCTGCTCGATGGCGGTGACAACTTTGCGCAAGTTGTCGTAGATCGCGACGACGACGTCGTGCACGCTGACGAACGGCGGGTTGGTGCGAGACGTAGGTCGCTCCGCGACGATGTCATACGGGTAGGACACGTCCAAGACGGTGATGACGATACGCGCTACGTCGGGCGACGCGGCCGGCTCGTTCACAAGGAACGACATGCCCGTCTGTCGGAGGCCGCGGTCGTAGGTGTACTTCGGGTCCCCAACCATGTCCCATTTGAGCCGTGGTTTCCCGCCGTTGGTGGCGGCAGCGAGTGCCGCGGACACAGGCGCCGGTGTAGTCGCTGCCAAATGCGCCTTCAGCGAGGACGCACTGGAGGCGCTCGACGACGGCCGGCCGAGCTTTAACGCGGTGAGCACTGGGGTTACCGGAGGGAGTGGGATGATGTGGGAATGGTAGAAGGCCGCCGTCGGTGGCGTGGAAGGACCTGCTGAGCTGAGGCTCGAAGCGGGACTGGATGTAGTGTGGCTAGACGGTGCGCGAGGAGGGATGGCGATCGGACTCGTGGGGGTGAGGTCCTCGACGAAGCGGACTTGCCTGCGAGGTGTACTCATGGCGGCGCGAGCGCGGGGGGTACAGTGGCGAAGCAGGTTAAGATCGCGTGTGGGGAATGCTGAGGCGCGTGCGAGGGAGGGTGGGGATCTGGAGGAAATGGAGAGCACCGGGCCGCCTCATATATCCTGCGTGGTTGATAGCCCAACTAGAGGGATACCTTGGCCCAAGCCCCAGGCATAGCACCGCGTCCGCAGTGGCGCGGTTCGGCCCAAAGTTCGGAGCCACAGCAGTGACTCGGTGCGTTCGACGAAGAAGCAAGGTACACACCGGGCTACAGGACAGCCTCCGCGCTCCGGGAGCGCCAGAACGGACATCGGCTTGGGCAACTGGACGCGCCCCTTGGGAGGGGAGACGTGTCTTCGTGCGAAGACATGCGGGACCACTGCCCAGTGACATACTGTCAGAATGTGGTCTCAATTCTTTACAGCCATGCGTATGTAAGCACCGTAATGGGTTATTGATTTATCACTGACCAGCACAGCGAGTGATGCGAGCGATTGGGCGCTCAGGCTCTTGGGCCCCGGGATCACTGCCAGAAGGAGACCGACGCCGCGCCCTTCTGTCATACGGCGTACCAGGCGATTTTGCCAGTTCCTGTGGTACGCACCTGCACCTCATCACGCATAAATTGACCATATGAGGACACAAATCTTGGCAAATCAAGTTGGCCTACGGCGCGCTGATTGAGCTCGCGACCTTGTGACGAGCGCTGTGCTCACTGCTATCAGTGTCCACCATGCGTAGGGATCAGCAATGCTCTTTTGATGGCCTACCTGTCGGACTTGGCTCTTCGCGGGATAGCTACGGTTACGATTGAGTGCCCGCCTCAAAGAGACGTTGGGCACGTAGTCACGGTAGTGTAAGTGAACATCGTGTTCCCAAGAAGGCAGGTACGTACCTGCCATTCTCGTCCGTGGAGTCGGTCGTGCGTAGTACGGGCTCACATACACAACCACACGGCGGGCATCGCCTCCTCTCCGAAATCTCATCCGGCAGTAGCCGTAAGCCGCTCCGAAAGCCCACCCCGTACCGTTGGCTGAAAGTAGCAACCTCCGGTCAGTTATTTCGAGCTTTGCTAAGTCTGGGCCGGGGTGGTGGCGATACAAGTCACCTCGAGCGCCATGGTCCTTGGTCCTGTCATCGAAGATAAATTGCTACGCACCCATGAACTCAAACTTCGACGGCAGAGGCCAGTGTCGTCCGGGCCGTGGTTCGAATATTCTGCAAGAACGTGGAGCCCGAGCGATGCTCGTGAATTAGGCAAGTCAGAAGCCAGTCACATCCTTACTGGTGACTCATTCGTTATCTCTTCTAATCAGCTGGCCGAAGATGCCTCCAGGTGCGTTGGGATCGCAGTAGGCCGAAATAGCAAGTACACGCTGGCGAATAGGAGAGTCTCAAGTCACCCGAAAAAGTAGCATCCACAACGTGGCCTTGATCTTGTCTCGATCCCACGTCTCTTTTGGACGTCTGCTACTCGGCGATGGAGAGATGTGCTATATAGGATAATGTATTGAGTCCACAACATGCTCCAGCTGCATCCTATGGACGTCTTTGTAGGTCGTCATATAAACCCAGCATACGCGATGATAAGCATGCAGGAAGACCCGGAAATGAAGCTTCTGCTTAGCGTCTGGACTCGTTCACCGGTATGTGCGTATCCCTGTGCAGAGCAGCGAACAGAGCGTGATCGAATGCATGGCAGTCGTGGACAACAAGGTTTCGACAACCTCATGAGTGTCATGCGGAGGCCATGCCAGACGAATTTGTCTCAGTGAGCTTAGGGCGTGTCGAGGTCCGGCCATGAACATGTGTTTGGCGGCGAGCAGATATCTCGCAGCCTATTACCTGTTTTTCCAAAACACGGGCATGGAGAAGACGCGCTCAGACATAGCGTTCGTGCGCAACCTTGTTTTGCCGCAGCGGACCAGGCGCCTTTCGCAAGAAGTCAGCTGTACGAACGACGTCGTCCACTTAGATGAACACGGTGTGGTACTCCCGTCGGCATGCTGGGCCCGTACAGCATGCTACTGATTGATGAGTTGCCTCACGGGATCGTTGACGGTAAGGTTTACAGTGGCCCCCATTCTCAACGGACCTCCTAATTTGTCCAATTCAGGCGCGCCGCGCTCGAAGAGCACTAGACCTGCCTCCGACGTACCGACGTCTAGACCACGAGCGCTGAGTTGAGTGCCTAGATCGGTTGGCCCGTGGAAGGGACTCTATGGAAATAATTGGGAAAGCTGTACCGCACTGTGTCTATCGGTGGCCACGGATCATGGCATAGGAAGCCGTCGGGGGACATGGACGGGACCACCCCGATGTCGCCGCGCTTTCTCATTCAGCAAGGGTGCACCTTCTTTGTGGGACCCGGGGCTGTTTCAGACGAAACTCCGACACGGACCGGCGTCATGGTGAGGCCACCTTCTCAAAAGTAGTCGTGGAACTGGTACGTGAATAGACCGATCATACCTGCTGACCAGTGCGCTGTTCAGCCGGCACACCGGCATCCCTGGCCCGATATCGTTCTGACAAGCGTTCCGCAGGACGATAAGTCTACAAGAGCAATAAACCTACGATCGATAGTGTTCTGTCATAGTCCCAGTAGGAGTACGTGCCAGTCTCGGGTGCTGCGGCGGTGCTCCCGACCTTACCAATCCCCTCAGCTCTACAGACCCTGCGAAGATATGGAACAGTCACATTACTTGCTGACATGGCCTCAAGTTCTTGCCAAGCAACCGGCAATATTTACTATCTGGTCTGACAGAGAAGCGGTTATGACCTGGGCAGTAGTGACATCGCTACGCAGGCGCTCCTACTGGACGTACTGAAGGGCGCTTCTGTACGGCATTCTCCCTGCTTCTCCCAGTCCGGGCACGCTAGTGAATGATCATGAACGATCTGCGCCCGCTAGAGGTTCCTCGTGTATACTGAACGCCTGTAGAATCTCGGCAATCATAAAGCGCTCCATCCCGTCACTGTAAAGAGACCTCTCCCATCTCTAGGATATTGCAATTATGTGGCGAGTTCGCAGTACCGTATTCCCTACTCAGCATAATCGATAAGAATGCGACACGTGCAAGTCATATATCTGTACCTTCGAAAGGAACTCCGAGTAGCCTACCGATCACGAGCGAATCTTCCTCCGTGCCCATCTGCCTGCAGACGGACATACGCAGTGGGACTGCAAGCCTTCGTCATGACAGCAGACCTCGTCGATATGCGATTTCGTTCTGCGTACACTCGTCAATTCGCTATGAGGGGTCAAAGAGGTCTTGAAGGGACACCATGGTCCACCTTCATCTTGAGATCATCTTGAAGACTTGGAGACCGTTATTGCCACTCTTATTCTGAATGAACGGCTTACTGTGGAGAGGTACTGGGCCGGTATATCGCGGGCCAGAAGCCCTTGTCTTGTCACACTGCAGGGTAAATAAATTGCGTACTCATTAAATAAGTGTTTCTGCAAGCTACCAAGATTGCGTGATGAGCCTGTCCGGAGACTCATTCGACCACGCCCCACGTAGCCACATGCGTGCTGGGAATACTAGTTCGGCAGGAGAGCTGGTGCAATGTGATTTCACAGACAGCGTCCGACACCAGCTAAATAGGACAGCTTACGGTATCGCGCGTAATCGCTACTGGAAGAATTGTGCATGTATTGAAATGTTCATAGCTCCGGCGGCGACTTCGCAAATTGAGATTAATTATAATCCCCACCATCAAGACAGGGTGTACGCCGTAGCCAACACGGTACATGCCAATGGGTGGAGTCGACCCAAGGTCATTGGCAGCACACTCCCATGCAACGCGTCGGACCTGGTATTAGCCTCATCGATAGTGGTCTATCAGCGCAATGCGCGATCACTTGATCCCGACGGAACGGGAAGAGCATCGGATCAAATTCAGGCATCCCGGAAGGAGCTGGGAACATGAGGAAAACACGGCGGTGAGGAGACCCGTCCACTTCTTGGAGATAATACGCCATCGCGTGATGGACTTTGCATGGACAACGTGGTTGCAGAAGCGCGGCACTGAGCCCGCGGAGGGGAGCTCCTGCGCGGCGTGCATGCATTCCAATGTCAGCGATTCACACGTCAAACCACACAAGCAGGACCACGGTACAACGGACCTTCGTCTCTCTTAAGTCCGAGACTAGCTCAGAGTCGTTCTGGGGTACGAGATACTAACGCTCTTGCCATAAAACTCGTGGCCGTCGAGACATTGGCCTCCTGGCCCTTGCCAGACACGCAGCAATTCAACGCTCCGGGTCTTATGAGCGCTCCTTAGCACATAGACAAACCCATGCGCGGGATTTCCCTTGTCATGGGTTTCTTTCCGCCCACAGTGGCTGAATGCTATCTTCTCAACGGGTCAAAATTACTGGTATAGGCGTGAGCAGTCCAAGATCACGCACAAGCGACTTACCAAGCTAGTGCCCTTAATTCAATCCTAACAGCGTGATCGCCATAGGACGAGATCTCTGCGTGTTCCAGTACCGGAGCAGCAAAGCGAGCCTTGACCTGCGTAACAAATATCATTGTTAGTGCGGCCGAAGCGGTATTACCGTCATGGTACAATACTACAACGTAGAACGCATGGATTTTCATTGCCGCCGCCCCATTACCATGACTTTCGTGGACTTTAGGCACGTATAGGAGTCCGGGTTTTGCCTAATGTGTAATTTCAGTAGTATTCTCACTAATCGTACAATCAAATATTACCCGCTGGCAGCTTGTTACGTGTCACATCTTGGTGGAACACATGTGCGCATTGCGCGCCAGCAGTTCACGACAGGAGCCTCGCCGTACCTCCACCTCATGAGGCCCGTATACATATTGCAAGAAATAGTGCTAGCGGCAAAATTTCAACACAGGCACTGTTTTGGAACCTGTTCAAGATATTGCCGTTCAAGCAGCGGTAACTCAATGAGATAAATCACTCACCGCTATGTTCCCAGTGGAGAGGATTTCCAATAAGACAGAGCACTGCAGAGCATGGCACAGCCTGTGTCAACCTCACCACTGCCACGTACGGGAGAACAAGGACTCGGAGGAGGCACCTGTCAACATCCAGTGGCACTGGTACGGTACATACTCACACAGTGATCACCAGCGCTTGACCGTAGCTAGATCTCGGGCCGAGGCAGGAGGTGGGTAGGCGCGCTCATTTCCAGAAGGTAGCGCGATTCTGAAGTCAAACACAAGCCTCGACCTTCATGGTGTCATGCCACTCCAACTGTTCGAACAGACTTCGTTTAAGATATACATAATATACATGATATGCTAGTACAAGATGTTATCCCAGTCAATTAGTAGCAAGTAGTACTCTGCGTCCACAGAATAGCCTGAGTGAGGATGTAGTACCGTAAATGTTCGATTGACAGCGGAATAGACGGCGCTGTATACATGAGCATCACAGATGTTGTAGATGAGAGGGTATCAACTCCATGACACAAGGTCGGGTATAGTACCAGTAGGTGGGGCGCGGCATCGTTGATCACGGTGAGCCGCTGTGTCCCACCAGCAGTTCGAGCTTGGGTAGCTTGCCAGCTCGCCCAGCCAGTACGACTCCCTGGAACACGGTGCGTCCACCGAGGAGGTCAATACGCTTCATTGGCTTCTTGTCGTTTCCCCCTGTTCTCCGCTGGTATGCTGCGAACGCCCCGCGCCAGACGTTATCCCGCTTCCTCGCTTCAGTCATCTCCCCTTGAGTGATGACTTGATGAAGGTTGGCGTGCACCGCTATAAGGACATCCCGCACAGTGACGTAGGACGGCGCGGCGGGGTCGGAGGAGCGTTGGATGAGTACTTCATAAGGGTACTTGGGTCCGCTGATGACCACAATAACGGCAGATGTGACGGAGGGGAGGGCGGGTCCGTGGAGAGCGACGGAAGACATTGTGGGCACCCGAAGTGCACGGTCAAAAGACTGGTCCAGTCCGAAGGCCATGTCCCACTTCAGGGGGACTCTGCCTCCCTTCGGGGCCCGAGCGAGGAGGGGCGCCACCTCAGTAGACGGTAGTCGCTCATGCTTCATCGACGGTGATACCTTGCCGGCGGACTCGCCGAGCTTGGAAGTTTGATACCGTGGCGAGACTGAAGGAAGTGGAACGATAGAACCGCCGTAATACGCTCGTGGCGGCGACTGAGTAGAAAAGGCGCATGACTTCAGGTTCGCACTCGTGGTCGAGGGAAGTGGGGAGAAGGGACCGCATTGGGGGGCATGGGAAGAAGCCGGAGACCAAACGGCGCCCTCGAGGGACTCAGCTCCTTGCGCATAGCTTGAATAGGTGTCGGCGACAGTCATACTGTGGTGCGGGGGATCTGCTGTAATAAGAATTGGGAGAACGGAGTAGGGACACGTAATGCTCGACGAGGACAGGGCAGTGTCGTGGAGTGTCCGATTCTGAGGAACATAGGAGGGTGGGGAGGCTCATCTTATATCGGCACGGGAGGGATGAGGTAACCTGCCCCGCTGGTCTTCGAAGAGGTAGAATGTCTGAAAGAGGCATTGCTGCGAAGCGCAGAGGCAGTTCGGGCCCAACTGTAAAGTGACGCCGCACCGCCGAAGCAAGAGCTGGACCATGTAGGTTGACAGTGTGGTTCATGGCGTGGCTGGTCAGGAACCAGGCGATGCAGGGCAGGGCTCAGCGGAAGATCTTATTGCTGTTCAATAGGTGCACATGAGTTAAGGTTGGCGACCAACTTGAAAGTTGCCGTGCGATCGTCCAGCAAGATTAGCGCCCTGAGTCGAGGTGATTCGAGGACAAGAGACCGTACCGGTACTGTGATAAGATCCTAGTAACGCAGCGCTTATCGTCACATGCGTACCGTGACCCTTCCAAGTATGGAGTCTCGCTAGCAGACTACGGCAGCGAGTGCCAGGAAGGCAAGCGGACGGGCATAACGGACGGGCTGCGATGTCCGGTTGACAAGATGTCCTGCAGAGGCTCCGAACGGAACGTACACACAATGCCAGACTCACCGAATGCGATTCGTCGCGCTTTGCGTTGTATAGCAGGAGCTTACCTCACAACAGGTGTGCCTATACTGTAACGTGCGATCCACGCATCATGAATGTGACCGAAGCTACCGCACCTGCCTGCACAAAAAGAACGTGGGATGTGACGTTGACGTTCGTCACAAATCGTATACATACGCTGCACGAGCAATCCCACACCTATAATCTTCGTAAGAATTTAGTTCGAAATCCCGTGGAAGATTGAATCAAAAAAGGTATTGGATGTACGCGCCATGTCCTGCAGGAAGCATGTCTTGAATTGGGCACGGTCGGGATATGAAACGGTTTTTGGTAATCCTTCGATGCAACGTGGACTCGGCCGCAATCTCCTGAGATCAGCTACACCACGGTAGCTGAAATCTCTACGGGCCGGACACATGTTCGCGCTGTTTGCGCAAGCCACACACCACACGATATCCCGATGGACCTGGGGGACCGCCAACCAGGCAATAATCCCATGATATGCATGTCCTGACAGTGTATAGGTCGTTGGGCATACGGCGAAAACATGCGCATCACGCCCGTCGCTCGGATGATCAGGAAGGAGCGGTTTATCCGAGCAAACCTAGGGACTCCGGTGAGGGGTGTAGCGCGCAGGCCTCAGGTGCTCGCAGTAGCGGGATGGATACCTAGTCCCTTATTCTCCCCAGACTTGCGCCGAGTTGCATGCCAGACCTCTGACCTTGGCAGGGTGCACCCACCCCGCTGAATCTGCGATCTGACAAATGGGGGTCAGAACACTTGATACGAACCTGGAATACGCGACTGTCCGCCTACGCAAATTCTGGGCCACGCAGTCATGCTCTCTCAGCTGTGCTGAGTCCGCGAACGGGAATGGCATCTTGACGCGCGGCAGTGACAGCTGAGCCACACATACAGTCTATTCTTATGATATTCTGTTCATTAGTGCGAATGTATACCATATCTCCTGGCGCGAACTCACGCGGATCAAATGCACGCTCATGTGCTCCCCAGGACCTTCCCCGCCGCAGAATTTGAAGACGTCGACGCGCTCAGAGACGCGGACTGCCTCGATAACCCTTGCCATCTACGGACGATCGCTCGTATTTTGAGTGCAGATGGCCTGATACGATGGCTCGAGTACTGGTAGCTTGACAGATAAACCCAGGATGTCGATGGTGTCAAACAGTTAGTCATCTGGCCTTGAGGACCCTTTGGCTCTGAGTCCTTCCGTGAAATTCTTGGAGTGTTCGTCAAATCTCGAAACTTGGCCATCCCGGAATTGAGTGTGAGTCAAGGCTCAGAAGCAAGCCAAAATATTTTCAATTGCGCATTATACATATGCAGACGGAGACTGGACAAGGCGCTACGTGCATCTGCAAATCAAGACCGGCCTCAGCGTCTCTCTAAATGAAACACAGCTCACTCACCCCTGTGACTCGAGCTAGGTAGTGGGGCTTGGCGTGCCGCGCTCAGTCAGCCTGATGATTTAAGGTTGAGCCACACATGTAGCCTAATGTAGCAGACAGGGTGAGCGACGGCAAGCTTTCTGCGCAGTGAACTTACGCGGATGAAGTTCCTCAATACATCAATGAGCCATACGTGCATGAGAGCGCCGTGCTTCGTAGGATCTGCCGTCCTTGTCGGAGAAGCACCTGCATAGTGTATAGAGTCGGTCAGCATAACCAGGCGCTCCTTCAGGACAAAGTTCCTCCCACTCAGGAATGAGACTGAGCTCCCGCCGCTGCAAAGTCGGATACAGTAGCCGAAGCTTTTGCAAAATCCACGTCTGACATGTCGATGTCAGAGCATAATGACCGGGTCCATATGGCGGTCATCACGACCGACGGGCGTCGCCGCGTCCGGTCACATCGATAGAGACCACTCGTACTTTGAAAGCCAAGCCACGATCCTATTGGAAGCTTTGCCGATACAAGGCTCACCAGGTTTGGAAGGGAAGGAAATGGGCGGCAGACGGCCATCTACATCGCCAACAGTGGCAACAGAAGGCGGATAAGCGTCAGATTCCAGTCTCGCCACATCTGCCTGTTAGCACAGTATCCGCAAGTGGCCGGAAGGCAGTAGCATGCAACTGCGAATGGTCATCACGTCGACACCTACCAAATAATAGTCCTCGTGTCATGCGTACCGATGCGAATGAATCAACCATTGTCCGAGGGGGATGATGTCATCGGGCGAACAGCGGTTACAAGCGCTCGCTGCAGGCCGAACAGAGGTGACATATCAATCCGAGCTAACCTTCTAGTTCCATGTCGCTGGCAAGCTCGTCACTCCGATATATGTGCGGCTTGACAGCGAGCTGCGCAAGTGGGGCCGCGCTGGCCCAAAGGAAACGAACAAAGTTTGCTCGGTTCAGATAAGCTTGAGGGAGCGACAACATGGAGGCACATTGACCGAATCAGGTCGTGATGCGACATCGCGGAGGCGCGGAGGGCGCAGCCACACGCGACCGTCGAGATCAAGATGGGTGGTCTTGTCAGCGTTAAGATGACTGGAGGCACAAGGAAGGGGGATCTGGACTCCGATTTGAATGTCCACGAGAAACGAACCCTAATCGGCGTCCGGAGTCGACGTCGCGCCCCGAGCGACCCGAGCATACTGTGCAGCATTTCGAGGGTACCTGTAAGTCTGAGCGATGCGATGCCGCGGCGGACACGAGATCCCGACGCACTTGCCAGGTAAGGGCAAGACGCAACCAGATATGGAGCAGTGAACCCTGCGGAAGGGGCTTGTGCGTATCGCAGAGCGAGAGCGCTCCGACGCCACGAACGGCCTCCAGGCGTCGAAGCCTCCCCACCTGGCGATCCCGTGGCATGAGGACCTAAGAGAGTTCCTGATTTTTCCTTCCGGGTTTAAGCAGTGAACTGCTGCCATGTAGGTGAGTGTTCGTCAGAGGCAGCCTCGCGACATGGCCAATGTATATTATGCATTGCATCGCTGGTACTTCGGTAGCATCGAGCACGAGCCGATGATGGCGCGCGGGGTGGCATGCGTCCATGGCCGCAGTCACGATCCATACACCTCTTAGCTGCGGGCTCCTGCCAGCCATGGTGCGACATTCCTCTCTGACGTGGCGCGAAGTCAATTCCACGTCTGGCGTCTCTAGCGTGGAAGATCGCGACCACTTAACGCTGAGGCTCTGACAATGCTGCACATGTTTGGCCTCTACTGAGCGCACTACAGCGCAGCCATAGCAGCACCAGTGGGATAGAGAAACGTGGCATGGTCAAGGCCCGATGAAACGATTGACGTTCAAGCACGCAGTGGTCATTGAACAGTCTTGACGGTAACACTGATTGACAGAGCATTCTGGCTCACCTCCACGTTGTTCGGTATCTTGTCTTCGTGGCATCAAACATCCAGTTTGAGCTATTTCGGTCCACTTGAGGCGAGGGGAGCTGCTGCCCGCGGCGGATGCAAAGGTCAGATCGAGACCGTGATCTCCCAGCGCTGAGTATTGAATGAGCTGGAGGTAGCAACCTGGACTACGATCAGCTTGTCTGCCCATTGTTCACGACTTGTCATGGAGATGACCATACCTGTCGAAATTAACGTTCAGTACTCACGTTCACTGACGGGAACGCGGCGGCGTCCATGCCAAATACAGCGGGTGGGCCCGCGGCTGCAAATGAACAGAGACAACAATCCATAACGGCGAGTCTGCGAGACTGCCCTTGTGTGGGTGGACCATTGGAGGGATCCTCCCACCCCAGGCCGGGCTCTGACCACCCGCAGCGCGGACTGTTGTCGCAGTCGTGTGCGCTTTAACGACGTAGGATCAAAAGCGGTTATGGGCGCCGCGCGGTAGCTGTGCGCACCGCTTAGATAATACTGAATAGTCCTTTTCGGGCGACTGGCGCTGTCGCGCTTTTTCTTCATCCCAACTGTCACTTCCTCGCCAGATCTCGCCTTCCAAGGCAACTCTCTCCCGGAATTAAGGAAGAACTGGCGTAAATATGGCATGCTAGCATAGAAGGCAAGTGGTGCAACTCGGCGGCTGACAGTTGTTGACTCACGTCAGGGGGATGTGTTGCTGTGCCAGCTAGCCATAAATCATTTCGCTACCGACAACCATACACAGCTCGAGAACACTCGCTCAAGACCCTTGTTACCATCCTTATATAACCATGTCCATCTAGCCATGACCCCTCTAAACTATCCCAGCCCTCTCCCGCCTGACCTCATCATCATGCCCGGAACAACCAAACGCGTCCACTTCGACGTCCCCCCGACGCCGCCCCCGAAGCACTTCGAGGTGCCCCCGACCCCGTCCCCAGTGCACTCGGATGTCTCGTTGCCATCGTCGGCAGGGATCGTCACACCCCCACAATTTGCGTACGCGCAACTGTCACCCAAATACCCACCTCAGTATGTTCCTAGTTCGCCGTCGTCGTTCGGTTCGCTGCCGTACGTCGCGGGACACGTCATGATCCACCCCGCCCTCGCCGCACCCCACACCGCGCTCTCATGGGACCTTGTCTCGTCACCATCAGCAGCAATGATCCTCAGCACAAGTGGGATGCCCTCGTCGCTGCACCCCTCACTACTCTCGGAGCCCGCAACGCACCCCGGACTCCCGTCGCTAACCATCATCTGCGACATGCTCCCATGGTCCCTCTCCGTCACCCCATCACGAACGCACGTCGTCACGGTCGGTGATGTGCTACACACGCTCTACCGCATGCTCCGTACCGCAGTCACGGAGACGGAGTTGGGCGTGCTCCCATCGGACACGCAAATGCGCGTCCACAGCGCGTTCCACGCGCGACACAAGTTGCTCCCCGACTCGCGGTCACGAGCGGAGGAGAAGCGGAAAGGCGTGAAGCGCGTCGACTTCCTCATGGACCTTCGCCGCTTCGCGGGCCTGTCCATCGTCATGAGCGGCGCGGCGCTGAATGGCAAGGGCCTCGGCGAGGTGTGGGCGCTGCAACTCGCCATGGCATGATAGGCACGGTTGCATGCGCCGCGCTGCGCAGCGTCTTGACTTATTCCTTATTTGCGACCGCGCCGCAATGGCGTTGACGACCACGATCACGCCGACGACGATGATGGCGACGCCGGCGACGATTGATGACGGACTTCAGACAACGATCACGGACTTCATAACATTAGAAGAAAACCTTTGCATACGATTCTCCTCGGTTTAAACGGTCTCCCCATGACGGTGAAGCATATTATGTTGTACGGTACATCTCCCACATACCCTCATAGATCCCAAAGACAAAAGCAACAATCACTGTAATATTTCCTCGCCCCCTTGGTAGCGCTAAGTTATTGTCTTTGACACACGCACTGTACTTGACGACTAGTACTACTTGTATGAGCTCCTCACTATAACGAATCGACACGTCGCCATGGCCTCCGCTGCGGTTTCGAGTCAGCGCTTCATGATTGGCTGGGCGATCCAATACCGATCACCCGATATGGTATCCGTTCTAGATCGTTGCCACCTACATGCCATCGGCCCCGCCATGCTTTCCGTTCCGTTGAATAGGACGAAACGCGGGGACACTGGAGTACGCACTCACGGTCGAACGTCTGTGCGAAGACTCGGACGCGTGTACATGACGTGGTTGGCGATGATCTGGGCCGGTGAGCCTAAGGGATGAAAGAAGCTGGTGAGCCCCGCCATATCCGTCCAGCGTTCCGAGGGACTAATTCCTCCGCAGAGGCTTTCTAGGCCGTACAAACAACGCTACGGAGTTGTCCGCTTCGGCCCGATCGAGGTTCACTGAAGTAATGTTCGACGGCGAGAACTTCCTGATATATCTCTACAGTCTCTGATATGGCCGACACAGGGCAATGGCTCGATCGCAAAAGAATTGGCACATGAGTGGGAATAATCACGGTACCTGAACGTCCGTGGATAAGCTTGCATGCTGTGCGTCGAACGATAACCAGTAACCCCGTGTTTCAATATTCTTGGATGCGCTGATCACCTTTGACGTACTAGAGACTCCTGTTTCCCGCCGCCAAGGTTCCGTAGCACAGTGCGACGCCACTGTATTATCACGCACCGTGGTTGTCGGAACCAGTACTCGTATGAATGTAATATTCTGAACATGGCTTACGCAGCCTGAGTTCACCACGTTGCGCGGCTGACTAGGTCATGCGCAGAAAACTAGTATCCCAGGGATCCCGCGCGCGACGTGCATGGCCCAGGAATCATGGCGCGTGAAGTACTTGCTCGCATGCACGTACTACCATGCACGGGTCGTCGAGGATTGCGGATGACCGAAGAGAGCTCGGCGGAGGTACACGGACGTGCAAGCGTGCCACTGCCCCGGCTCAGCCCGCGCTCAAGCCTCGATCTGCGTCTGTGTTCAGGCACGGGAACCGCGGACGGGTGACTGAACTTGCATTAGGTGATAAGTTGCGACAAACAGACAGTCGTGATCAACGCAGCCAATGTCAATTCGTACAGTAGTGAGGGTTAAACGCATCGGCGACTCGCCGCCCTTCTCGCCGGGCCTGCCTGGGTGAGTCTGATCGTTTGGATAACGCGTGCGTGCATGGTGAATAAATATAACAGTGAGAGAAAAAAGAACGGTTGTAGTCCGTGGTAGTTCATCGTCGTCTGCTCTGGAGAGTGCAAGCCGTCATTGGTTCCTAGGTGACACTAAGTTTCACTGTGCAGCTAGCGCTTGCCAACATCCATTGTTGAACTTCGACTATTTTGGGTGTTACATAATGGGATAGGACTTATCCTTTCCTGTTATGGACTTGTGTTCTACGTTGCTACATATTACATACATTCTTTACGGACTTGATCCAGACCTGTAGCACATGATTAGTTCTAGATCTTTATGGAACATTCCACCGCTTTCCAGCACTTTCCAGCATGTTCCAGCACATTCTTTTCCATGACATCATTATGACATCATGTTCTAGGACTGTCCAGATTCCCTTCTGGTCCTGTCCAGTCCTTTCCAGTACGTTCCATCCATGGTGCAATTA
>KV429060.1:0-84992 GCA_001632345.1 Daedalea quercina L-15889 | reverse complement strand
CCACACCACTCCTTGTTCAACATCCATCGCGCGGCGTTCGTTATTTGTGCTCTAGTGTACTGTATATCGCGACTCGGCTGGGCACCAGGTGTGCACGTGACTCACGGAAATGGGGCAGCATTGAGTAGCGAAGGGATCTTCGGCGCCAATGCATGCCTGACCAATGTTCTCCCAATTACGGCAAACATTGTGTTTAGCCGAACCACCATGACTGAACTACGCCAGGTGTGTCCCGCTGAACAAACCACTTTTTCATACTTGAAGGCAGGTGCAGTCACGGATGTGTTGAACAAGGAGTGGTGTGGTGCAGCTGAAGGCAAAACTGCAAAGGAGCAAACAAACACTCCAATAGAACAGAGGACTTACAACAGATCTCAAAGCTACTGAGAGGGAAGACTCAGAGAGGCGTAGAATGAGAGGAGAGATCGTTACATTACAGGGGCATCCAGCCCAGTATATATACACATGAGAGAGCCATCACATGATCGTACAGTAAGCGTAGCAGCATGACATTGTAATGGTGCAATGAGCAATGATGCGATGATTGCACCATGGATGGAACGTACTGGAAAGGACTGGACAGGACCGGAAGAGAATCTGGACAGTCCTAGAACATGATGTCATAATGATGTCATGGAAAGGAATGTGCTGGAACATGCTGGAAAGCGGTGGAATGTTCCATAAAGATCTAGAATCAATCATGTCCTACAGGTCTGGATCAAGTCCGTAAAGAATGTATGTAATATGTAGCAATGTAGAACACAAGTCCATAACGGGTAAGGACAAGTCCTATCCCATCATGTAACACCCAAATAGTCGAAGTTCAACACTGGACACATCCCTCATCCTAGCATGCGACAATCAGAAGAGCTAGCTGAAAATATATCTTGCATGATGTATACCTCAACTCCGTCAAATGCAAACTGTCAGATTGAGCAATGCTCACAGACTCCATGTTGTTGGACAGCATCAAATGGATGATGGAAGGGTTTGGACGTGTGCATTCTGGAGTTTTAGGAGGCGGCATGGATGGCCCATTGACAGCTTCCACAGCAGTCACATTTGTCGGGTCTTGTTGCTGCCTGATGTCAGACATGGTTGTGTAATTACAAGCTTAAGTGTGCATCCTGGCCTCCGTTGAAGCTTCACTCTGTGAGGGCAGCCGCCGTGAAACAACGTTGCATACAAGCTACTATCATGGACCGGTCACCAGTCGGCAGGGCCAAGAAGTCGACACCTGCCTGATAAGGCATGCGAAATGGGTGCTTAGGCCACTCAATCCGGCAACCCCCTACTTACTTGGTAAGGTAACTCGCCGCCGACTAGATACTACGAAGTTGAGGGCTGTTGAGGGCCGAAAAAAAAAAAGAGAGAGACGGCAACTGCTCGTCAGGTAGAAGAAAAGATCAAAACAACTTTCCTCCAAGCCGACTCGAACGACTGACCTCGTCATTTTTCATAGCAAGATACTAGTGACGCGCTCTACCAACTGAGCTATGGAGGACGACAAGATAGGTTCAAAAGTAAGTTGATATTTACCTACCAAAGCAAATGGAATGACGTGCAGTGGCTGACCGTTGGAGGGTTGTGCCTGTTGCGTTGAGAATCTCAGCGGTTGAATGACTGGCTCGCACATGTGTCTTCGGACTTGAGGTGAGGGCGCGAGGCAGCTACAAAGGGGAACGCGTGGATGCGGACTATCTGGTGCCCCAGACGGGCGTCAGTCATCTAGTATTAGCCTAACGCGCGCCGACTCGGAACTGAAAGGCAAAGCACTAACAAGATGCTTTGGTGGGATCACGGCGGCGACTCGCAAATGAGATCTTGAGACCTGGTCGTGACACGCGTTTCTACTCCAAATGGCGACGATTGTACAATGTGGTATCCATTAACTTCGCGTGAGGTATAAGCCATAGAGGGTTCATAGTGAGTAGGGGGCCGGCGAATCTACTGCTATACAGAGATATGTCCGAGATGGAGAAATAGCTACATGAGGGGGGTTGTGCATTGATCTCAGACCAGAAGAACAAAGTCCAGGATAATACAAGAGACGTAGATTGCTGGAGCGTCCGGCGTGCGGGGACAAGCGGGTTCGGAGACGGTGAGAGGTAGACCAGGGAATGGAGGTGCGAAATGGGAGAGCTTGAGACTTTTGTGTAGTGAAGGCGATAGCAGTTCACTGGGGTACGTTGGCGAGGTGGAGATCGCAATAGACGATGCCGCCGGATACGTGCGTCACCTCGATGGCGTTGAAAAGCAGCCTGGGGCCGAGGTATTTGTACCGGCGTGGGGTGCGTGTGCTCGCGACGCTCTGCTGCACTTCCGGCGCGAAGCATCTAGCCTCTTCAGGCGAGGCCGATTGCGCCATGGCCTGCAGGATGCCTTCGAAGACGTCCCGCACTGTCACGCCGCCCGTCTGGCGGGCGCGCACCTCGAACCGGAACACGCCCAGAACATTGATGTGGACGGCGTTCGCGGGAGGAATTGTGAAGCTCTCGTGGGCGTTGCGCAGGGCGCGGGGGTCAATGTTCGAGAGCGGCATCGCGACGTTGAGGTACAGCGTCCGCGGGTTGAACACCGGGTGAACGGCATAGCCTGCAGAGCCACGGTGGCCGCGTGCCCGCTCTGGGGTTGTGGGCGGAGTCATGAGGCCATCTACGGTAACGCGCCGACGAACATCAACACAGGCGGAGCGGGAAATAAATGGGAAGTTGGCATACAGGTGGCTCTAGAGCCCGGAGCAGCGGGGTAACCCATCGGGTACATCTGGAGGGCACCGGTCGGCGCGGCGTGACCGGAAAGGATGCGCGTCGGCGTGACAGGGGATGGAGGTAAATCCTTCGGGCTCATGTATGGCGCGTTGGGCACGGGAGTGGTGGGAACGCGCGTGGCACTCGACGACGGGGTGGGTGGGTACTGCATGGTGACAAGTGTAGTAGCTAAGGTGTGACACTGAAGTGCTACGCGAGGGGGTTTGGATTTGGACCGGCGGGCAGATGCACGGAGGCGAGCGGGGCGGGAGGCGGGGCGGGGAGGCAGATACGGAGCCCACCCGGCGGGCGGGTGGATTTATACGAGTCATGTCGTGTTTGTATGGGACCGCGGCACCTGCACGCCAAACAATGGTGCCCGCGGGCGGGGGCGCGGTCGAGTCATGCGGTCGTCGCAGCCCCGACGCACGGCGGTGATGGCGAACCCGCCTTATCGCTCGGGATCCCGTCTGCCGGGCGCCTTCCCACGCCGGCGGGGCGCGACCTGCCATTTTGGGACACGCGCCCATTGCCATAAGGGGTATCCGTGCGCCCTTTGCCCATCGCGCGCGCCGCATGGCGCGTCGTCCCTGTGCCTCGAGGACGCCGCGTGACGGCGCGAGTTGCTATATTGGGCTCCCGCCGCGTCCACGCGAAGCCTGGACGGTGTGATCATCGATGAGCATCGCCCACCCCAGGCCCCCCGCCGCCCACGTACGCCGCAGGATGATGCTCCGTATTCGCCTTCCCACCCCCGAACACGTACACACTTACGGCGCGCAAGCTCCAAGTCGCAGTCCGCCACGCCCGGCGAACAATGGCGGCGCCGTTTGAACCCTTCTGCGCCGTCAGAGCACCGGCCGTCGGCCTTCGCGCGGGAACGTCACGACCGCAGACTACCCACGGCGCGATATGAGAAACGACGTGCGTGACATTACTTGAAGCTAAACATACCGCAACAAATGAGCTGTACAATAAAGATAGGCTACCTAGCGCAGATAGCATGTGAGCAAGTCCTCAGTGGATGTTCAAAGACTTCAGCAGCTGCTCGATGGTGTTGTTCCAGTCTACGCCGTTTCCATCGCCCAGTGCGCGCACCTTCTTCAAACTCGCAAGGCCACCAACCTTCGGCTTGTTCGGTCTGCCCGGGCGCCTTTTCTGGATGGCTGTTTTGTGCCTTTTGGGGTCCATTGCGAGTTGCTTGATCTCCTCGATCTCGGAGCTGGCCTGCGCTTGCAACCACGCAGCGCTGTCAGCCCGATGAACAAGGCAGTTTGGCTGACGATACCCAACCAGGTTACCGACATTGCTGATACCGTCGTTCTGAACCATTGGAGTGCCGTCGGGCCACAGAGAGCCGCCATTAGTCCTCTCTAGGACCTTGGTGATGTCCAAACTCTCGCCCGGCGGGATGGGGTTGGGCTGCGAGGGTGTCACGCATGGCATATCGACCTCCTTACGCAGCACCCTGTCGACGTCCACAGCGGAGAAGAACGCCACTCCCTGCGGAAGGTCGTCCATGCCCAGTTTGTAGGCGAACAAGCTGCGGGTCCAGAGATTGGCAATCTGGAGCGCCAGCGCCGCTCGGTAGCGGTCTTCCTCCTTGACCAAGTACCGCAGCTCATCGTGAACGGATATAAGGTAACGCGCCTGGATATTGTACTTTTTGATGAGATGCTCCATCGAGACAATCAGGAGGTGCAGGTAATCGACACCAGAAGACTGGACAACCCAGTTGATGCGCGAAGGCATGTAGTCGTCGCCGAACTTAGCGGGCAGGTACTCCTTCGACAACGCATACGTCACTCCGCACCCGAGCGCGGGTGTCTGCGGCCGATCCGACAACGCGATCTCCTCAAGCTTGTTAAAGACGAAACTCTCCGTACCGCCGTACCAGAACTTGCGCCCGAACAGATCGCTGCGGTGGGTATTCTTACCCTTGGTAGACGCGTACAGGTTCTGCGCGAGCTTCTGCGCCTGCTCGGGAAGCATGCCAGCATTCGACTGGAGTAGTAACAGCATGGCGTGACGCATCCCAGCGCCGTAGATCCGCGAGTAGTTGAACACCTTCGCTTGGTCGCGCGAGATGCCGAGGATGCTCGCAGTTTTGGAGTGTAGATCCGTCCCCGCAGCCTTAGTACCCTCCAGCGTCATCCACCCAATTGCAGTCGCGCCGTGCAGACCGAACTGCGCGTCGCCCATCACGCTGGAGATCCAGAGCTCCTCCGAGTCGACGTCGGCGCCCACGATCGCGTACCCCTCCGGAGCGCGCACCAACGCTTTCAGCTCAGATCCAACGCGATTCTTCTTCGCGTTGCTCGCAGTGAGCCACGTTTTCTCAATCGCGCGTCGCGTCACCGTGCCCATGGTGATGACCTGCGGGAGGATGATGCCCCACTTCTTCCCCTCCTCGACGGGCTGCGGTAGGCCGGCCTTGACACGCTGATCCTGCCACACGACCATCTGGTTTAGAACCCGGTCGCGTGCACTGATCCAGTAGCTGCACTGCGCGTTCATGTCCAACGCATCTTTGGCCTCGTCTCCCGGGCTTGTCAGCGTTCCGTCCTGAGCATACTTCATGAACGTCTTGCCGAGCGGGTTCCCGACGTTAGCCTCGTCACCATCCTTGTGCGGGAGCTTGTAAAACGTATATCCCTCGCTGATCATGGTCTGCAGCGACGTGTCCGCCACAAGTTTGAAAGCGAGTGCTTGCGCACGAGTCTCGAACTTTGCGTTCGGCTCGACGCGGAACGTCCATCCATGTTCGCGCGAGTGAAAGAGTGGCCAGCCTTGCCAAGACAAGTGCAGAAGAAGAGGCGCAATACGATTTCGCACTGTGAGGTCAACATACCCCGGCGGACAGCCTTTCTTCGGCCTCGCGAGTTCCCAAAACCACAGAGGCCAAGTCACCCGGTGCCCAACCGATCCTGCCTTGGGTTCCACCTTGCGCGTGGATTCAGCATCGTTCGGACTTGCGAATTTGGCATAGTGCTTGGATGGCACCACCGGCGGCGTTGTAGGGGTCCAATCTAGCTGTCGCAGCCAATGGTCGCCTTCGATCTCAGCCTCGTCCGTCTGCACGATCCTATTTGCCAAGTCCACAATGCGCTGTCCCACCCAATCTGACTTGTACCTGTTGCAGATGGCCCAAGCTAGCTCGTCGTCGTCTGTTACCATGGCTCCTCGGTCCAGAGCTGGCAGGCCCAGTGTATGGCCAAGTATCTCGTCTGCCACTCTGTTACTTGACGCAGGCAGGCAAACCTCTCCCGTGCTGGATATAATGTGCCAGCGGTGCTCTTCCGTACGCACCATAGGTAGTCCATCCCATTTGACACGCAGCAGGAGCGGCAGCACTTCTACACGAAGGGGCCTTGCGAAAGGGCCTTTTCTGAGGAGGACGTCGTACCAAGCGGGGACCTTGGTCTAGCATGGGTGTTTAGCCCATGTGTACCACCAATATCACACTGAAGGCCTACCTGAATACCTCGGCTCTGACCTGCAAGCTTTGGCGTCCAGTCTAACTGGCTAAGCCACACGTCCGACTTCCATCGGCCGTCCCTCATCATCTCCTTTGCCTGGTGCGCCAAGTCGCCAAGTCGCAGCTTCACTTTTTCCTCAAGCTCCTTGTACGTGCGCTCCGCGTTGGCGAGGTAAGCTTCCCACTGCTCGTTGACCGTCAAGAAGCTCGATCCCATCGTCAACACACCAGCGAAAGAGACCGGGCTCGGGCACGCGCTCAGAAACGCGGGAAGTGTCTTGCGGAACACAGCGTGCGTGACGCTGACGTCGCCCGCGCAGTAGCTCAGGTAGTCCTGGATGCCCTGAAGGATGTCTTCCCGCGTACTCGTCATGAAGTCGTCGCGGATCCCCTTGTCCATCGTGATACCACAGTGCAATTGAGCGACGTCCGCTAGCGAATTCGCGGACGTGAGGTCCTCCCATCGTTGGCACGACATGTCCTCCTCTTCGGCCTCTTCGAAGTCCTCAGACTGTAGAGAAGGTAGTCCGTCCTTCAGGTCGCAGAGTAACCGACCGAGTTCCTCGATTTTTGCCGGGTCGGTCTCCGACTGTAGACGTTCCTCGGCCTGGCGCATCAGCTCCATGACAGCCTCGATCGCTTCTTCCTTCTGCTGTTGTGCCCTCTCCTTCGACTTGCGATACTTCTGCCATGCAGGCCGCTGGTGAGAGGATATACCCTTCACGGCGACGTGCAGAGCCATGGTGTCGAGGAAACGCGTCTGCGTGCCGTCTAAACTGTATTCTTCCAGGATGCGGCCGCGGTCGTACGACACGTTATGCCCGACAACGACGCGTGGCACCGTACGGTCCCCCATCGGGATCAGCTGCTGCATATCCTCCGTCTCCCCCAGTAGCCATGGCGAAACCCAGGAGTACCATGCCTTCTTCGACGCAGCGCATGCCATGACGGCGTACGGGCTGTATCCTGGCAGAGTCTCCACGTCGAACACGAGCATCTCCTCCGCCTGGCCGTCGAACTCGGGATACTCAACATGCTCATAGTAGCTCGAGCCGTCCGGGCGGTACAGATACCGTGTCCATCCTGCCTGGATGTTCCAGTGGTCCGGTCTCGGCGGGAGCTTTGCGCCAACGAGATCCTTGGCAAGCGAGAGCCAGGGCTCCGCCGCGCTCGCGCCGATAGCATGGAAGTGTTCGTTGAGGTTGCGCCCCTGCAGCGGCGGGAGTGTGAAGCCAGTGTTGGGGAGAACGGATCCTTGTGCAGGGTCCAGGCCGTGCTTCTTGAGGTGACCCTGGGCGATGCCCACGTATGAAGTGTCGGGTGCTGGGAAAGACGCGTTGCGGAAAATCTGCTGGTGTAGCTGGCGTGAGAGGAGCTGCACGCCGAGCTGGTTGCGCTTGATCTCTGCGAAGGACCTCAACGACAACGCCGAAAGCTCAAAGCAGACATGCAACGCACCATCTTGTCCAGAAGCTTCCTGAGTCGCTTGATGGCGTGATTCCTCTCTTTTGGCACCCTGGCCAACGGCAATTGGACGCTTGTTTGCACTACTCGGTAAGGGTTTCTGCTGGAGCACAGAGACGGGCACAGAAGTATGAAGTAATCGGGAACGTTTGGCAACTGGAAGCGACTTGGCCAACATTCGAACGGATCTGGCATTCAACTTCCAGACCGCACTTTTTCGTGTTAGGAATGCAGGTCGGGGAGGAGAGGTTGTTGAGCTACTGAGCTGGAGTCGAGACGCCCTTCTGAATCTCCCTTAATTACCAAAGATGAAAATTCTTACGTAACTACGTACATCCAAGGTGACTTTCCCGTTTCGTCGTTTGCTACGTTACATCCAGCCCTGTTCGAATAGCTACCTGCTTGGATGTCTTACAGACCATGCAAGAGTACTGGCCGATTTGGCAACCACACTGCCATCTGGATGTCGCGTCATAAACGCTCATGCTAAGACAGTGAAATGTCCGCTATGTGTACTTGGCCGACATGGTGCTAAGCACTGGCGCAGGTAGACGAATCTATCCCAAAGACACGCGGATCCCTGCGGATGAGTCGTCTACGAGAAATCACGACCATCCGGGGGCGGCGACCCGCACTATCGCCGAATTGACTCACGCCAGGGTCCATGGCGAGCGCGATGGTTTGCGGTCGGTCGTAAGGAGCCATCCAAGGTGAGTGCGAGTCTGTGCGACAAGCTTACTCGATGGCGGATGCAACGCCCGTAACTATGTATTCCATCACCGCTCAGGACGTTCAGGTCCAATGATAGTCCTTATCAGTCCACGGACGACCAACCATGTGCAGCGAGCTCGCGGGCGCTGTGTACGATGTGAGGCGCGTGCGATCAGTCACGGCAACGAACCTCTGCCGTTGCATAAATATGCTTGATGATACTCAGTCGTGTGCTAGGGCCCTCCCTGGTGGTTTAGTATGGTCTCCGCGCTCTTGTTGGCTGCCTTGCCCCTCGCGGCCGCACTCCCGTATTCGGCGTCGATCTTCGCAGGTTCGACGACTTCTGCGGTGTTCCCGCCTCCGGGCGCGACTAGCGCGTCATACGACGAGTACTTCCCAGACGCAGTGGAGGTTGGATTCGCCGGACCCACTCCCAGTACGTGCTCGAAGTGTCCCACGCATTGCGAGTTTCGACCGACGTGTTTGTAGCCGGTGCTGAGCCAGAGGCCATTCAGACGGCACCTGCATCGCCTGTGAAGGTGGACGCGTATCCATTGGTTGCAGATGGTGCGATGTACAGCCCATCCTTCAATCCGATGCGCTATTGGGGCAACCTCTCTCCGTGGTTCTCTGTAGGCGGCGCGTTTGGTCTGCCGGAAGCGTCCCCACAGGTCCCGTCGGGTTGCGAACTCACGCAAGTGCACATTGTCCAGCGTCACGGGGCTCGCTACCCCACGTCGGGTACGAACGAGTTCGCGGCACTCTTGCAGAGCACTGTCGCGAACGGTACCGGCTTTACTGCGAAGGGGCCTTTGGAGTTCCTCAACACCTGGACGTACAAGCTCGGCGCTGAAATCTTGACGCCATTTGGCAGGCAGCAGCTGTACGATTTGGGCTCCACGTCTAAAGTTCAATATGGGCACTTGCTTGACGGCTTCACGCAGCTTCCCGTCTTTCGCACGACATCTGAGTGGCGGATGGTCCAATCTGCGCGGAACTGGGCTGCCGGTTTCTTCGGCCTTGAGGAATACCCGACATCGTACTACGAGGAGATTATCATTGAGGAGGACGGCTACAACAACACTCTCGTGCCTTGGGATGACTGTAACAATGCGAATGGTGATCTGTATTCGATGGGGAGTTGGTACGCGAACAACTGGACGGAAGTCTACTTGAAGAATACCGTAACGCGGCTGCAGCAATACATCGATGGCGTTGAGCTAACGACATCATCCGTGTCAGAGATGCAGGACTTATGCGCATACGAGACGGTCTCGATCGGATACTCCAAGTTCTGCGAGCTGTTCACAGAGGAAGAGTGGAGGGGGTACCAGTATGCCAACGGTGAGTGGACGTCGATGAGCGTTGAGATGGACCGTTTGGTCTGACTTGGGGTAGACCTGGACTTTTGGTATGCAGATGGTCCAGGTAATCCTGCAGGGGCGGCGCAAGGCATTGGCTACGTCCAGGAGCTTCTCGCACGCCTGACACAGACAATTATGACCGAGTTCGACACGACGACCAACGGTACGCTTGACGGGAACAACATCACGTTCCCTCTCAATCAGCCGATCTACATGGACGCTACCCATGATACTACAATCGCATCTAGTGAGTTCCTTCTCATGCCTGGCGAAACATTCGCTAAGTGTATATACTAGTTGCTGTTGCCATGAACTTCACGAGCATGGTTGCGAGCGGCCCGCTGCCGGTTGACCACATTCCCGACAATCTGGTGTGCACCCATATCCGACCCTGGGTTCGTACCGGTGCTCATTTTCGTTGACAGAGCTACAACACGCAACACATCGCTCCTTTTGCTGCGCACCTGGTCGGCCAAGTCATGACTTGCCCCGCAAGCGGCGGACCACCAGACTCTGCGAAGTACATTCGCTGGCTGTTAAATGACGGCGCGGTGCCGCTCACGGGCATCAAGTATTGCGAGGAACTGAATAAGGATGGTCTGTGCCTATTAGATAACTTTATCAAGGGCATGCAGGAGCGCGTCGCAGAGGTCGACTTCCAGCATGATTGCTTTGGGGACGATGTGGAGGTGCCGTACCCGGATAATCTCACAAATGGGAGGTATATTCGGTAGCTTGTGATGTTAGTACCATACAAAATCACGATGAGTACTCAGTCAAACTCTTCGAGCCAGATTCATGCGCTCTCTCATCCGAATTGTACCGTAGGGATGCTGCAGACCTGTTGCAATCGCAGGATGTAGCATAGCATGTGTGTCGACAGAGCGAACGAGAACACTGCAGGCCGAGCAGGCGGGTGAGCGATCGGGGTCTCCTAAAAAGGAAGGAAGTCAGGGGTCAACCTCTTTAACTATATAATTCGTCGTAGATTCGTGTGCCCGTGAGCCCAGGCCTCTCCTCTAACTCAGAGTCACAGATCCAAATGCATCATGGCTGCGTCTCTTGTTCACTCTACCCTTGCTTCCTGCTCACCCCCTCCCTTGTGCCCACAGTCACGCTATGGACAAGTTAACCGGCGTCACTCAGGTGAAAGGCGGTATGTAAGTATTTGTAAACAACACTCGTTTGCCCCCCGGATACACCACATATCCTCTCTGTGCTATTAGATAACACTCGTCATGATTCCAGAGCACCCTTCGGATATCATCGAGAAAGATTCCCTCGTTGACAACAAGTCTACGACGCTAAGCAGCACAGCACGTATATATCGTCTCACGTCTCACGTCCGTCGTAGGAGATTCATGCCTTTGGCATCATCAATGCATATCCGCCTGCCATTATCAAGGCCTTCGGCGGCCAATTCAGCAACTTCCCGTATGTCTCGGGTGTCCTCGTAAGTACTCACTTGCACTGCCCTGTCTGCACGCAGCATCTGAGCTTTTCTAGATCACTCCCAACTTCACCGAGGACGAGTGCCACGAACGCGAGAGCTAGTCCGAAGAGACAGACGACCTTGATCACTCCTGCATAAGTTTAAGGTTGACAGACTCCCTGTGTAGACTCGACTACGACCCAAAGCACCCTCTATTGACCATGATGTCACGCATCGAGCTGCATAAATACCTGAAGTACAAAAACAGGCACACCTGGCGCCAAGTGTAGAACCAACTGGATCCTCAGCCCCCGCGCTGGCTTCCGGGCATCATCCTTCTCGAGACTGAAGTACTGACCCCTCGACTACGTCACGATCAAGGTAGCGCGGTCGAAGAAGACCCCTGACATCATATCAGGGTTCCACATCACTGACCGTTCGATCAAAACGTCTTTCGTCGAGGTGCCCAAATCATAAGGTCTGTATACCTAACATTATTCCCACCACGAACCAGGAGGGCGCTTTGGACAAGGTACGTTGGAGCTTCGCATCATGAACATACTAAGGTTCAAGTTTTACACCTCTTAGGCCTTGGCCTTGGTGAGCAAGTTCTTGACAATCGATCCCGATACCCGGGAGCCTACAGAGAGGACGGCTTGACCGAGGCCGACGTATCCAACGCTGAGGAGGTTCTGGAGGATCGCACCATCTGGGGCTACACGGAAGGTTCCAAGCACGCTTACAAGGCCGAAGAACTCGAATACGACGCGGCCGCGTTCACCAGGCTCAAGGCTTTGCAAACCAGCCCCGCTAAGCCCGGTTTACTCCCGGGCGCAGGCCCGTTCACTGCTCCCACTCACCTCGGCGATCAGAGTCATACCGTGTTCCACGGTGCCACACGGCTATACTGGGTTCATATTCCGGTTGACGAGCCAACTGCGCTCGCCAAGCTTCGTCAAGCCGCTGCCGTCCACGAGCCCATTGAGTGGTGGTTGGATATCAAAATACGCGATCGTAGGTGTTGTCTTTGAGTCGGTGCTCTGTACGCCCACTTGAAGATTGAGATAGCGCGTCCTCGACGAGTATGTCGACCCGGATGAGTTGGCGCGCGTTGACTGGTTCCACGACATGGTCTGGCGCCACTACCGAAGAGGCTCTCGCTCATCGCAACCATGTCGCTGATGAAGCAGTCCCTGAAGAACAGCGCTCAGACCCTCCGTCGCTAGAACCTCCCCTATGAAGAGGCAGACAGACGCATTGCGGAGGTGCTCGAGTACGTCGAGAATCTCGTCAAGCCGGACATCCTTTGGCCGCAGCCCTTCTTGGATTTCATACCAAAACTCATTCAACACTGCCGGGAAGGGGTTCGCGAGACGGCGACCATCCGCCTCAATGAACACTCCACGGTGGCAGATCGGGATGCAGTTGACATATCACCCACCGGGGAAACGTTCTTGACTGTCGGGGATAATCAAATGGTTCGCCAGAACCACGGCGGGAACTTCAGGCAGAGTCTCTTAGAGGAGGTGTGGCAGAACGAGGAGGAAGCCGAGGACCCTGACGACGAGCTTGCGGCTCTTTTCCCTCCCGCCCCCTAAGTTGGGCCGGAGGAGGTACTATGCACTCGCTGTCAGCTAGTACCTAGGCGTCTTCACAGTCCCGCTACACGTACTCCGAGTCGGGGTTCTCGATGCTAGCTCTTCGTCGTGGCGCCATCGTGTTCGCAGCACATCCTCAATGAGCTCGCCGATGATCTTGATGCACTCAGTTCAAGTTGAAATAGGCGTATGTATGGCTGTAGCCGACGTCACTTTACTATATGCCCCACCCACAACAATTCTCTTTCGCTGTCACCTACCGTCATCTCCGAGGACGAAGCGAGCCGGATCTCGACGTCAGCTGCTCCAGTCTATACCTACGCTGCGGATGATCCAACTCGTGATGACGGTTCTGGGGTTCGTAGGCAGGAAGAACGATCAGGGATCGGGTGGTGCACAGGTGGTCCACTGTGTCTGGACTTCTGGCATCCACCGTGTGGCCGTCAAACGTGTACACTGCCTGCCAGTGGTAGCCACTGTATACTAATACTTACTGGTGGTACTACGTACGTCAGCGCGAGGCGGGCGGCAATTAACGTGTTCCTCTACGCATGGTCCGGTCACAAGGTATGCTTAAGCTTGTTCGCGGATGCGCATTGTATACCTGTTCGTCTTGCCTCGCACCGCAGTACTTTACGCAGTCACGGTGTGCCAGAGTGCGATATCTTAGCAGTAGTATTCTAGGGCACTGCAGTCTGCACACCTATCTAAGCGAGAACGCCCTTATAAGGGCTGTAGAAGCCCACCAAACCCAGCTAGTCAAGTTCCGTCGTAGTCAAGGAACATAAAAGGTACTGCATAGGCATATCATGATGCATTGCCAGAGTTGGGGATGTGACTAGTTAGTGGTAAGCGGTACAGAACTATAGACACAAGAAATACAAGTGCGCGATGGATGTACAGTACAAACGTCCTAAAATGCGGATGCTTATCATCGTTCGTGCGGATGTATGGATTTAGTACAGATGGGTCATAATCATAAACGTGAGTCGCGTCATGGACGCCCGGGCGTCGAGCGTGAGTCGTCAAATATCACGAGAAGTCAGACGAGACCGAATGTGGAGAGAGCGACGATAGCGAAAGCGAGGCGAGAAAGCAGAGCAGACGACGAGCAAACACGCAAGTACCTGCAAATGTTTTGTGCCGATCGCGGACCGGCGAAGAGACCGATAGATCACCAAAAACCCAAGACCCAAAAAACGAAAGGAATGCAAGCCGCGCAAGGAGAAACGCCTCACGGCTTCTCGAAGATAAGCTTGCCAGTGCCGCCGCCGCCGCCGCTCTTGTCAACCTCGACGCCGACCAACCGCGTCTTCTCACCGAGCCAGTCAACGCGGCGAACACCTGCCTCCCAGCCACCACCCATGCGCGTGCACCGACGCTCGTAGGCCTTCGCGACCTTATGCTGTGCCCGGCTCCCACTCCCAAGCGCCGCCCACTCTTCTGGTGTCACGGGCGTCATGAGTGTGGTATGCACAGCATACAACACGTCAAGGTTTGTAATCGTTCCGCTCGACTTCGGGGGACCCACGGTGAAGCGGGGACCGGGCGAAGCCGTGGCAGAGGGTGCGGACACGATGACGGGCCATGGGAACTTCGATGAACGGAGGACAAGACGGGCGCCCGAAGGCATGGGCGGCTCCGTGGCAGGTTGGGAAAGGGTATGCGAAGGAATGGCAGAGTGGGTGGCACGGTCCAGGACAGTCCGTGCAGATGGCGTGAACGTAACGTCGTACGTGAGCGGCGCGTGGTGCAATCGCGTGTATGCAAGCAGCGGATGCATGTGCAGCATCGGCGTACGAGGTCGCGAGTAGCTGCTAGAGTGCGAGTGCGTCGATGACGCACCACCCCGGAGCGAGCCATCTAAGGTTCAGGTCAGTAAATGCCAATTATAGATTGCAATATACACATACAGGACGAGGCGGTGCCAACAGATTGCCAGCTCTGGTTCTGCCTCAAGGGCGGGCGGCCATCGACAGAGGAGCGTCCAGCGTAATGACCCATGTCCGAAGTGGACGAACGTGGCGCCCCCATACCGAATAGCGAAGCATCGGAGTTCGTCCGTGAGTGGGATGGCGTACTACGCCCGCCCGAAGAGGTATACATCGCATAGTGAGCTGCAGTGACTGGTCCGAAGTCAGCACACGATCCATCATGTCAAGTCGTCGCAACTCACCGGGCTCACGCGTCTTGTAGCTTGCCCGCCGCAAGCTATTGGCGCGCGGTTCTGCGTAAGGCGAGGTGGCACTGCGCTTGGCGTAACCGTGCATTGTCCGTGTATCAGGACCGGTGGCGTGGCGAAGTGGTGAAGGATTCGCTGCACGCGATGCCGAGAAACTGTGGCTGCGCTGGACGTTTGCATAGGCACTCGAACCACCAGCGGGCGCATAGATAGGAGCGGGAGCCGAAGAGCGTGGGCCCGTCCTGGAGGAGCTGGCGGTGCTACTCGAGCCACCGAACCAGTTGCGGAAGTACGAAGGCATGATGGTCATGAGTGCGAAGACGGTTAATGTGTATGAAACCTCGAAGGCGTGGATGTCGAGCTAGAGGGCGAGCGGCGAAGACAGCTACGGTCTTGTGTAGGAGAGTATAGGGACAGCTCTACCTCGCAACGGCTGCTGGGGGAACGCAGCACCAAGACCTGAGGCGGCGTCCTTATAACAGGACGTGGCTGGAACGAAGAATGCACCTCGTTTTGGACAGGTACGGTTACGTGACTTGGTGCAGCGAGTTCTGGACACCGCCTGCCGCGGTGGGTAGCGTGGAAAGACCCCCAGAATAATGAAAGGACGTGTGGGGAGGCCTGGATCGCGCCGTCCGATTCTAGGCAAAGTAGTGCATAGCCGCTGCCCTTCGAACGCACTTCGCCGTAAACTCCGTGATACGCAGGTATCATAATCATCCTTAGCGACACGGCGCGCGGGCCAATGAGCGGGCGACAGCACGGGCCAGGTGGCCCTTTCCAGCGGAAATGTTGGATTTTGATGTACAAAATCAGTCACAATTATGATTGGCGGCGTGACGAGCTCGTCCACCGAGCGTTAGGCCGCTAACAATGATCACAGAACTTGTAGAAGCCGCGTGGCAGAGGCGTGTTTTCCCGTTCTAGGGGGGCGCGGCAAGCGCGCTGTACTGTTTGGGACCTTTACCGACGCGGGGAATGCACGCTGAATGCAGCAGACGACCAGTCCAGGTGTCGAAACGACGCCATGACGCTTCCTGCAGACTCTGCCTTGTCATTCTGACGTCTTCGTCGCTGCAGATGAGCAGCATCCATCCACTGAGTTCAGCCATCCACCTGGGATTGTGCAGACTCGAGCTATGCTTGGACGCAGGGTATCAGAGACAGCAGCGGTAGAATCCAGGGGAGGAACGCCAGAAGGCGGAGAGTCATCGAGCTGATACGAACACACCGGACGTTCGCCCGGTATGGGTAAAGGAGCGCACGTACGCGGCACGCCTTGCCTGCTTCTCCGGGCTAAAATGAACCACGGGTCCAGGCTGTGGAGATCAGCACCCTAGAACCGGGCATCACATATGAGATGCAGATTCCCAGATCTCGTTGGTCGTTGTGGGACCCGTCGACAGCACCTTGTGGCACAGACACCGGCGGCTGAGCACGCCTACTCCATATTATCGCCCTGGCCCAGCTATCTCGACCACCCAGTCCCTCCACGCCTCAAGAAACGACGGGCAGCGGGATTGCGGGGGACAAGCAGCCTGCAGGCGATATGGACGCCGGTTCTAGGGCAGTTTTACAGCGCTGTCAGAGGGCGTGATGGTCGCCCACGCCCTCTTACTGCGAACTATCATTCAGCCTGTAGTTTCAAACTCTCTGGTGGGGAATGCCGGTGTCGAGTGGGTTGACTTAGGCAGCAGCAGACGCCGCAAGGGAAGCGCTTTGAGCGACGATCGTTGAATCGAACCGTGACGTGAAGGGCAATCCTGAGCGCAAACCAGCATGAGTCCCTCCAACACATGCGCAGCACCTAGGCCAGAACGTCCGAAGCGCGATGTCAAGTGTGCAGTGCGCCAGCAAGAGATACCCGAGTGCCTTCGCGAGGTTGGGATTGCAAAAAGCGAGCGGGGACCACTGCTGCGTCCAGGCCTCGGCCAGGATCCCATTGAATGGCTCCACTGTCTACACCGAGGCCATTCTGCACGGCCGCTTGGCAGCGAACAGCGGGGGATGGTGTTCTACTAAGCTTGCCGAATAGCGCCGCAAAGGCAATGACCAGAACAGAGCTCAGAGAACGCGGCCAGAATGACTTTCAGACACAACGATAGATCCCTTGGCAAAGATACAGCCAGTGTCGTCAGTGTAGCTCTGCAGTCATCGCAGACATTGGTGGAACCTTCGCCACCAGAGGAGTTCCGTATGCCATAGCACTTTGTAAGGTGACCCGTCCTGAGAAAGAAAGAGGTTCTTGGGGGATTCGATGTCGGCTATCAGCGCTCCACCGCACACGAGATAGGGCCCCGAAAGCTAGTCCGAGGTTCAGCAGCGAGAGAGATGCGTTAGATACTTGCTGAGACGCATCATGCAAGAAGAGACGGTTCACGAACACGAGGCCGAGGTTACTCCTGAGCATGAGAGCCATTCGGGGGGTAGCATGCCCCTGGGGAGAACAAAGACAAAATGAGAGACAGGAGAACAAACTCGAACTGTCAGCGCGGAATCTTCCAGTGAGACGGGCCCATAATACCTTCAAACGTCGCATACATGGGAAGCGACGCCTGCGATAGGAGGCTCTTCAGACCCGTCTGGCCGGGACACTACGGGCACGAGTCACATCTGGAAGTGAGACGCGGCGTCGAAGAGGACTTAGGACCTCTACTAAAGAACCTCGCTCCCTGTGGCTTCAAGGAGATTCATGCTCTTGTCTGTGCTCGTTAGTAGTAGCTGCTTAAGCCGACATACATAGCAAATGTAGCACAGGTCACCCGCATCAGAACAGGACTTCGATCTGCCGACCGTGCTACGAGATGTTCTGGGTGCGATGGACGCTATAGCCTCGACGTGGAGCACCCCAAGGACCAGTGATTACAATATGACCGAGGAACGGACGTAGCGGAGTAACGGATACACTCGACGTAGCAACGTGCAGACGTCAGGGCGCATTGAAAACCAGACTGGAAAGACCCCATTGATGCGTATCTGGGGCGCGTGCCGCAGAGGATTCGCTCGATCCCTAGCCGGCGGAGACCAGGAACGCGGAGGGAATAGTTCTACACTCCGTATGGCATGGGACGCCCTAGGTTGGCGGGAGGACGGGATACCAGCCTAGACCACAGCAAGCGCGCAGCAGGATACCCGAGGACGACCTCGCGGACCAAGTCCAGCAGCGGACTCACGTTAACGGAGAATCACAAATATCGAATCCAGAAGAGGACGGTGCTCGCGACCACGTGCAATGATTGGCAAAAAGACGGGTGGCATCATCCCCTTACAAGTGCTATCGCCCGTCCTCAGCTCTTCGGTCAAAAAGCATTGACGCAAGCTGTTTGTGATCGAGGACAGGCGGCATAGATAGGGGACAGTGTGTGGGTCGATAGGACACCCCCATTCCTTGTCATTGCCTTGTACGGAGGGAAGAAGCACGGCCCTCTCGAATGCCGGCCACCTTTTCCTCGTACGGCGGAGACCCCAGTAGCGACGCGTTCCAGACCTCAGTATCTTGCCGACACCGAGAGCCATCGAAGAAACTAAACATACGGCATACCAGGCCCGTGTTCAGAGCGATCACGCCGCGTTCTCTGCCTGCTGGTAGCGCAACCGACCGCGAGGCGAAGTCCGGACAAAGGGGAATACAAAGACAACCAGGAAGACTTGCTATTGGTCCGCGTGGACCCGAAGAAGATCGATCCTACGCGTTAGAGAAGCTCACCAGTATTAAGTCATTTTACGAAGCTTCCGACGTACGACGGAATGACATAACTTGTTGCCGCTCTACTTCGATTTGCCTCAGATGGGCGTCATTCGTGGCGAAGGGCTGAAGGAAAGAAAATCGTCAGTGAAACTGATGACGATCCAGACTGACTGACCGTTGCCTATCATAACGCCCAAATACGCACTACACGGTGTGTGCAGTGTAATTTCCGCACACGGAACGCAAACATCGGTGATTCGAAGACGTCGGGTTCGCTGCAGCTATCCATAGATGCGGCGCCACGGTGATGCGTCCAAGCCGCGGTGATTAAACTGCCTGAGACTGCTATCTCTAAGGCTAATGCCACGCATACTGGACACTCAGACGAGCCACGTTCCTTGGGTTATCGCCCGACTTGACCAGTATCTGAAATATGAGTAGCAGTGCGTCACATAGGGTTCTTGAACCCTAGACCATGTGCGTCTCTGAAAACTTACTCGTCAGAGTACATGGCTTTATCGTCGAAGGACCGATCGTATCAAGTCTGCGGAGACTTCACGAAGGCTGCAATGGACATGTCCATTATAAAACACTCCGCATAGCGCGGCGACTTCAGTTTCGAGACGGGGTTTGACGCAATCGGAAACTTACTGTATGATCCCCCTTCACCGACTCAACCAGCTGCAGCGTCTAAACGCATAGCATGTATGACAGAACACATCGATATGATAATGCCTTGCGAAATGAAAGGCCACCCATGTGGGATGCGAGTGACTCTTTAGTCGCTGACGAACTCCGACAAATTGCACGGGCTTACCTGAGTTCCCATCGACCTAGCCAGGCCAGAATCAAACACAGCTTGACAGTATGTCCATCCACGCGCGGTAGCGGCTGCGTCGGTTGCTCTGTCTTGATAACGGTGCATGGTTGCGGGGTCGACTGCTACCAAGCATGACGAAATCCTCCCAGTAACAAGCAGTCAACCAGTCCTTTTACGCAAAAGAAGGGGGACAAAGGTGCATATACGCGCATATTTGAAGCCGGCTCTTTGAGTTCCTTGCCGCAGTTTGAGTCTGGCTCGTGGACGTTCGCGGGCAAATGCAAGAGAGGCGACTGGTTGCTATGAAGCGTCATGGTACGGCAAAGTGTGCGTGTGACTTCCAGCGGCAGCCCCGCGAGCGTGGTGTGACAAGTCACGCAGGCAGATATTCCACCATCCCAATGCAGGCGCGTATCCTTCCAATTCAACGTCGCTCAGAGTCATTGACCAAGGTGTCTCGTATACACAGTATCCATCTTTTCTCTGTTTGTGACTGTGGAGGCTATTTTGAATATGACGCGCTGTCCATTCTCGGGCTTTCAAACGAAAAGTCTACCCTGCAGTTGCAAGTGGGCAAGTTCCCATTGTATATGTGCATGACTGTCCTTTAGTTGACTGGCTTGCTTTTAGATCCATTATTGTTGTACAACAGGACTAAGTTGTCCGTAAAACACTATAGCGACAACATTCTCACACCATGTGGACAACTTCGGAGTCAGCCCTCTTCTAATGCTACTGTATACGTTGCATCGCAGTCCGGCCGCAACAAGTCAGCACACCTTGAATCAGTATGATGTACGGCGCAAGCAAGGTACTTTCACAGAAGCTTCATCACCGACAAGCCCATCACATGATACGCTATATGTGAGCAGGGCCTTTCTCTGAGCTCTCATGCTCATATGTATCAATCCATAATTCTCACACGGTTCATCTGTAGTTCCGCCTGATAGCAAACAGCGTGAACAAACTAAGAGGGATTTCATCGGCGTATGACTCTCTAAACTGGGGCGGTCTTGTCAAGGAAGTATTCGCCTAATCTGCCCTGCAGGCGGAGAGTACTAGTCCCGTTTTCTTCGGCCATGTGAGTCCTTCACATTTGTAGGCTGGTGCAACCTATGGCAGGAGCTCGAGTAAGCAACATTCCGCGTTGTACAAACACCTGCGGTGAGTTGCTGTCTGATTTTGCACGTCGGAACTTATACAGCACCAAGTATCTCGAATATTACCAAATATTACAACGTGTTTATACGCCGGCGGTGACGTCATGCAAGGGCGAGGTATCTCCTGTGTCTGCCATGCGCATCCCAAACGACTGACCCTTCCTTCGCTCCTGCCAGCATGCACAAGGTCGCGAGCGCACTGAAACAACATCTCCATCTTCAGCACGAAACGCAGGCAGTAACACCTCCAGTAGTGCAGACTATGCCGGCGGCGTCGTTTACCGACGTCGATCTGTATCGCTACCGAAAGCAGCGCGGAGTTAATCTCGGTCCGCATTGGTTCCTGTTGTACTGTCTCGTAACCCGATCGATTGATCATTCCCCTCGGTAGGCTCTTGGTTCGTTCTCGAGCGATGGATCGCAGATGCACCCTTCCAGTCCGCCGATGGCCCGGCGCAAAGCGATCTTGACGTTGCGCGCGGCTCCCACGCCAAAGAGGTGCTCGAGCGGCATTGGGACACCTGGATTACTGAGGAAGACTGGGCATGGATTGCCGATAGAGGGATAAACACAGTGCGGCTGCCGGTAAGCATTCTTCTCCCATTTTCTCCCAGTTTCGTCCATTGTAGTGAGGTCAGCTTGCTATGATGTGTGTCTAGTACTCGTCATTCTGGCGGAAAGGATCTGCGCAGAGCATTTCGGGATGGCGGGCCGATGCTCGGCATTGCCATGCGTGATGCGCGTGTTGCTGTAACCCGCAGCAGGTTCGCAGCGTCGAGGCATAATAAGATTCTCTTCACATCTCCGCGACGCGACAGCTAGCTGTCCACGCTTGGCGGCGGCTAAGGCATGTGATTCAACGTACTCACAAGATCTTTACCTCACTGCAGATTGGTTTCTATCACATATGCGGTGTCGACCCGACGGTCCTGCAGGGCACCAACTTCGCGCAGTTCGGTCATGTTTTCGAAGGTGCATGGCGCAGAATTACAGGAGCCATCGCTACCGCGCACCGCTATGGTCTAGGTGTCCTCATCGGCAAGTCACCGTTCAGCCGCGAAGGGTTGTAATACACTAACCCGCATCGTGTATAGACTTGCATGCCGCCCCAGGCAAACAAAATGCCGACTCACATTCTGGATCGTCTGCGGAGCCAACGTTCTTCACGGATTGCCATAACATGCCTCACACGATCCACGTCTTGTCCGTCCTGCTTTCCCAGCTCACCGCCTTTACACGGTCACACAATCCGCCGCTGCCTAACGTCGTTGGTATCGAGCTTCTGAACGAGCCGCAGCCCGGGCCGCATAACGCTTCTCTCGGGCGATGGTACCTCGACACCTTCCGCATGTTGCGCAACATCGATCCAAGTATACCTTTGTACATCGGAGACATTTGGCAAACAGATCAGTACGCGGAGTTCCTCAGCAACTCCGGAGTGTCGTTTGTCGTGCTCGACCACCATCTGTATCGATGCTTCACACCTCAAGACATCTCTACGCCTGTGTCGCAGCACACACGCTCCCTATCCGATCCGAATGAATGGGCACCGCAAATGTTTGCACGTGTCTCCCAGAAGCTCGATGGTGCAGGTGGCGGGATGATAGTCGGCGAATGGTCGTGCGGCCTCAATCCAGGCTCACTGCAAGGTATAGGCGACGAAGACAGTGCCAAGCGCGAATACGTACAGGCACAGCTGCAACTCTACGACCGTTACTGTGCGGGGTGGTTCTTCTGGACGTACAAGAAACAGTACCGAGACAAGGGATGGTCATTGAGAGATGCTGTGGCTTCCGACGTGTTTCCGAGCACTGTCGGGGCTAGAACCAACGGAGCAGTTGTAGACGATCCTGAGCGCACCGTACGGAGAGATCGGGCCAGGAACGAAGCATCAGGTGAGCATCATCGCGGGACAACGTACCTCGAAGACTGACGCCATTGTGTGCACGAACAGCCCAGCATAGTTCCCACTGGTCTCAATACCCGGGAAATTATGAGCACTGGAGGTTTGCCGACGGGTTCACGGAAGGCTGGGAGGATGCGTGGCAGTTCTTCTTCATCTCTTCCCATACACAACGTGCCGGCTTCATCTCCGAGCTTGGCTTCAAGGGCCCGTGGGCGAAGAGACGGAGTCGGGAGCATGCAAGTAAGAAAGGCAGCAGCAACGTCTGGGAATATGGTAAGTCGTCATTCATGCTCGCATGGAGACTGTTGACGATTGCGATGTAGAGCATGGCTTCTTGCAGGGAGTTGCGGCAGCCCGTGTAGATTTTGAGCGAATGTACTGCTAGGATGCCGCACGGCCAGCGTCAGTAAACACTCGAAGATCACGACTTAAATATGCATCGAATAAATACAGCATGTCTGTCCGTATCAGTCTTTGTATGTGGCATTGTACGACTCGTACTGCAGAGGAACATTGTCAAACTTGTCAGCACCAACCGGCTTGTACGCCCTTTGGGGCGACTGCCGTGCACGGCGGAACAACAACGCCGCAATCACGACCAAGAGGAACAATGCTGTAGCCATCAGCCCGATGATAATGTAGGAGTTGCGCATGAGGGCTGAGTAGTCATCGGAAGATGACGATGAAGGCGTCGGTGATGAGACCGCAGCAGAGAGGTCGGAATCGTCATCGGAGATGGACGACGAAGAGCCCTGTGCTTCAGAGAATGCTTCAGCGAACGCTTGGAGCCTTTGCTTGTTCAATGACGCGAAGTCCGCCGCCGCTTGCTCAGCGTTGGTCATCTGGAGCATAGTCATTAGTTAGACCGCAGCTTTCTCCGTACAGACATGGATGCTTACGCTAAGCATCTGAACGTAGGGTCCAATTTCGGCTTGAGAGCTGTTTCCGATGTTGAGGTTGTACAACGTGTATGCATTGCGTAAGAATGTGTCTCCAAGGAGAAAGGCTGCCACCATGCCCGCGTAAGTTTCGACATATGCAAGAGTACGGCTGATACTCACTGCCATCCGGGAAGCCATCGAGGCGAGCAAATGCACCATCACAGACGACGGTGCCGTTGTTCTCCACATTGATCGGCTGGATCACATCGATAGGATTGATGGGGAACTCAACACCGCTGTTGCTATAATGAACCAAGGGTTGACCTCCTCGTAAGGAGGTAGCTTACCCGAACACAAGCGTTACGTTGATCTGAGCATCGCAGGGCGCAGCCGAGAAATCCGTTTCGACATGCTGTGCGTTGGCGCCGTACATGATGTCCACGAACCTGGTGTCAATGTATGCTGATCCAGCGCGTCAGTTAAATCCATGACCATGATGACAGGAAACTTACCAGTGGGTGTGCCGGTGTCCAAGATCGCAGTGAGGTTCTCAGCTCCGCCAGAGCTACCCGGGGCACAATGTATCGTCAATCGAACGTGGGACATGCAAGAGATCTCAACAAACCTAGTGTTGTACCACTGCCCGTTAATGACGATGGCGTCCACGTGTACAGCCCAATGCTGAGCCAGAACCTCATTATCACTGCCAACAGGTAGGATAGGTGTGTCCTGAATGCCAGCATATTCCGGAACCGGATCACCTTCCAGTGCTATCAGCATCGCCCTATCTCGCAGAACACCAGCGATGCAAGGTGGCCGTACCTATGGTGAAGTTACCGCCAGAGGACACGATATCCCCATCATTACGAGACATCAGGATCGAGAACTGTGGTGGTACGCTCGGGTCGTTGTAGAAAATCTGCCACGCGAGTTCAGCTATGCCTGGACTCTCGACGTGCCACTCACGTTCTGCAACGGGTTGCGGCCACTTGCGTTGTAGCCGGATGCGTTCAAGTTCGTCGCAATCGTGCTGGACTCCATCAATCTGGAACCAAGATGAAGGTCGTGGTAAGCCCGCTATGATGATCATCAATGTGCATAAAGTTTTACTGACGGGCTCAGACCAATGAGGCCACTCAGCCCAGGTGACAAAGGAGTGCTCGAAGCTGCAGTATTGTTCGGCACGTCGACTGGAGAGGTGTTGGTCACCATAATCAATCAGTTCCTCGCGCGACGACACGTAAGACACGTACTGTATGCTTGCTGCGCGATGGTGAAGCCACCAAACTCAACCTCTGCTGTGAAGATGTAACCCTGGATCGAGGAGCCATCGGCGGCGTCCGTCCCGTAATCGAGCTCAGCGGGCACAGACGTGTTCACGGATCCCGACAGCGCAGAATCCGTGACTATCCACAAGTCCGGACTGCCGGTGTCCAAAATGACCTGTATAATATTCGCACAGCAAGGGTTAGTTTTGGCATACAGATCACGCTTGAGGAAAGGATAGACCTCATACGACTGCCCAGAGATAGTGATACTGCCGATATACCGAACGTCGTAATAATTGTCGAAGCCGGTAAGGTTAGAGGATGAACTCGACTTCGTCACAGCAACTGTGTGCGAATAACCATCCCGGGCACTGACAAACTCTCTGCGAAGAGGTATATGAATAGCAAAGACTGAGGAAAGAACAGTGGAAACGAGGAATGAAAGGGAGAGTATACGTCGATACATGGTCGTTCACCCAAGGCGGGCGGTGGGATGATCCCACAAACGACCCGACCGACCTTAAGTACGAATGAGCGGATCGCCGGGTGTCCCATCATACCCAATGTGATCCTGCCGCCGACAACGGCATGCAGTTATTGACAAAACCTCAGGCTCCAGTGCGGGCGGTAGCACACAGCAACCAACGACGGTGTGGCAGATATCGTCCCACGCTCAGCCCACGCGTCGTCCGCGCCCCTTTCATACACAGCCTCACACAATAAGGCAGCTCGAACCTCGCCGTGGTCCGGCTTCTGCGAACAATGCACACACAATGTCTTTTGTCCTCGAAAGCCTAAGAGACCCGACAAGCTCAATCCTTGTGCACCGACACTGGACAGTGACTTTCTCGGCCTTCACAGCAACTACAATGCAATCTCACTAGAGACACCGCAACGGCGCCGACCACATCAAAATCATTCAAGAGCAGCGCCTCATGATATTACTGTATAGGTGCTTCTATACGCTTCTTCGCAAAGTATGCTTTAATGATCATGCTAATCATGCCATATAGAACGGATCTCATACCTGTTCCCTCCTTACGAACCGCCTGGGTATCCCGGAGATGACTTGAAAGGGCACTACTTCAACCTGCTCACTCGCGCCCGGAGTGTATGAGGGTAAAGGAAGCCATGCTCCGGCTGCTCACCCGGGCGTGGCCGGATAGGCATGTTTGTCGAGCGTAGCGATGTGCGCACACTTGGGCGCAAGTGTGAGTATAACCCGGGACAACAGCAAGAGTGCTATGTTTCGGGAACTATCATCTTCGGGAACCGGGGGTTAAGCAAGCTGATAGAATGCTAAAAAAGTTCGAAACAACGGTGCTCGGACCCTCGGCGGGTACCCGTCCGGACAGCACTGGAATACCGCGATGATTCAAAGCGAGGTGTCCTGAAACGACCGCGCATCCATTTATACAGGTAGAACACAGCGCTTCCATGCACTTCTGAATTGGGATGCTAGAGTAGGTTAAAGCTCAAGACATCTCTGCATATTAACGAGACTTACAGCATCACGAGTAGTATTCAGTGCAGATCCTGATTCTGCGCTGCCATCTCGCAGTTACCGGAATACGAGGCCATAATAATTCGAAGCTTGCAGCACGCACCCAAGACCCACGGCAAATGGTGAAATCGTCGTCAATCAGCAAGTTGCCACTAGAGATCAAGCAAGGACATCCAAAGACTGCAATTAAACCCATCGTTTTCACGAGTGACGATGCGAAGAGGACGTTGGATGTATCATGTCGGGAGCCTGAGGATGCCTGAGACCTTGAGACGTCGCGTCGTGAACATTGTCATCACGGACGTTGCCGAGGCTGCCTCTGCAGTGAAGAAATGATAATATTTTGTTAAATACCGCTGTACTTACGTGCCGGGGACGAAGAGTCCGACGACATCCTTCCCAAATTACCCATCTCTGGCTGTACACTACGCATCCGAGTTAATCTCGTTACAAGTGGCGGCAGTTTTGCTGCATCATACGTGCTGGACTCCTGTATGGCGTCTTTCCGCTCTCACAGCAACGAATTGACAGGCGTTCTGCTGATTGTTGCAATTTGTTACTGGGCATCTCTGATTACGGTTATACTAGCTCAGCACAGTGAACAGACGACCCGCCCAACTATTAGGTGCCCCTAATTTCCCCATTCATAGTCTACTACCACCAACTCTGGCACATCTCTGGCGGTCTCGTTGAATCAGCGTCGGTCGCCCGCAGTTGACTTGCAAATGTCAGGCTCATACCTATCCGCAATCCGGATTTCCATCCCTCAGACGCCAATTGCGGCCGGCGATGCCATTAAAGGCTCAGTACGGCTGGATCTCCGAGTGCTAGGAGAGGAGAGGGTGGGAGAAGTGCGCACGAACTTGAGAGGCATTCTGCATTCGTGCGTCCCTATCCCTGATCGGACCGCCATGCTCAACTCACGGTCAGTGTTGCAGGTCAATCAAGCGCAATGGACGTCCGCTTACGGACACGATCTACCTCGTCAAACAAAGCACTTCCGTCTGGAGGCGGGGGATGCCCTCGTCGTCATCGGACATCCTGAAGGTCCCGTTCAAGTTCCGGTTGCCTGACCACCTACCGCCATCGTTCGACTTCAGTGACAGTGGAGATAGCGTACGCATTAGCTACACTGTTGAAGCCGTCCCGGATCGCTCGAGCACCCGAAGCACAAGAGTCGAAGCTGCACTCACAGTGGTTCCAGACGACCCGGTCGGCGTAGATATCAAGTCAGGGCTAGAGTCAGGGTGGATCGAAGCGTGGACGGGGAAGACTGCTGCCGAACATTTTCAAAGAACGTACGGTCTTGTTGGAGATGTCACTATGAATGTGCGTTCGGGCTTCTTCCCCAAGGTACTCAAGTAATGCTAATCGCCCTTAGCTGTTGTACCCGTCATTACCCTCGATACCTGTACGTGCGAGGTTTCCCTTCACGCTGGATGTCACTACCGTCAGCTCGCCAATGCTTCGGAACGACGACGAGAGGATCTGGCCTTCTCCACCGACTCACCCACGAGAGGTTCTCGCCGAACTACAGCAAAGGGTCCATATTCGCATCGGCTCGGAGAGTCGAACTTATACCTCGCCGGCTCAGTCGTTGTGGGGCGGCACTACAGACGTCGGCCCGTTTGTGAAGGACTGGCTCCCTTCCGAAGGTGACGCTACGGCAGGCAAGTGGAAGCAGGATATGACATTCAGGTCCTCGTTCTCCCCGTTGAGCACACCCACGTTTCGTTTCGAGCGAGTTGGCGCCAGTGAAGTGCATGTTGAGGTAATTCTGGCGTGATCCCTGTTGTCGCTGACGTTGATGGTTGAGCCCAGTACTCGCTTCGCATCAACGTGCACTTTGGACCACATCACAGTTTGGAACTCGACATACCAGTCGTCATCTCGTCTGGCCTGTCCAAGTCGCGAGGGGATCCACCCGCTTCCATCGTTATGATGTCGGTATCAGATCCTGTACAACAACCTGGACTAGACTCCAGGCTAAGCCAAGTCGAGCTTCCTATGTGAGCTGTTCAAATGAGTTCACACGAGCAAGTCCGTTTAGCAGTTCTTCAGGTCCTGGTTCCGATCCGCCCATGACGATACGACTTCCTCAAATTCGTTACGCCGCGTGATAACTGCCCCAGAGACTGGGCCATCGCGTGCAAGATCGACTGCTGCCGATAACAGCGAGGTCAGTGGTCGTCTGCAAGAGTACGATCTTCCCATGTTGGTTATCTCTTTATTGATTCTCTCTCCTGCTTACCATGTCATCCTCAGGGACTACTTCATGACCGATGAGGAATCCGCCTCAGGGGTACCCTCCAGATCGAATGCCGCTCGTGGTGCCCCTTCGGCCAGGACGCAAGGTCACGGATACACGAGGAGTCTAGAACTACTGGATAATTCCATGTACGTATATGCGTTGCGCGGAGACAGCGTCACTGACAGCAGTCGCCCTCAACCTAGCGCGCTCATGAACTCGGAGTTGCGACCCGGAGGCCGCCATCTCGGTGTGCCCGCTAGCATCCCCTTACGGCCGGTCCGGTCTGCAAGCCCCGGGGCCAGACGAGTTCGGAATTACGGCGCTGCCGACGTGCCTGTGTGAGTTATAGTGAGAAGTTAGCCTTCGTCGATTTAAGTGACGCGACTGTCTCCAGGAACATGTACGGTGTCGACCTCAGTTCAGTCGTCCCCGCTTCGAGGCGTCCTGCCCGCAGAAATAGGGCCGCTGCGCCCGCATTCGAGACCAATCGCACTGAAGACGCGGAGTTCGCTGGTTTGCCATCGTGCGCATCTCCTATATCATCTCAGCGTTGAAAATGTTGTTGACTGTGGGCTAGGTACAATGAGAGCGTCGAAGATGAGCCCCCGCCGTATGAGGAATAATGCATGCCCACGTACCTCAGCACAGCACCAGACGCCCGCTATAGCTTACTCTGGCATCCCTGCTTCCCGGTGTCCGGGTTCACATGTCCTTTCCGGTATGTATTCGCTTTATGATTATCGACTCCTACGATGCTCTATCTGTCATCTGAAGACTTGTATTGGATACTTATATCTCTACATCTATTGTGTTCAATGACAGTTGACACTGGATAGCTGTGAAGCGGTGAGGACGTGCAGCAGAGTTGCTCGGTCGTGATTAACTTGTTCTCTGTTGATGCGGGCCTTCCAGTGCCCACGGAAGGGATCCCCGACTGATGCATCAGACGTAATTTTTGATTCGTTTGCCACGAAGCACAGGTAGACTTGCATCTCCATTTGTGAGGCGACGTGCATGCTACGGAAAGGAGTGCAATCGTGTTGACCTCGCTTGCCACGTTCTATAACAGATTTACATCTGCTGATTCCCGTGATGGTCCACCACCGAGGCGCTGTGTCCGTTGCCCGCTGCCCGCAGGCCGTGTCTGTGTGAGTGTCAAATCGAGATTGAATTGATGTGACGTCTCTAGCTGACGGCGCCGGGGGAATGCTGTTCCATACATAGCTCCGCAAATATATCTAGTCAGTCTAGGTTGACGGCTCCTTGTGGGCTTCCTGCCAGTCGACTTATGCTGCAGGCCTTCTGAGTCGTCGATGACCTCCAAGCCGCCGTTGAACCTTGTCGTCGCTCAGCTCACATGCATAGCTGGACAGCCTGTTCAGGGGACAGTTGCGCTGAACTTTCGCTCCGTCCGAGACGACCCTTTGGATGAAGTTCGAGTGGAGTTGAGGGGTATTATGCGCATGTGCGTTCTGCTGATCTCTTGTAATTCGTGTGCTGAACAGTATGTTATCTACAGAGTTTGTTCACGCCGTGCCCATGGAAAGGAAGACATCCTTCTCGTCTACGAGAACAAGACACTCTGGAAACGAGGAGAGCGTTACCCTCCGGCCGGAACCCACTTCTTGAGGATGCCTTTCGCTTTGGAGCTGCCGACCAATGTCCCTCCTTCATGCTATGCTTCAACCGGTGGTACGACAGTCCGAGTGGACTACAAAGTCGAAGTTGTCGGCGTTCGCGCGAGCATGCACAGGTTGAATGAGAGAGTTGAGTGCGCGCTGAAGGTTGTCACGCCTGACGTTGTCGGCGCACCAATTCGGACGCGGCTCAAGGGTGGTTGGCAAGGCCCCTGGGCGACGAAGACAGCTCGCCGGCGCATCCGCAAGGGGCTGTGGGGACCATACGCGGATGTCCAAATGGAAGTAAGTCGACAGCTTCGTTTCCCATCACTGCCTGGAAGAAAGCGCCTAAGTGAGTCTGTAGTTCACCTACCCGGCCACTCCCGTGCTACCGCTGTCTGCCCCCATCCCCTTTGCACTATCCATTGCCACGGTCAGCAGGCCCCTTCCTAGCACCTACGACAAGCGAATATGGCCCTGTCCTCCCCTCCAGCCGCGCGAAGTGAAACTCTTTCTGAGGCAGAGCGTACGCGTCAAATCTCGAACTTTTGATAGGACTTACACTCTCCCACTCTCATCACTATGGGGCTCTGTCGACATCGAGCGCTTTCAGGACGAGTGGTATCCCATCGACGACTTGGGGAGGAAGGGACGGTGGAAGCAGGAGACTGTCTTCACATCGGTCTTTCGGCTCAAATGCCCTCCCGCTTTCAAATTCACGCGCCTTGGTCACGAGGTCGAAATTCAGGTAAGTTATGTGTGCACGATGTGTATTTTAGTTCTCGCGGACGCCTGAACTAGCGCCCTAGTATCTATTGCACGTCAGAGTCCAGTTTAGTCGTCTCCATGGAATGAATACAACTATTCCCATCAACGTTGCATCCGGCATGAGCACCTAGTTCATCGACGTTTCATGCTGCTCTCAGTGAGTGCTTATTAATATCAGTCGTGGAGGTATGCACACTGATTATCAAGTTTAGTTGCAGTCCTTGTCGCAGCAGTCTAAGTTATCGGTTATTAACTTACATTGGAAGGTATAGTCAATGATGCTGCTGTACCATGGTTCGCTCAATATTGACGGGGTGTGCACCTTGCCTTTTGTAGCATTGGTTCTCATGATATCCCTTACTGTGCAATGCAATCTACGAAGCGGAACTACCAAGATAAGGCCTTACACATTCATGGACCCTCTGTAACGATGTATCGTATTGGCTGCAAGCGCTGTTGATGTTCGTTCTCATACAGCTGTACCGAGCAGACACACATTTTTAAAGTTCAAGCTTGTTGTCATCTAAGTCTGGCTAGGGACATTGAGTATATTTCACGTGTCTGCGGTGTACAAGCCCCGCACGACTGAATTACTCGGATTTATCGGATTACACTCAGCAGGACTCGAGACGGCTATCAGACGTCGTCATACAGATCGGGTAATGTATAGTGCATGCTCTAGTAATCAGCTTTGCCCCTAAATCGATCCAAAAAGCCCGACGGCCCTATGCAGTACGGTGTGTTCAAGTCTGTTTATGCGAGAAAAGAGCACAATAACAAAGGAGTAGAGGTGACCTGTGAAACGATTGAATCAATGGTTGGTATTGAAATGCTCAGGTTAGGAATAGTCATCTTCTAAGGTCACAGTTTGATCATAGCAGTGGCGGTACTAGTACAGACAGGAAATTCATCTGTTCCGAGTCAGTGAGTGGCACCCGGATGGCCGCATGCACTAGTCTCAGCCGTTGCTGACCAAAAAGAGATACTCTCGTTTTTGCGCATGCACCTGTGTACACTGTACAGTAACTACCTGTCGTAATGGTCAGGGCAACAGTCCTTGACAGGTTGCCACGTATCAAACCATGCATGCGATAACACCGGTGACACTGTCTACGACCATGCTGGCAGTAGCCACTAGTAGTAGTACAGCCACCACTGGGTGCCGCAGTCAGTACTTACTGACTTAGATAAGCAGAGGAGCTGGTAGCGACTACTTAGACGCCTGACGTTTACTACGTTTCACACTCGCACGATGATCATACCACGCATCCCACGGCCCACTCATTGCTAAGAAGGAACGGCGTCTTGTATATTTAGTAGCATGCAGAGTTTATGCTCTGAAGAACGCAGCTTACACTATACAGTGCGTGCTGCGAGCCTGTCAGTGGCCATGCGCCCTCGCTACTGCGGCCACTGGCTCCCGAGTCCTCCCCCGGCTTGCTTCTAGCTGCCTCGGTCCTTGCCACTCACTGACTACCCAATCGCGACGGGAGGATGGGGTCAGCCGAGATATCTACTCAGGAGGCCTCGAAGTCTACCCCCAGCGGTGAGTTTAACACGTACTAGACATTGAGTATTCGCAACGTTGTCGGGCCGCATTACGTGCGTACGGTTGTGCGCTCCGCCCCATGCATGCGTACTTCTCACACATTGACCTGTGAGAATTCACGAGTACGATACCAGTGCGTTCCGCTCGCAAGGCCTTCGTGATGCATCGGTATGATTCAGACTTGACTTCTATACGCAGTATTGATTACAGTGCCCCACATTGCCACCTCTCGGAATGCTGCCCATCATGTCTCTCATATGTAATCAGCAAAGTAGGACATACCCAGAGTCGTGTACTAATTTCTGGTGAACCCAACAGTATCGCCTCTCGATGTTCAGTCAGTACCGCACACAGACGTCTTGGTTGACGACTCAACATTGTCAACGCCACGGGTATACAAACGTCGTTGGCTAGGGCTTGTTGCGATCGTGAGTAGCATACTTTAGTGGAAATTCCACTATAACGCAGTACTGCATACAGATAATCCTTAATGTCGTTGCTGGCATGCCACTGGTTTGGTTTGGTCCTATTGCAGACAGCAGTGCGTGCTGCCAGTGAAACCGGTTGAGAAATATGTTGACGGCCATTTTGTACTAGCTGCGAACGAATTCCGATTTACTCTTGATCAGGTCAACTGGTTAGGCAATTGCATCAACTTGACGTATCTGCCATGTGCAGTGGCTGTCCCAATGCTCTATACGCGGCTTGGACTGCGTAGAACGGTAAGCACATCGCATATATAGTCAAAACCAAACTCTCAACTTGTGACATCGGGTCCCTTGGAACACCTTCCTATACAGTGCTTCATCGGCGGCTTGTTGCTCATAGTTGCCGCTTGGGTGCGATACGCAGGCACTACTCATCCTCTCAGTGTGAGCGGGGCATACAGCCTTGTCATCATTGGCCAAGTACGCATCGACGACCTTCTTGTTGGCACTACAGTGATCACTGCATTCGATACTTAACCTACGCATTTTATTCGCAGATTATATCTGGCGTCGTCCAGCCTATTTTCCAGGTTCTAGCACCAGGATACTCGGAGAAGTGGTTTGACCTTCGGCAACGCACTACTGCGACGATGCTCATGGCTGTCGGTACGCATGTCCTAAACTATCATTTCCTTAACCGATATCTCTCGCCTGCTGTAGCCAACCCTATCGGCTCAGCCCTTGGCCAGCTCATATCACCCCTTGTAGGAACGCCCAGGGACTCTGTACGTATCGGCCGCGCTCTTCGTCGCTGTTGATGTCTGCCCTCACGGTGAGCATTGTGACTGACTCCCGGTGCATTCTGCGTAGATCCTGGTGCTCGCCATCATATCGACGGCGGTTACACCGCTCATTTTCCTCGTAAATGATGCGCCGCCGGCACCGCCAACACTCGCCGCGGCACAAGAAAGTCCGAGTTTCTGGAGCTTCGTCCGGGCCATGGCTGGGCGGGAGCCCCAGAATCTGTCGACGTACATGACGTTACGGCAACGCACGGACTTCGTAGTTTTGGCGTTCGTATTTGGCGTACTCGTTGCTTCGTAGGTGACTTCACCATGATCACTGATATCATGGAAAGGTGACATTCGGGAGGTCTACAGAATCACCACATTCTCAATTCTCAGCTCACAAGACCTTGTATGTTCGTCATGATGTCCGCGGGAGTTGTACTGATTGTTACGATGGTAACCGTAGGAGCCGTATGATTATAGCGATGAGATCGCAGGACTTATGGGTGCCACACTTCTTCTCGTGGGCTTGCTGGCGACAGTCATCACTGCACCTCTCTTCGACCGGATCTTGACACACCATCTAGCGTGGACGTGTAAATGCCTATGTCCCATCATCGGTGGTGCATGGATTTCTCTCATTTGGGCAGGTATGTTCCATAAACGAAATGTACCGAACAGGATTTGATGCTCATAACCCTTACAAGTACGCCGCAACGACACTGGCGGACTTTTCGCCATTATGGCGATCGTCGGCGCATCCAGTCTGACTCTGCTGCCCGTTGCCCTAGAGCTCGCAGTTGAGTTGACACGGAACGCGAATGCGAGCTGTGCTATGCTTTGGGCGTCCTCGAACACCTGTGGTGTCGTATTCGTTCTCTGTAGGTGTAGAGCCCTCGTACTGCGTATACGTGCTGACGTCGAAGAAAATGCAGCGCAGGGTGCTCTGCGGGCGAGCGCTAACGCAGATCCGCCATACAATATGTATCGCGCAATCATCTTCCAGGGCGCTGTAGCGACAGCGGCAGCAATAGTCATATTTTTCATGGAGGGAAAGCAGGTGCGGCGTTCAGCTGACGAGCAGGCGCAGGCGCAGATTGCAACCATGGGTACTCACGAAATGGACATGCCGAAAAGCACGGAGATCCGTGACAACGTCAGCCTCAGCGTTGGTCCAACGTAGCTTTTGCCGGACTGCGTCATAAAAGTGGACCGCGGATTGGTGTACAGTACTATGTGTAGCGAGCTATATTGATCGCAACGTCTGAACTACGAGACCATATGCCTTGACTACTCTTCTCAAGATTGTTACGGCATTTCCATCAGTGCGATCTAAGAAGGCTTGTAAGTACTCGAACTCGACTCTACCCGTACGATTGTGTTAGCTTAACCAGACACCAAGACTAGCTCGAGATCATTTGTGGCCAGTCTAGGCTTCCGGTAAGAAGTGGTCTCGTCCTCACCAGCTGGGGACGAGACTAAGTACTATGTAGTAAGAAGGGTTCTGGCCAACGTAAGACACAAGGTCCGCCACAGTCGAGCCGTGCCGTGCCAATTGTGTAGCCTCCACAATCCTACATAGATCTGAAGCGAAGCGCATACATACACACGGACATTGAAGTGGGTCTTCATCTTCTGTGGCTTCCTACCAGCTCTGTATCCGCTATGCCTGGAGCCCTATCGGTGGGCGTGTGAGTGTCGAGTGCAGTATTACATGTGCATTGTATGATGTCACCGGAACATCTCTGAAGGGGGCACGACTGACACTGTATGCACACAGACAGGTGGACGATGACGTCTTGCCATTCGGCAGCTGCCTATCAACCGAGCACCGTTAGTGTCATGCACGGTATATAAGCCTCGGATATCCTCACTTGGACTGCTCAGACATTCGCACTAGTCTATTGCTGTCCTTCCACCCTTGGCTGACAGGAATTATCATGGCCGACGCGGTACTAGATCGACTGAGCGCAGCGAACATATTTGATTTGCGTGGTGTAGTGGCTGTCGTGACAGGTGGAGGCACGGTGAGTAAAATACGCCAGGTCACTCAGCCGTAGTTGCTGACTCGGCTACCCAGGGCATCGGCTTGATGATAAGTTCGACTTTGATGGCCAATGGCGCCACAGTCTACATCATCGGGCCCAAACAGGCGGACCTAGACAGGTGAACATAGCACGCGCAGTCTCTGACTGGTGTGTTCTCACCCAAATATGTACAGGGTCGCTAGGATCTATTCTGAGGCCGCTGAGAAGACTGGGCGTCCTGGTCGGATGTATGGCCTAGCAGGAGACATCCGAAGCAAGGTATGGTAGCGTGTATGATGTTTTACTGACATCGTGAAAAAACTTGACAGCCACGCTAGTCGGAGGCGTTGCGCCTGGCAGATGAAGTTGGAAAGAAAGAGCAGCACGTAACAGTTCTGTTCAACAATGCAGGGTATGACACTCATCTTGAGTTCGGTGGTACCTGCTCACAGGATGCAGAATTCTTGTCGGAGTTTCTCCTCATACCTCGGCAAACACGGCTGAAGCCTTCCGCTCTACTTTCTTCGATGCTGTGTCGGAGCAGGAGTTCGACGACTCGCTTAGGACAAACGCAGTCGGTCCATATTGGCTCTCGTTCGCATTCTTACCCCTGCTTGAGAAGTGGAAACAATACGAGGGCGGTAGTCGGAGGTTCGCTCCTCAAATAATCATGACCTCGAGCATGAACGCATGGACAAAGGCAAGACCAATCAGCTCATGAGCATGGTGGCACGGCAAATGTTTTAACACACTCATCTTCAATAGGACATCAACACCGCCGGAAGATCGTACCCGTACATGTTCTCAAAGGCGGCAATCGGACAAGCAACCGCCACTCTAGCCCATGAATTACTTCCGCTCGGCATCCGGGTCAACGGCATCGCGCCTGGTGCGCCTTGTCCAGCTGCCCGGAAGATAACGATGCTGATAGTTGAGACTGACTTGTCGCAGGCTTCTTCCAGACGGAGATGACAGCGCCGGGCAGCGCGGACGCCGTTGGCCAGTCCCACCTCCCTGAGGGGGTAAAGATGGGCTTTGAAGTCCCCACGACGCAGCCTCCTCTCGTTGCAGGAGGGAGAGCTCCGTACGGCGGGACGAGCAGGGACGTAGGTTCCCTGGCTCTATTCCTGGTTGGAAATTGGTTTGTGAACGGGGAGACGGTGCTCATCGATGGAGGCGTGAGTCGGTTGTCGTTGACGGCCTCCTGATGCTGACTCCGGCTCGCCAGACGATGCTCTTGCACCCTTCGTCATACTAAGTTCACAAAAAAGGAAATGAGGTCGCAGCATCAAACAAAGCAACAAAGAACGCACATCAGTCATACGGAGCTCGCTCGGCGGAAAACTTGAGGCCACCCAGTGCAGGAGCCTCCACGATAAGCAAACACTTGTATTGCCCAGGCTAAAAGATACATTACTTCTAAATGATACATGCAAGCGTGAATGCGCCAAAAAGTCCGTTCGTCCATTAACCCAAGCCCCATGAGCAGAGATCACGAATTCGCCATGACCGCCTCGTAATACACCGTGTATTCTTCCGCAGTCATCTGCTCTTGGTGTTCTTCCGTCACTTCGGAGAGACGTATTGGCTCCCCAGCGACTAGCGACGAAGGTGAAGTGAACAGTGATGCGAATCCAAGGAAGAATGGAAGGCGTACCATATATGACAGGCTCATCGGCGAGAGCCGACTCAGTATCAGGGGCAGGTTCCTGTAGAGTCTCTTCTGCTGGAGCAGATTCAGGTACAGGCGTTGTCTCATGCACGGACTCGTGGCCGTTGAGACGTGGTGTCTTCGCTGAGCTCAAACCACCGTCGACGTCCTCACGAGACCGCGACCGCTTGTTGTAGTGGTTCAGCGAATCGAGATACTCCACCGACGGTTTGACATCTTCCTCCTCCCCGAAGTCGCTACCAAGCGTGACCATGGCAGGCGTGGTTTGGGAGGAATTGACTGCGGATGCGGCGAGTGACTCGTAATACCGGTCGTAATCTGCAAAGAAGAGTGTTATGAGCCAAAGGGTGATACGAAATTGTACACTCACAATCTGCCTCATGTGACTGTGTCTGTGCTGGAAGTGCAGGCTTGATATCAATGCCGTTCGTCTGCGGAGTGGGTGACGCAGATCCGACGACACCCAGCCCCTTTAGAACCGTATCATTCGAGCTCGGAAGTCTGTTGGCGTCTTGACCCACTTCCGTTCTCGCGTTTTCCTTGACGCCGAGAGCAGTCAAGTCGCCAGTAATCGTACTCTTCAAGTGCCACGACGGCATGAGGTTCTGCTGGCGCTTCGCAGCCGCCTCGCGGTCGCGCTCCTCCCTGCGTGTCGCTTCGTCCTTGTCGACAGATAACATGATGCCGAAGGCCTCCTCCTGTTTCGCCTCACCCGACGCACCCGCGATCTTCAAACCACCATTCTGCGCGGCCACTTTAGCCTTCTCGGCGTCGATGATATGCGTTTTTACCCAGAGGGCGACATCGAAGCTGTTAGGAGTTAATAGACGAACCAAAACACCTTCTACGACAAACTTACGCAGGCAGCACCATGTCTTCTGTGCGACGAAGACCTTCGCGGATGAATCGCATCTGTCGGTTGAACCGTTGCATGCGGTCCTGGCTACCCTTGACGTCTTCCGCATTCTCGTTGTCGATCAACTCCGCATGACATATATCGCAATTGAATGTGCCCGCGGAGAAGTCGATGAGTTTATCGGCTTCGAGTGGAGAAAAGGATTTTTGACACTGCGGGCAGATATAGCCCTTGTTATCGAGTTGCTGTAATTTCTGATATGAGGGAGCGTAGGACCCTGAGCCGTGCTTCACGCACGTTTCGCAGTCCAGAATCGATGATCCTATGCATCTCAGCTACCCTCCATTTCACAACGTTGCAGAAATGTTGATAGTCGATGTAGAAGTACTGTCGGCCGACAGAGCGCTGTGCACCCTCTTTGAGCTCATTTTGACGATGGCTAAGCCAACTCGTAAGGTATCCCCAGAGCGCGCTCGAGTAACTTACATTCGAACTAGTCTGTCACCCTCCAGGACTGCCATAACCTTATTCAGCTCTTTCAGCTGCAGACCCATCCGTCCTGCGAGGTCGTCGTCCTTCAGGCTGCACCACCCCGTGCGACCTCTGCATTCAGCTGAGAATAGTCAGTCTGTTCTCTTGAGTACTTACACGGAGTGACGAGCTAACTGATCCATAACAACGGTGTACTTCGGTTCGTAAAATGCGCGCGAAACATGCTGAACGAGGAGTCGTAGTGTATCTTGCTCGTCTTTCGATAGACTCGCAGTTGACATCGAAGCCGTAGCCTGTCTAGCACGGCAAGAAGCACGAAAATCAGTAAGCAGCTCGCTGGCAGGCCACAGAGGTGTGTGAGCAACAAAGGACTGAATGACAAGGTGGTGGTTGGGATGAGAGCCCAAATGTGGCGAGCGTGCGGGAGACGCGACACTTGATGTCAGTTGGCTCCGGAGTGCGAATGTCGCACTTGGACTGCGACTACGACCGCGCGCTACCTTCTACTGTATCTATTCACTATTTAACGATCTGGGACACCATCAACTCAGCCTGTATTTGTACCACGACATCTCGTCAATGGATCCCCGCGTCTTCTCTCTCTCCCGTTCGTCGACGACCAGGCGAATGTCGGCTGCGAAAGTCCCGCTGTCGGCCCGCAGCCACATCGAGAGTCTGGATGCAGGGCTATGCTCCGTGGAAGGTAAGTCATCGACAAGAAGAGTGCGAAGGGGGCTTGAGCAAGCTTGCATATATAGGTGCTCTTGAGGTCATCCAAGACATTCGTGCGCGCCGCAATGTCACCAAACTCATACTCGGGCACAACGAGCTTGGCGATGCCGGGTGTGAGGTGTTGTTCGGGTTCCTGAGTACGGACAAGGGCAGACAGTACCCAATATCCGAGATAAGCCTTAACTCGAATGGCATAGGCGACCGAGGCTTGCGCTCTATTATCGACTACCTCAGAAATAACACCTCACTCAAGGAGCTCTTCTTGCAGAACGTAAGTCGCCAGTCTATGGTTTATGAAGCACTGTATCAATCATCTCGCCGCAGAATGCGTTCACCGCAGATTCTGATACCGCGGCTGTCTTTGCCGAGGCATTGAACACGTCCCAGCTCGAGACCCTCTCCCTCACGACCAACGCAGGGCTGGCGGACGCATTCATAGCGCGGTTCCTACCCTTCTTAGACGCCCCATATCTACAGGAGATGCAGATCTCTGTCCTTGGTCTCACTCACGCCTCTGCACCACACATCGTCGAGTATATCTCCTCCCCACGCTGCCGTCTCCGCGCTCTCCGGGCGAATGGGAACAGACTAGGGCTCCGAGGCGCCCGTGCCATCGTCCGCGCGATACACCGACACAACTTCACCCTCGCCAAGCTCGAGATGTATGCAAACGGTCTCGCAGACGTAGACCCCAACTTTTCCGGCGAGACCTCTGCCAGCGACGACGACGATGCGTTGAGGGCAGGTGGCGCATTCTGGCAGGACAGCGAGAAGGAGCTCGCGCGTGCATTGCAGCGGAACAAGCTGCTGAGGGAGGCTACAGAACGCGAAGCAATAAACCTTCTGAGGTACGCCCGAGCGGTCCTGCTCAAGCCGAGGAACGCTAGTGTGCTGTCGACGTCCCAGGCTCTAGTGCTGTGTACGAGAGACAGTCTACTCGCGCCCATTAGTCTGGAGCGGCCCCTCGCGCAGCCCTTCCGGTTTACGAGCTTGCCTATCGAGCTTCAACTCCATGTTCTGTCATTCCTCGCGCCCACTCTCTCGTCTGCACAGTGTATCCGGATCTACACATATGCCTCCTCACCGACCACACTCCCGCCCCTGCTTCCACCACTCGCGTCCGGGGGAAACCTGCCGGACCCAGCCACGTTACCCTTCGGTGGGGTGCCGATGGGCGTGGGGATGATGCTCAGAAAGCGTCGAGGATTCGCTTCGGAGTGCGACGGAGTCGTCACCGGGAGCAAGCCTGTGACACCTGGGAGCGGGAGGAAGGCAGAAGAGCGAGCGAGGTGGTTGACGATGACGAGGTGTGATGCTTTCGAACTGGAGGAAGATGGAGATTGGAGCGAGGCAGACGTCCTTGCCCTTCGAGCGTAGAGTCGGTCTCCTACGTGAGAACTCAGAGCAGATTTACCGGTTTGTAGATTGTATCTGCTTTCGATTTGCACGTAGCACGTTTGTATACCTAGCCTTCTTGATTTGTACTGCATACAAATAACTGTTTGGATTGATGCGTCCATGCGCGAGCCACAGACCTGCAAGCAAGTGCCTCGCCACTGCATATATATGTATTTACTGGGAGCGGAACAGTGGATCATCGATCAATCGATCATGGCCAACCCACCTCCCTTAAACATGCTAGGCACACGACAAGACACGACCGTCACCAACCATATGTATTGCCAATGTACTTTACACGGGCTTGCGAATAAGTCCGATGCACACCTCCCGACTCCGGCAGCTCACAACATACCGTTATTGCATCCTCCGCCCTCCTCCAAAGCTCACACCCCATATTCCGGATAGACTGCATGGGCGCAGGGTCATTCCAGATGACTGCGCCCCTCTGGAATAGGGCATGCCTGGTGTCTGAGTTGGCCGCGAGCAAGGGGACCTCGCTACCAACCGTGATGCTCAGATACGAATGCTGTGGTCGGTCATACGGGCCCCCTTGTACTGTCGCGAGGACCTTTTCCTTCTTTTCGCGATCGTACCGCTGCGATAAACAGGTGAGTGGGAGGATCTCTCACTACGCAGAGAGCGCTCACCATCATCACGACCCTGCACCAGAGATACATCGATTGCTGGATCTGGCCGGTACGCGTAGACACGATGTCAGTTAGGATACCGACGTATGCGTTGTTCTGCAACGCAACATGAGTTTGGTTCCCCTGTGAGATGTCCGAGTGTACACTCACCGAGTCGAAGACCTGTTGAAAAAACACAACTGGATGCGCGTGCGACGGGTGGTTGCCCACTAAGGGGGGATCACCCAGGACGAGCAGCTCGCCAAAGTACGGGATTACACGTAGCCGGATCCATTGACGGTCGCTTGGGCGCATCGCCCGCACGATATACGACTTTACGATCGCACCGCTCTGTGAGAACGCCGGTAAGCCACCGAGAACGCCGGGAGGTTATGGTGATAGCACATACTATGGTCATGGAGCGCATTTCTTTCTCGATGACACCGCCCATCCAGTCCGTCCACATGCTCTTCTTGTCGCTCGGTAGGTGACCCGCGGGGTAGACCCTCGGTAAATTGATGTCGCGAAAACACCAGGGAATCATCCTCAGCCGCGCCAAACACTGCGTTCCCGGCTACCAATACAAACGCTCATTCAATCTCAGCCAGGCACAGTACAAAGGAAAAACGTACTGAATACGACGGACTGTCGTCTTCGATAGTGGTCGGGTGCGCCGCCTCGGGAGCATGAACGAGGGGATATCGGTCACGGGTGTTGAACGGCGCCGGGAGTGTCCGAGTGGTGAAGTACTTTGCGAGCGGTGTAAGGACAGCAGGGAACTCCTCCCCTACCTCTTTTGACTCGATGATGTCGGGAGTCTCGAGCACTGGAACATCATCAGGCAGGGGCTCTCGAGTAACGTGCCTATGCTCCGGCGCAGAGTTCATGTCGATGAGATGAGAAATGCGATGGGCGGATGGGTGGATGTGGTAGAAGTGACAGGACGAGGAACATAGTGCCATTGCAGCCTATTTAATCCTCGCAGGGACCAAGAACTGCTTGGGCCAGCGAACTTCGGAGGAGGGCTAAGCGGCGAGCGACATCCCCTGGACCCACACCTTCGTCCAGATCTCGAGGGGACATTGATCGGTACATCACCTTGAATCTAGATTAGCATCGCTTTGATAGAGGCACGCCCGAGAGGCGAGACATGGGAGCATGCGCCGACAAAGAACTGAGGTCAAAGCGGGCGCTTGTTTATAGCGACGCTTTGACTGTGCGTACTTCAGCCAAAGCACCTGTGTTCCTGACATCATGTCATAACAACTTGCACGTGCATATTTTCGGTGGAGAAATAGAATGATCTGCGACGAGTGCTGCTTCTTGAGCATGCTGCACACTGGGACATGGCCTGCGTTTAGCGTGTGGTGCCAGCATGCACGAGCGAAGACGGCAACTCACTATCTCATTCGGTCGTCCCGAAGACGAGACGACCCCAGGAAAAGTCTTTATACTCTGCGACGCGGCTGCATATATAGAGGACGTCGACAACTAGTACTGACTGTGACAGGAAGTTACGCAACGCCACTCGAAGCTTGAGTCCACGGCGGGCGCTTGTACCGATTTGGACCTTCTGGGTGGCTCGAACGAAAAAAAATGGACAACCCATCTCTGGCTTTGCACTTACAGTACTCTCGCGTGCTGTCTCGTCTCATCCATTTCTCTCATATGCACGCCTAATGCGAACTGTCAGCGCACGACGTCAGACAGGGCAATCATGAACTTGTTATCTAGTGGCTCACCAACTCACAAACACAACACGGTGGTTAGATCGCCTCGACACTGAGAATTTCAAGCGATTCAAAGGATACGATTTGTCAGACTCGGAAGGATTCTGTCAGCTGTTCGTGCGTATACAGATCGATGATCACCAAGTTTTCTTACTCAGTGCGTATGCCATCCTCGCGCAGGGAGTTCCTGTGGCTGAATGCACACGACTCGGCGAAATGGGCGCGTAGACTTTCTGCGACAGACCTTCTCTGGCTGCGCAGAGCCATGCAATCGTGTCTCGACAAGGATAATCCCTACAAATGCTACTCACAGAGGGCCGTGACCTGTTGACATGTCCAATGGCAGCGGCGACATTACTCACCGCTCGTGGCCACCCTTCGCACCCTATCCTATTGCAAAGCCAGGGTTGGCAGCGGACGCCGGCAGAAGGCAATCTGGCAATGCATGCCTGGGCGTGCAGGTCGTGCTCTCGGGTGGATCAAGACAGTGGGAAGCAGCTGGAAGCGGGATGGTAGACGCGCTACTTAAAGTCGGCACGCGCCGTCTCGGGCAGCACAAGCCAAAGTCGGCAGCATCGCTGACGAGATGCTGGGCTACGACGAACAAAGAAGACGCTGACTTACGGTGCGACGGGGGATCACGGGGTGGAAGGCAGAGAACGTCTGGAAGCTGCATATGGGAACAGCGCAGAAGAGGCGCCCGCGTGGGACGGGCCAGGTGCGGCATCCAGCCACAGCCGCTCCTACAAATGACGCATCGGGTGAGCGGCCCTCTCGTTCTCTTCCTCCTTCCGCCTCCGGGCCTTCACCCCTTTACCCCCCCCGACCGCCATTCATGAGTGGAACACCGGTCTTGCCGCTATTGCAGGTGGTCTTCGAGGTGTGTATAACCCATAGTTTCAGCTGAGACAGAAGCGCTGACATGGCCCGACCCAGTCTATCCTCGAAGTGTTCCTCGTCTGCCTAGCCGGATACATCCTTGCCAGACAAGGCGTGCTTGACAGAAAGACGCAGAAGGTGAGCCATTTCCGCTAGTGTTCCACAGGTCACTGACGCGCGTGGGCTTCCGCTAGCAAATAAACCGTCTCAATGTCTCTCTGTTCACTCCCTCGCTGCTGTTCTCCAAAGTCGCCTTCTTCCTTTCACCGGGTATGTCACCTCCACCACTTTTAATTCCGTATAGCTCTCATCGTGTTCTAGCCAAACTTCGCGAGCTATGGATCATCCCCATATTCTTCACCGTCACAACTGTAGTGTCAATGGTAGTCGCGTACCTGCTGGGATGGATGTTCAGGTTGAAGAAGTCACAAAAGTAAGTGTCTTCCTTCTGCAGGGCCTTCTCTATCCACCTTGCCGTTACCGCTTGCTTCGCCATCGCCTTGGTTAACAACGCGAGGTTCTTGGCGAGCTCGGTATGGGATGAGCCGTGCTCAGGTGCGTCCGGGCGTGGTGCACCCTCACGGCAAATCTCGCGCTTGCGGTCCCGTCGTCCGAGGCGATCCCTCTGAGCCCTATCGCCTCCTGTCGTCGGCGGTGGCGTTGCAGTGCAGCCCGTACGGGTGATGCTGATCCGGGCGTTATCTGATAAGATTGGCTGCGGCCGATCATTGGCATCATATCTCCTAGGCACGTTTGTAGGCACGTTCGTGCGGGAGCAAATCACAGGCCACGCGCTAATCTAGTGTTGATCTACGTTCGATCTCGTCTACACTTCATCCAAATCCCGTCCTTACGGGTCGGGATATCCTGAACTTAGGAACGGTTTGCTAACGAGCACGTTTTCAATGCAGGGCCTTTGCTGTTGCGGCAGCCATGTTTATGAATTCAAACTCGCTCCCCATAGCGTTGATGCAAAGTCTTGTCATAACTGTACCCAATTTGAAGTGGGGAGATGATGACAATGACAACGCTATGGTCGGCAGAGCACTGACATATCTTGTGCTCTACTCAACGATGGGCATGGTTGTACGTGCATAACCTAATCTAAATTTCGTGTCATTCTTATGTGTTATTTTTCTCTAGCTTCGTTGGAGTTATGGGGTAAAGCTCTTGTCAACCGCAGACCCGGAGGCTGTGGAAGAGCTCCCGGCAGACCCTCTCGTGGAGCGAGATGAGACTGCATTCCCCAACTCGACTGAGCAGGATCGCATCCTTCGCCACGAGCCTTCTTCGCTGTCGGACAGTGACGACAGCAAGACTCTTACGCAGACACGTGTAATTGGAGACGATTCCAAGTCTCTTCCGAGCTCACGATCGTTCTCGCCTCAGCTACAACCTCACGCCTCGACATCAGGCGCGCCGTCCATGTATGCCGACGAGGACGACAACCAGGATAACGAGGAGCTCCCCATGCGCCGCGAGATCCCTGAGCCGACATCCTCCCTCTGGCAATCACGCATGCGGCGCACGCGGAACAGCATACGCAGAGCCTGGATGACGCTCTACGACTTCATGACTGTACCGCTCTGGGCTGCGCTCGCGTCGCTCATCGTCGCATGCATCCAGCCGCTGCAGCACGTCCTCGAGAAGCACATCCAGCCTATCAAAGGCTCCCTCAACGCCGCGGGAAACTGCTCCATCCCGCTCACGCTCGTCGTCCTCGGCGCGTACTTCTACTCTCCACCAGAGAAGGCGGACGAGCAGCGGAGACTACCGACGCACGAGCCGCTGAGTCGCACGCCGAGTTGGGCGTCCCGCTCGACGCTGTATGATCAGATGCGCGACATGTTTAGCATGAAGAGGCGCGATCTGGAGGGAAGGCAAGTGTCGAGGAAGCAGACCAGGCCCGGTGAGACGAAGACGGTCATTGTCGCGGTGCTTTCAAGGATGGTGATCACCCCGCTGTTGCTCCTGCCCCTTCTGGCTCTCGCCGCGAAGTACGACGTGCAGCAGGTCTTTGAGGAGTATGTTCATTCGTCTTCCGAGATGCATCCGCCATTGCTGACATCCTCCTTAGCCCGGTCTTCGTCGTGTCGAACGTGCTCCTTATCGTGTCTCCGCCGGCGCTCACGCTCGCGCAGATCACGCAGGCCGCGTCGGGCGACGCCTTCGAGAGGCTGATCAGCCGCACGATCTTCTGGTCGTACTGCGTCATGACCCCACCATCTACCATCCTCTTCGTCGTCGTTGGACTAGTCCTCGCGAAGCTCTGATTTAGATACTTGATCTGTGCTGTTGCTCTATCTCCATTCCGATCATCATACACGATTTTACCGTTGTTCGATATATCTACGAATATAGCGAATGAGTCTGACCGGATGCGCACTGGCCCTGGCATGCGTGGTCCATATGGTTGGGGAGCTGGCTCGCCTGATGGGGGTGAGGTGCCGGAACTTACGGGCGGGTGATTTAGGGTGTTGCTTGTCTTTAGACTGCTTCTTGCATTGTATCGTAGGTAGTACTTACCACATCTCTGTACATATACATTCCATCTTACTTTCAGATTGACATCATAAGTCTGAAGGTTCAGTACGGCTGACTATGCTGATAAGGTTTGAACGCGAACGAACAAATGGGCCGCAAATGAGGCGCAGCGATCTTTGAAGCGACGCGAGTTGCGCAGTCGGAACCTCTTGGACAGAACGCTATGTCACATTTCTCTAGTGTTCGGATCCGGTCCGAGCTCGAGGCTGTGATATCTTCGAACTACCAACTCTACCAGCCACATTCAGAGTTCGCAGTTCATTCTCAACACGTTCAACGACGTACTATTTGCCAGCCGCATATAGCAGGGCTACACTGAATTCTTACGCGCTGTCGTCTTACGAACGACCATGCAGCGCTCTTGGAGTTGAAGTTTCATGAAACGAAGATGCACGAGTTAATCAACAGCCTGAGAGGTATAGTGTACATGTACGGATAGTCTAGTGCAAAGCTGAGGGGGTTAAATGACTTGGTCAGTAACACTACACGGATGTCAAGAATGGCAAGCGCCAAGTCCTTGGTCTTGGAGGTACATCTCTGACATGGTCACAAAGCCACCAATAGCGGGGACGATCAGCGCGGCGACGCTGGCATAATGCACGCCCACCGGGATGACTGTGCCCACGCGTTTCCAGATGGCCCAGAAGACGAGTGTTCCGAGGGAGGAGAGTTGGTCCGCAGCCAGCCAAGACATCATCCACGCCCTCTGGGCCGCAGTGCTACCGCCGGCGTGGAAGCGGGTAAGGGCGAAGATAACTCCATGAGGCAGGATCATGGCGGACAAAAATAACGATAAGGTTATCATCACCTCTAAAGGTGAGATGGTGCGGTGCTGCGCGACCTCGTTTTCGTCGGCGGTCCCGTCGTGGCGCAGAGCGGAGACGGTGAAGCGGTAGGCGCAGCTCGATTCTTTGCTCTCCTCAGCGCAGAGCGCAAACCTCTTCTGCCAATTGGAACTCGTCACAATGAGTTCCTTCTCCGAAGGGTTGGCCCCGCGTTCGACCGTCTGCATCCGCACGGCAACGTATCCAGTCCTGCTTCGGTCGCCCAAGATTGGCTCGCCAACCTTATGCACGGCGCCCACCGCGCCGTCGAAGTGCCCGTCTCGGCGCTCGGCCTCGTGCAGTATCGGCGTGCGCAGGACATGTCCACTCGCGTATTCGCCAACGATCGATGCGCAGAGGATGTTCATCACCGACATCAGCGCATACGGCAGCACCGACAGGCCGTACGCGGCGTAGCCCCAGCGCTGGATCTGTGCGCCCTGAGTGGAATAGAGCGTGTACATCGCGGCGATGATCTGGACGACGGAGACGAGCATCTGCATGACGCCCGACGCCCGGTGGATCTTGATGTCGATCGTGGGTTTGAGATCTCGCGCAATGAGGTGTTCTGTGTACGACTTGTCCGCGGGGACGGCCAGGGAGTAGCCCTGCGGAACCTCAATGTGCCCATGGATGCTGCGGTTCTTCCGGTCTATAATCCAGTGCGTTGCTCTTTGACTGTCACCATGATCGACGTCAATGATGGCGTATTCTGGCCACGGTTCGCTGTCATGCGTATATAATCAGGACAGGGTGTAGTACGAAGACATATCACGTACTCAGTTTTCTCGCCATCTAAACCTGGAGGCAGTCGTACGTATACGACCTCCCCCCTCGTTGACGGCTCCCATCCCACGGTGCGAACTACGACGAGTAGCGCGCCATGGTGCAGCGCAGCAAGCACATCGTTACGCTTGCATCGCACATGCTCTGCGATGAGGATGACTGTCCTTGCGAGCGCTCCAAATGGCAAGAGCAATGAGATCAGTTGGGTCCAGTAGCCGCGGTCTTGGCGCGTTACTCGTTCTGTATATCGGCCGACTTCCGCGGCGATGGGAACAGCTGCGGCATGGGCGACGTAGTTCGTGGTGATGTAAACGAGAAAGTTCCAGATGGCGATAGCGTTTTGGTAGCAAACGAAGGTGGGAACTGGATCTGTTAGGGGTGCGCATTGTGTGGAGATGCAGAGGAGAATCGAGATGGCGAATGTGCGAGAGAGTAGGAAGAGAGGTCGTGCCTGTCGGTTGCCCATTCTGCGAGGCTTGTCATGGAAGCTCAAGATGAGTGACATTATATGGGACCGCTCTAAGTGCTCACCTCTCAGTCGCGTGTGTGTGGCTCAAGGCGCACACGAAGCATTCCGCAGCCAACTACTTCAGACGACGTGCCGGGTTCCGGCCGCTAACTTTCGTCGAAGAAGGGTGGCACAAGGATCCGCGACGCCTTCAAGTTGGAGCCTTTCTGAGTCTGCTGCTGTCGGAATTATGAGAGTGCCAATGTCCTCAGGGCAGATTTGGTGGCCCTAGAAACATCACAAGGTGAATAAAATCCGAAAGCGAACGCCCTATTCCACTCTATGTCAGCAAGGCGTCCGCGCCAGGAGTAGTGAGCCAAGTCGCCCTACCGTGATGTGACTTTGATCGTGGGGGGGGGGGGGGGTTGCACTGTATCAAGGGAAGCCTGTTCATATCGGGCTTCCATGCAGATTTGGCGGACGACGTCCGGTGGACATAGAGCGTCAGAACCATCCGGGTTGGGCAGACATGGCCCAGAGATGAGGTTCTATGCACAGTACGACCGTAGCATATGCCTCTTGTAAATCCCTTTCTTGGGTATGTACGTGGAGGATCCAGGTACACAGTACACAGTACATAAACGTCAAGTGAGGCCAGAGGAAGAGAAATGAATATAAGTATATGTCCCACTCTGACTTAGTTCGATCGCGAGACGCCGGTGCCACATGAATCGCGATGCATTGATGGCACAGCAATGGGTAATCACGTGCATACATGCAGACGTGTCTCGTCGCGTTACAGCGCGTTCTGCCACCCCCACTTTGACTTCCTGGCATTGCGACATTCCCTCCTTGGGTACTGTTCGAACGCTGATACTTGGGTTTTCTCGCTGAAAAACACCTTGACTGTCTTGGTTTTGGTCAGTTGTCCTGTAGCCTCGGCTGCGGCCGCGACTGGAGGTGTGCGCCCACAAGGTTTCTCTGCGCTTGACCATCCTACTCGAAGCGAGCACTCATGGGAAGCGTCTCACGCAAGTGGTTTTATGTGACTGCTTTCCTGCTTGCATGCCAGAGCCACGCTCGGAGTCCTCCTGTCAAAGTCGAGCTGCGGTCTTCATGGTCTACGCCTACCCCATTGCTTGAGTCACTGTGAGTGCTGCATTCTCGGATGCTGTTATTTATCCTGATCAGATGCTGTTAGAGAATCTATTGCTCTCGATGAACCCGAAGCTTTCTTCCCTCTCCTTGATGCACTCACCAATCCGGAAACGCGGCCGCAGCCAGTGCCAACCACGCCAGAAGCCGCGCATAAGTATGTCTTCGACATTGCGCTAGCTGCCGGCTATTTAGCAGGGCCAGGAGCTTATGCTTCAGCCGAAGCAAGCCTCGCCTTGCACGCCGCGAGTCCCAAGATAGAGGCGTTCCACCAGTACTATACGGACCGGCAGGCGACGCGGAGGGACGCGATAGACAACCCCGGATGTGAATCATGGGTGGATTGGTATGGGGAAGTGGTCTGTGATGCAGAGACACTAGCACGTCTTGCTGACGTAGAGACTATCGACCCTCCGAATTCAACTGAAGTAGAAGAGTGAGTGAATATATTTCATGAACAGCACAACATGGGTTTGACCTACCATTGCTACAAGATCGTACACAGCGCCGAAGCTCATGTCCTTTGACCATGTTCACCCGTCTCCTGCACTAACCCTAGAGCGCCCTCAACGCACCGCAATCCTCTACGCATCTCTGGCCTCCGATAATTTCTGGGAGCTCCATTCATTCCTCTACGCATCATCTCGTGCGCCAAACCCGCACCTAGAGTATGTCCTACGACCTATACCGCGCCCCGTGCACGGCAACTCGAAGAGAAGCTATCTTTCTGGATATGGCGTTGCCCTCGATCTGAAGAAAACGGACTACCTCGCTCTAGACGACAGAAGACAAGGTAGACTGAACTGGACTCCCTCGTCATATGTCCAATCTCACTCACATATATGCAGGGTCGAGTGAACGAACAGATGAGGCAGACGATGTAGCACAGTCAACGTCGGCTACCGACCCCGTCATGGCGCTGATCCATCAGTATCCCGAGAATACGACGGCGGACGTTAGTGCGTCCCTCACCGAAGATGAGCTGCTCCGTATGTTCTACGTTACAGCTGCCAACAGCACGTTTTGATTCCTCGACGAACAGGGATTGACCTGCAAGCTGCGCAGATCATCCGAGATGCAGACGAGCCCCTCTCAATTCTGAAACAACTCGCTCAGAACTTCCCGAGATACGCTACGTCTCTTGCTCGCCAAGTCACGGTTGACGTAGGCCTCGCGGAGGAGGTCGAGACTAACCAGGTGGTCGCGCGGGGCGGCACGAACGTCGCCTGGCTCAACGGCGTGGTCTTATCGGAGAAGGACATGAACCCCTTCGCGTACGTTCATCACATCGGAACGCGTCAGTACTCTCATTCACGGGGCATTTCAGGCTGTTGCGACTGCTGAGGAAGGAGCGCGGCATCATGCAGTCGTTGGCGTCTCTCGGCTTGTCGACTACACAGGCCCTTGAGCTCCTCACACACCCCAACATCAGTGAGGCGCAGAGCGCGTCGGATGTCTTGGACGGTATCGTCGATGCAAGTGACCGGCAAGAAGGTGGCGATGTCATCCAGTGGTGGAATGACTTTGAGAAGGACGGGCGGTACGTCGCCGACTACGTTCCCGCGTACACGTCACTCATGTAGCGTGCTCAGGTATGGTAGATGGGCAAAGACTCTGAACGTGGTACGCATTGTCGATCTAAAATCATGTCAATGTAGTGATGTACTCACGTTCGGCTCGCCAGTTCCTGCGACCGATGTATCCTGGCCAATTCCCGAGCTACAGAGGCAACATTTTCAACATCGTCATCGTCGCGGATCTCTCCCAGACTAGCTCGCTCCATTTTCTGGCTACGACCGTCTCCAACATTCTTGCCCGCAGCTTCCCATTTCGATGGGGACTTGTGCCTATGGCTGAGACTGAAGAAGGTTCGTCGTACCAGCTTGTCGTCCCTCAGCGCTTGCTTGATTAATATCCGGAACATTGAAATTTAGCTACGAAGATGGCTCATCTGCTGTACTTCCTCATGGACCGCGTCGGCAAGTCCAGCACGATGGAGTTCATTCGCCATGTGCGTGCCATCGCCCATTGCCAGATAGCATTGCTGACTGTTAGGGATAGGTCGCGCAAGTGAAGCGGCCCATAGAGCAGACGAAGCCTACTGTGGACTGGGACTTGGTGCGTAGCGCCTTCAGTTCCTTACAAGCCAAGAGCCGAGAAGATGGAGAAACACCGATACCGGAGCTGGACGTCATCTTGAATGGCGGCGTGGCGGCTCTCAACGAAAGTGTCGATAAGGCGCGCGCGTATGCCGCCAGGCTTGGTGCCGATGCAGAGACGGCGCCCCACGGACATGCCTTCGTAAACGGGAAGCACTTTGACTTGGATGATGTATGTTGACATTTGACGTTGGGAGATGCTGCGTAGCGTTTGACTTGACTATCCACACAGAGCTTCTTGCAACTCATGCAGATGGAACTCCGAGAGCAGATGGAATATATCCAAGAACAGGTCAGTTTGTGCGCGATGGGACGCGCAGTACGCTGATGCTCTGGCGATTGCAGCTCATCATGGGCATCCTGTCGGACGCCACAGCAGGCGACCTATCGACGCACTTCTACGACATGCCGGTGGCATCTAAGCGGAGAAACAGACATATTTATCCGTCCTCGAAGGCAGGCGACCTGCGCATCGTCAGCCTGTTTGATACCGTCATCAAGTATGGTTTTCCGGGCGGACAAGGATCGTTTGTGTATCCCAGTACGTCATCCTCCGAGCTTAAGGGACAGGACACGCATTCACGGGCCCTATTCAGCTGAGCCACAACACATCCCGCTGACGACGTACATTGTCGCCGACCTGGATAGTGAAGCGGGCCAAGCGCTCGTGACAGAAGCTCTGACGGCCTCGGTATGTACTCCACCTTGCCGAACGAAGGCCTTGTTCTAAGGCTTTCACAGGGCTCGGACTTCCCATCACGCATCTCATTCATACATAACCCGCCCGTCGGATCCACTGAGACCGTCACCCGTCCACAAGTGTCGTCACTATTTGCGCAGCTGATTATCAACGGACTTCTTGAGCGAGCTTCGCCCAGCCGCTTTCTCAAGCTCCTCGGCTTTAGTGATGTTACCGTCCCTAGCCATGGCAGACAAGTCGTGATATCTTCTGAGGGTGGGCTGGATGAGATATTGGGACAGACGGAGCTCAAGGACGAAGACTACAAGGCGTATGTACAGTCCAGTCGCCTCATCGCGCGAAAGCTGGGATTCGCCCCTGGGGAACAGGGCTTGTTGGTCAATGGCCGCGTACGTCGGGGCTTCTCTGAGATGATGCATGATCTTCACCGCAATTGCAGGTTATCGGGCCCGTCGTCTCTGGAGAATTTCAGTCGCAAGACTTCCCTGTCCTGTCAATGTATGAGCTGCGGAAACGTGTTCAGCCCGTCGTCGATGCTTTGCTGAATGTGACGGGGAAGCTTGAGAAATATGATCGGTATGTTCAATCCATGACACATGAGCAAGAAGGCTCATACCATAGTACAGAGGGTCATATGCTGAAGTGGTCTCGCTGGCTTCGTCATTGATATCGGCAATCGAGCAACCGGACCCAAGTGAGGCAGGGCTAATGAACGTCCCTCACAAGCCTCGCCAGCTTAAATATCGGTCGCTAGATGGGCAATACACGTGAGTCTGCCGTGCCGTTACTTCTTCTTCCTGTTAATACTCTGGTAGTGCTTTCACGTTAGGTGATAATTCCACTGCGTCCTATCACTTTGGAATCCTCCTCGATCCGCTCAGCGAGGCAGCGCAAAAATGGTCGAGCCTGATGCAGGTATGTCCTACGTGTAGCGAAGACCACGACACAGCTGACACCTTCGTTGTTTCAGTGGCTGCTTGAGATTCCCGACGTGACGATTGAGCTGCACATGAACCCCACCAGGTACTCTGAGGTCAGTCTCCCAGACTCGTTTTATGCACCGCAACTCACATTCGTCCAGCTCCCTCTCAAGCGGTTCTACAGGTACAATCTTCACCCTAGGCTTGCCTTCGACGAGAACGGGTGAGTCGTACGCTTGTTGGCTGAACGCATGACTAACACCCCAGAAGGGAAGAGGTGCACGTTCAGACTGAGTTCACTGGTCTACCTGTGGAACCGATTTATACTTTGGCTATGGATGTTCCGCAGTCCTGGCTGGCTCGACCGCGCGAGTCCTTACATGATCTGGACAATATCCTCCTTGCGAGTCTATCTGCGCAGGATCGCGTTCAGGGCGTGAAGGCAGTCTTTGATCTTGATTACTTGGTCGTGGAAGGCCATGCGAGAGATATGTTCACCAATGGCCCTCCTCGTGGTCTCCAACTACAGCTTGCATCCCATTCCGGTGACCCTATTGCGGACACGCTGGTGGTCGCGAACCTAGGCTACTTGCAGTTCCGTACCAAACCGGGGGTATTCCGTCTCGAGATCCGACCGGGTAGAGGTCGCGATGTATTCAGCATGGAGAGTGTCGGAAACGAAGGCTGGAATAGCCCGTCCGTGGATGAGGCCGGAGATGAGATTACCTTGACGAGCTTTGAAGGCTTGACGCTGTATCCACGTCTCGTCAGACTCCCGGGTATGGAAAGAGTCGACGTCTTGGCCGAGGTTGCGCCAGCGCGAGCATCCGCCACAGGACTGGTAGAGAGCGTATTGTCTCGGTACGCGGCTTATTCGTCATATTATCCTCGTACTGATCCGACATTGTATGACACATGTAGTATCTCGTCGTTCTTCGGTGGCCAAATCACCCCTGAAGCGACACCCATCGGGAATAAGCAAGCCGATATTAACATCTTCACTGTTGCATCAGGTCTACTCTATGAAGTGAGGCACCCGCTTCGTGCAAGTTACTTTCTGCTGAATACGCTATGATATAGCGCTTCGCGTCCATCATGATTTTAAGCGTTCTGCGCAACACTGAGAGCAGCGTGAAGTTCTGGTTCATTGAGAACTTCCTCTCACCTTCTTTCCTGGCGAGTCGTCCGGCGTTTGCGCATTCTGAAGAAGTTCTGACTAGGACGCGCAGGAATTCCTACCTCACTTCTCCGAAGCATATGGCTTCCAATATGAGCTCGTAACCTATAAGTGGCCCTCTTGGCTTCGGGCACAGAAGGAGAAGCAGCGTATCATCTGGGCATACAAGATTCTATTCCTGGATGTCCTCTTCCCCATGGACCTCAAGAAGGTCATCTTCGTCGACGCTGATCAGATCGTCCGCGCAGACCTGAAGGAACTCGTTAACCTCGATCTACATGGTGCTCCCTATGGTTACACCCCCATGGGTGATGACAATGTCGCAATGGAAGGTTTCCGCTTCTGGAAAACTGGGTACTGGAAGGAATTCCTGAGAGACCTTCCGTATCATATCAGGTATGATCATATCTCATGGATTAGAAAGACAACTGACGGCGGTGTAGTGCCCTGTATGTAGTTGATTTGGTCCGTTTCCGACAGGTGAGCACGCTACATGCGTATGACCATATATCATTCACTGAGACGTACCGTTTTTAGATGGGCGCCGGGGTAAGCACCGTGTCTTCTACCTTGTCTGTACTTCCTGCTTATGTTCATACAGGACATACTTCGTGGACATTACCAACAGCTGTCTGCAGATCCGAACTCACTCGCAAACCTCGACCAGGGTAAGTGTGAGATGCAACATCGCAGCGGTGTCTAATCATGCCTCTTGGTGTAGATCTTCCCAATAATCTTCAACGAGACGTGCCTATAGTAAGTATCCAGGGTGTGTATAGATAGCCAAAAGCCTTACCTCTATATAGTTTTCCCTCCCTGAAGATTGGCTATGGGTGAGTATCAGTACTACCGAATCTGTACGATGGACATTCATCGCTGTTATTGTGATTTTCAGTGCGAGACTTGGTGTAAGTACCGGGCTGCCGTTCTTGATATCGATGTCTACTCAGGCGTGAATGCACTTGCAGGCAGCAAAGATAGGTTACATCGCGCGAAAACGATTGATCTATGTCAGAATCCTTTGACTGTGAGTTCCGTCCTGAGATTGGATGGCAGTCGCGTTTGACTGATGCATTACGCCTATATCACAGAAAGAACCAAAGCTTTCCCGAGCACGTCAGATTCCAGAGTGGGAAGAGTATGACGCGGAGATTGCACAGTTCGCCCGGAAGCTTGCTGAAGAGGGCAGGATGCTTTCCGGCATCGTCGCTGCTGATGTGAATGTTCTCGCCGATGTCGGTCGCGGTGGCACCGCGCCAGAGGTGCCTACAGGAGGTACTGAGACAAAAGCAGGCGCAGAAGACAGCGCTCCGAGAGATGAACTATAGTCTCGGGCAACAGCTTTTTTCGTGTAACTTATCTGACATATCCGGGCTACAAATACACAGCGAATTTATTGTACTGTCGTCGGCATACAGTGTATTATCGATATAATTATCGAGACGTGTCTAGCAGTCATCCGACGGGGTGACTTGACTGGAATAGGCGGGTAGGGTTGCATGAAGATATCGGTGGCGCGTAGAGGAACTCTCCAGCTAAGTGATACTCTAACGTGCAATGACTTGGTATACGTTAACTCATCTGCAGGCATCATAGAGCCGGATAACCCTCCCATGCGGACTCCTCGAGGCTGCTGCGAGGCTGCGTCAGTCGCCAAGGCCCAAGCAAGGAACATAATGTAACCAACCGAGGCGTTGTCAAGTCGCCACTAGCTATGTCTACCTCTCAAGTTTTGGCCCACACCGTAGATACCCGAGTGGCGTTGGGAGTATAAGAGAGCAGCACGGCATTTAGGTTTGTTGCGTCATCCCCCCTGGACTTAAACTTTGCGAAATCATGTCCTCGGAGTCGGGCTCCTTTATCATCGGCGTACATGCGCCACCGCACTGGACAAGCGATCTTATCGGAAACATGGAATGGGGAGAGAATATCGCCGACCTCGACGTTCTCAGCCCCCTCACGTCCATCTCCCCCAATTTTGCTTTCGGAACTATCTTAGAAGACTGTATCCTGCCTATATCCGTGGGTTTTATCTTCCCTATGTATGACCTATACATGATCGACGACTCGCCGGAGGGCTGTTCTAGGTCGGGCACTCCTGCAGAGTCCGTCTGCGATATTTCACCAAGACACAGCTGAAACACAACTGGCGCATCGCCATGCCCATGCATATCAAACCCTACCCCAGCTACCTAGGCAGGTTTAGTGATTGGATGGATGGCGTCATTGAGAAAGTTCTCCTGTCGACAACTATGGTCAGCACATCCGACGTATCGCAGCTTGTGTGATATTGACTCAGTCATAGAATGGGGCTGTCTTACGAACGTACATTGTCCTCGCGAAGCGTATGGTAGATGAGCAGCCCGTGCGGTTCCAGGTGGTGCCCTACGTGGGCGAGTTCATGGTTCCGAACTTGATCTTCCCTCGCTCGGATACTAGATACAAGGAACGAAGTGTACTTATGGTATGTGCTGACACCAGTGTCCACATCGTTCGCGCAGCGTCATGCGGAGCTTGCAGACATCAGTCTATATCGGCCTTCCCGTCATCGCCAAGCCCGAAGATACGCAGTCGGGGAGTAGATGGCTCACATTTTGGTACCGGGCACGATTAAACGTACGTTTGCCGCCCACGTGCCTCTCGCAATGCCCTAACGAGTTCATGCAGATGTTCGATCCCCGTACGTGCAAAAGAACATTGACCGTGATTGAAGGCCCTTACGGAGAGTCTCCGGCATTGGAGTGTATCGGATACGGCGTCGCTCCGTTGCCCGGCAATGCATCTGTAGCCAGCGCACTGTTGAAGCGGGGTTACTTGGTCTGTGGGCATTCAGAAGTACCAGGACTCACGTATCATCGACTTGACTTGCAGGAGCACGAGGGGCCACTTCCAATCACCTACGCTCCGTAGGCCGACCAAGGAATATCACTGTCTCATGACGGGTTCGCATTTCATGGAATAGGCGATGGGCGAGGTGGTGATATGTACCCGCTGGACTGGGGACATGCTGCCTGCGATTATTGACGCTACTGGCAGGTCTATGATACTATTGATTAAACTGCGCCTATTCATGTTCCATTAGACTCATGTATAGTACATCTCTTTTATGTTTCGTAGCATACTCAATATTCCGTATGCATAACCTAGGGTATTTGATGACGCAGACCTTGAGGCGCGTCTTGGAAGTAGAAAAAAACTGCCCCTGCCTCGATAGTATGAACCTGCAATTGTAGTGCATCTAGTATTTGCTTGGCCTGCAGCCCGACCGGCACATCCAACCGCCTACGCACCGAGATCATGGTGGCCGCCTCATCGGGTCTGTCGGGCAGCTGCATGCGCACGCACACGCATAGCTCAAGAACCAGTGCCCGAGTCTGGTCGTCGGACAGCCGGTCCCTAGACCGCAAGTCCTCCAGGGCGCTCGCAGCCCATCTGCGTTCGCCGCAGGGAAATGAGATGATCTCGGAAGACAGGTACATAGCCTGAGCGCATGAGCTAGGGGAATTTCGCTCGCCTCAGGGGTGCGACTTGCCCAGCGAATGCGGTACTGCTGTGAGGTCACGCACAAGATGGCAAAGGAAGAGACTGCAAGAGCTGACGATGAGGATGGCGTGTTGTTTGCGTGAGACCAATGTTCGACAAGCAACGGAGTATCTCCAGCATTTGTGGTTCGACTACCGCCGCCGCATGAGCACCATATAGATGAGCGACATTCGCGAGGACATAGCCTGGAACGTAGTCCATGAGGATATAGGCAGAGTTCCCGGAGCGGCCGTACTGATGAACTGTCGAGACGGGTACATGACTGGAGGCAAGCCGCATGTTGTTGACGATGGATTCTACGTCCACTAGCGGTGAATACATCTTGAGCACTTTTTGAACATCAAGAACAAGGAGTCGCGTGGCGGACAGGACTCGGGATCCGTTTGGAGCAGTACGCATGTCGACGATGCGAGACGCATTAAGCGGGAAGTCTACCGTCAGGAGCGGAGCGTGTAAACCAGGCTCCCGAGGGATGCGGATGTAGAAGTTCTCTTTTACGTCTCGGAGAGAGAGCGGTGGCGCACTCAGACGTAGGGAACCTCGTTTCTGATGCTACTGAACTGTGTCAGTTGGGTTACTCAATCTGGGCGAGCTGTTGCTGTCGGGGATAGCCACGGTATGCCAGTGCGCCGACTGTGCCCCACCATATACCGCAGAACGCTCGCTCTCATGATGCTCTTGGTAGCACTTACAGGGGTGGTGTTCATCCGGGAGCTAATGTTGGCTCGCCCCTCCATGAGTTGAACAGGGGCATTTCCATCATCTCATCTACCAGGTATCCGGGACACAGTAAGTGCACTATTCAGATATTATATTGTCTGCTTCCTGACCTCAGACTCTCTCCTCACATACATGTATTCTGAGGTTCTATCCTCGACCATTGGACCCGACGCTATCTCCTTTGCTACGACGCACTTATGTATCTTCGACATCTCTCATCTATGCAATGACACATTGAACAGCTTATAAAACGACCTTGATTGGTTCAGCAAGTTGGTCGTTAGCGCTTCAGCCCACCAGGAGAGTATGTATTAGGTAAGCAAGACAAGCTGTGCTCTTGCATATGTCAGCATGTCAACAAGGTACTACATCCCGATCGTAGGAATTGTTGTCCGACTGCCCCGGGAAACACTAGTAGTAGTCGAGGTCTGCCTCGGCGGGCGGTCATCCATTCGCAAGCCCGGGCTGTCATGCTTAGGTACAATAACTTCTGCACTACGTGGCTTGACCTCGAAGGCCTGGTGCTGAGAGTTCCAATTGTAACTCTAACCGGGCACACAGTGAATAAATGGCTGTACATTAACTCGTTGTAATTAATGTTCGAGCGAAGAGCAAGATCTTGACGCTCCATTCGTTTCGTCCGTAACCACGCCGACCGCTCAAGCTGCTGAGAAATACGCTATCAGTGGTGACTCAGCACTCGGCAGGGGGAATGTCGAGGAGGGCTTACATTTAAGAGGAACGAATGACCATCAGTTGCTAAGACGCAGCTCGACCCCGTTTGACACGCGCCAACCCGTTCCAACGACAACAACTGTATTCGCGCTCACGAGGAGACAAATTCCTGCAGAGATGTCGCATGGAAAGCAGTTCACTCTGTTCACTCACGTTCTAGGTCCCAACGGATGGTGAGCACGTCTTGATTCTCTTAGGTGCACTGGGGGTATCAATGGACCTTGGATTGACTGTCGTCATTTCGCAGGAAAGTTGCTTTTGTCCTTGCCGAGCTGGGACTGGAATACGAGCCCAAATACCTCGACTTCAGCAAACAAGAGCAGAAAAGCTCTGAACATACCAAGTACAACCCCAACGGCCGCATCCCGACATTGATTGACCACGGGAACAACGACTTCGACATTTGGTGCGGCTGCCATTATGAGTACTCACGTGTTGGATGTCTTGCTGAATAGTGCAATGGTTAGGGAGTCGAATGCAATCATGACCTACCTGGTCGAGAAGTACGATACCGAGCACAAGATATCAGTGTCAAACTTCGAGGAGAAGATCCAGCAGTTGCAGTGGCTCTTCTTCCAGGCATCTGGCCAGGGGTACGTACCGCAACCATGGAAATACGAAGCGCTGACTAATGTAACGACTTCTTGTCAGACCGTATTTCGGACAGTATTTCTGGTTCTCGAGATATCACCCAGACAAGATTCCCAGCGCCGTCGAACGTTACCAGAAAGAAGCCCTCCGTGTTACCGGCGTGCTCGAGAGCGTCCTCTCCAAGCAAGAGTGGCTCGTGGGCGGGAAATGCACCATCGCGGACCTCTCCTTCGTCTCGTACGCTCGCGGCAACCAGCCTAATATCTCGGTACTCACTGATTCTTTACGTACACAGGTGGAATCAGGGTGCTTTCGACATCATTTTGGCCGGATATGCCGACTTCAATTTGGAGAGGGACTTCCCTGCAGTTCACAGGTAAGCGGGTCGTCCTCGTGGAGTGGATAGACTCTAACTGACTACCTCTGGTGTAAAAAGGTGGCACAGTGCCTTGATAGCTAGGAAGACAGTTGCCGAGCAGCTTGCGCTGAGGGCGTCTTTGATGAAGGCCTAATATTGAGAAGGACTCGGACCTGCAGTCCAATTTTTGTGGAACGAAAGGCTTAGTTGTGACAGGTTTCGGAAGGGCTCAGCGTATCATCAGTGATAACAATTTTAGAAATGGCACCTAACAGAGACTTCTATCGACGCGAGCGAGTCAAATGCTTGGCAGCGAGTCCGTCACAGTGCGACCAGATAATCGAATCGAGTGAGGAGGGTTGTCTGAATTCGAGGCTGGATGTCCAATAAATAAGACCTGCGAGCCGTAGTGGGATATGGGGCGGCGTGACTCAATGAAGTAGCTCCGTCACCGGGACGATGGGATGAATGACTAGCTTTTCTCTGTCGTACTGCACCCGATGACGAAACTAGTCTGGCTTCCAGTGCGACTGAGCACTCACCCCTCCGACCGTGTACCATATGTTACTCTCAAATATCTTCCTCGCGGACTGGATGTCCTCGGCGAGGACCACCATCAAGGTAGCTACCGGGTGCTGCTCCGAGAACGGCGCGGCCAGATTCGTGCTTGCCAATGGATCGAGCGCAGGTCCGCCATATGCTATAGAACAAGAAACATCGTCATCGTGGTCATCCTCCTACTGAGCTCGTCAGGGACATTACCTATTTTGCCTGCCTCGAATAGGTCCTTTATATTCGCCGCATGCCCAGCGAAAGTTGAATTTCTACGTTCTGCGGCATCAGCTCCAGGAGTGAATCGCGCCCAAACGGCGAAGTGGTGCTGGACGGATGACGTGGCTGTCACGGAGGTGTCTTGTCTCGTCTATCTTGCGTGCCGGTGATACCTGCAGCTATGTGCGGCTGGACAAGCCTTCTTATACGCGTTGTCTTGCGCTGCTTGTCCCCGAGTCTTTGCGAACACAGCCCCACCGGGAGATGTCGGATGTGGAAGTCAGTCCGATGTCCACAGCTGATCGGACAGAACAGATGCGTTTAGAGGCGTTTCGAACACGTGTAACGAGTGTCACTGACTTCACCACGATTTAGTGCATGTCTGACGTCGGGCCGACATTATGTATACTGCTGCGCGACGATGTCTCGTCCGGTTCTCACGATCTCCTGGACATAATGCAGTAGTAAAGAGGGTGAACACGATGAGGATACCACGGTACATACAGTATATGACCGAGTATATTACGGGACAGTGGGGTAGTATATGAAGCACACTCTTGCTTCTCTCGCTTATTGCTTGTACTCCCAGCGGCATCTGGTAAGAATTGCAGTCGCCCCCGCAATGTGCAAGAGGGTCGTGCCAAGGAGCTGCCACTCCATTTTCTCAGTCCAGGACAGACCAGGGTAGATCTCGCTGATCTTCAGGTCTGACATCATCGTTCAAATTAGTATGACCGAGCAAGAACGTGGTAAAGAAGAGTGGACGCAATTACTCACATTTCCGTACGACACTCCCAATCCCGAGTAACACCGACGACGTCAGTTGCAGCTTGGCCATGGTGTCCAGTAGCCAATCAGTGCGCCCGGTCTTGCGCTGACGAGCGAGGACGAGCGCAGCAATCCAGGAGAAGACGTCCGTAGTAACAACAAACGTTGTGACCGGGAGGAACAGTGGTGACTTGGACGGGCGAGGCGCGTCACTGAACACCATTGGCATTACATAGAAGAAGGCGGGCAGGCTGGATGCGCCAAGTCCTGCAAGGACACCTTGCGTCGCGATGCTGGGGGCCGGAGGCGGTATGAGAGACGTGCCCTACCGCAATATATGTATTCACTCACGTTAGCGTGTCGAGTGTGGATGAGATGCTCCTACCTGATAAACAGCTATGATCGGAGAGAGCGCGAGCCCTCCGCGAAGGAGCATAGTTCCAGAAACCCGGATGTTCTCCCAAGTAGACGGCATTTCTGGTTAAATCGCACAGACTCGGAATCAAACAGACTATGAGCTGATGGTGGTCGACTGTAGCAAGGAGGCGTGCGAGTGGGCCACCTTAAATGACGGTGACTGACGTCGACAGCGGCCTTCCGGTATCCTCCGACTCCGCCACGGCTGATGGCTCGTAAGGGCACTGACATCGCTGCCGTAAGGCGGTCAGCGAGTATACTAGGAACGCAATTTTGCCCGCAGGAGAACGACACGAATGGGCGAAGAGGACTCGTCCAGCGAGGGCGCGCTACCGTTGGAGCCACAGATCGGATCGCTACCGAACTCGGCGCCTACTCCTGGATCTTGCCGGCCAAAGTGCACCTTGGATCACCCGTTGACCTCGACGACACCGCTTGGGTAGTTCTCCAGTTAAGTCAATTGGACTGGGTTTGTAGCATTATACGTGAGTGCAGACCATGAGAAATCCAGTACCTCTCTCTGGTGGGTACCTGTACTGTAGATAGCTATTAGCGCAAACGGTGCAGCTGTGCAAGAGATGGGAGTGCATGTGGAGGCCTACAATCGTGTAGCCATCGATTAGACCTCAGAGGTTCTATTACGAGCTCCTGACCTCATAGCGAGCGCATTACGTTTTGAGCGCATAGCCATGAAAGAACTGTCACCATTTGGTCACCATCGCCGCTTGCCGCTTGCTTCTATTGCTTGGTCCGTGTCTGCTCCACTCACAAGCGAAAACTGCGCCGTTGATATGTGGCCCACAGACAGATATCAGGCGCACAATCGACAGAACTCTGATTCCAAACAGGCACACTGCTTACTACGTTCAATAAATAACAGACATCCATTCATCTGTTCGCGTAGTACAGGCACATGGTTAATTTTACAGGGGATCCAAGAAGCACAACCGACGAGAACTACCTTAACCGGGTTACATGATGAGAGCTCAACAAGACACAGGGACACAGGGCGCAACTACAATATAAGGGGTGGAGAAGGACTGATCTATGGAGTATTACTACGTGGCATGTACACCGTAACCTGGAACCCTACTGTGTACATTTGGCTCCGCCAAAAGGATCAAGCCACAAAGGCGACCCTTTTACCGGCCAAAGATATCACCAGGAGGCTTCCTCAGCGACGACGCATCACCACGGCTGTCCATCTCTGAGAGTTCTCGTGCAGAGCCGAGTACATGGGATAGTGGCGGAAAACGGACGGCGACAATACTAGTACAGGAGGCAATGTGGGCCTGTCATGAGAAGCTGCCTGAACACCTGTCAGACCTGACGAGGAACATGCTGGCCGCGTGCTTGATGGCGTGCGTGAGGGCGGCGCAGTCCATGGTCAGACGGCGACCATGGTTCTCGACGAATCAACGGGAGCATAGACGGGGGCTGCCGCCTCGCCCTGTCCTATAGAGCGTGGCGCGTCACTGTCCGTCGGAGGGTCCCCCGTATGCTTTGTCTTCTTGCTCCTCGCGCCAGTGTCCTCGCTGCTCTTCACGCGCGACCGCTTCTTGTGCTTGTGTGCCGCGTCGCCGTTCACCTCCGCAGGAGCGACGGTACTCGTCTCTGGAGGCTTCGAAATGGGAGGCGGCGCCATGGCGGGCGGTGGGTATGGCATAGGCGGAGGGCCGGCATACGGCCCATATGGCGCGTAGACAGGGTAGCCAGGGTAGTACGGCGGATGGGGCACATGACCACCAGGAACTCCATCCGGATGCGGCTGCCCGTCGTGCGGAGGCGGCACGTAGGGGTGCGGGTAGACGTAGGGATAGTAGCCCTCGGGAGGGGCAGCGTAGGGCGTCGGCGGCGGCACCCCTTCACCTTCTCCAGACGAGTCAGCTGCATGAGTACAAGGGTGAGCATGCGAACTAGGGTGCGAAGAACATACCATTCGTGGGCTGGTCACCGGACTTGTTCTTGCGCTTGTACGGGCCGCGCTTCACGCCTTTCTTGCGCTCCTTGCGGACCCCGTCTACACAGCTGTCTGCGATCCCGTATTTGACACAGCGCTCGCACGGGCGAGCCTCGTCGCAGCGTTTACAAGCCGTGGCGCAATTTGTGCACTGAAAAGACCGTCAGCAACGAGTCATGAATACAAGACGCAACGAGGACGAGACGCATCGTTCCGATAGCGATCATGGCAAGAAGACAGGCTCGGAGTATTCAACAAGAAAATAAGGAGAGACATGATGGGCGAAGAAGGCAGATTCTGGGTCTATTGCAAATGTTTAACCGGATCTCCCACTTGGTCCTCACCAGGATCAGGTCTCTTCGCATACAGCCCTCGGACCGTCGCACATAGAAACTGCCGCCTGTGAATAGGTTACACAGCCAAAGCCATAATACTGAGCCGTTCGAATGAGGACAGAGCTGGTCTGACGCAGGTGCCTGCGTGAATTCGGACAGTTGACACATGCGTTTGCCGACCCTGAGCGTAAACTGCGATAAAAGGAACAGGCAAAAACACAGGAAGCGGTGCCCAGCGGCAAGTGGCCACCATGTCTAGGGGAAATCAAGCGTTGGGACAGGATCGCCACAAGGGACGAGAAGCACGGATGGTCCCCTGCCCCGGAATTATGCCTTGTGGCAGTTCTGGGGGTCTGGCCTGAGTGAGCGGGTATCTAGTCTGTCCGCATGGCTCTCATGCTTCGCACAAGGAGGGGGGATCGATATCCGGGTACTTTCCCAGACATGAGAGGATCTCTTATAGATCCCTCATCTCCGGGAAGTATGCCTGATAAAATACCAACAGGTTTTGGTCAATATTTTCCGGACGATTCCAGACCTCAGGCCAAATCGTGGTCAGAGGTATGAAACTCCTGAACGGGCTATGTCTGCCCGGATGCGACTTCAACTTCCCCGCTCTAATCGCGGGTCCTGGCATTACTCGCGAAATCGAGCTCGTGCAGGACCCATCGGACGGTCCGGATGCGACTTAAACATCTCCATATGAAATCGGGAGCCTCCCGACGAACGTGCATGCCCGCTGCCCGACGGGCACGTCTCGCTTCGGTTCAAACAGAAATAGACGTACCGCCATCTTCACTTGCTTGCGCTTCGGGCGTATTGGGGGCGCCGCAGGCTGGATCTGCGGTGGATACGGAGGAAAGCCTTCAAAAAACGAGTCAGTGAGTCGGCCGCTGAGCGAACTGACTCATCGCCTACCTTGTCCGGGTGGAGGGGCAGGATAGGCATAAACCATGCCCGGCGGCGGTGGCGGGAGCGAGATGAAGTACGGAGGGGGCGGGGCCCCGTTCGTAGCACTTGGATCGTGGCTACCGTCAGGGACAGGGGCGTAGGCATAGTAGGGCGGGTAGGGCACTGGTGGAGGATATTGGCCGCCATACTGCTGAGGAGGATAGGTGACTATAGGATGTGGCTGAAGGTGCTCTTGACCCCCAGGATTCGGAGGTTTGGCCGGCTCGCTCGCCATGTCGACGGGGGGCGCTGAGGTCGTGGGAGAGGAGCCGCCGACGAATACGCGGCCTGTCTGGTATTTTTTGGGGATGCTGTAGACATTGCGGAGGGATGGTCAGAATGTGTCTGTGGCAAAGGACGAGATGCTCCCGGGACTCAGAGCGGAGAACATGAGGAAGTTGCTCACTCCGACTCAAATCTCGTTCCCGATCTCGTCGCCGCTCAGAACTCACCGACTCACTCCTCCCACTCCGTTTTGTGTTCCGTTTCAACTGCCTTCCGTTTCCACAGCCCGTCGGTCGCTGCCTCCGAATGCTGGGATAGGCTGCGACCCGAAAATTGGACGAGAGCGTGCTGAGCAACCTGACGAGCGCGAGGGTTTGATGGACAAAGGCCCAAAGAAGAGTGCACGTGCCCAGGCTGTGAGTGCGAACTTTGTTGAGCCACAACGCCGGGCGCTACGCAGGCGCGCCTCTCCTCGACGCCGACGGGCCCATGCTCGACGTCTACGATGAGGACGACAAAAGAGGTCGCAGCGCGCAGCCTGGGAAGGTCATTGTGTCGGTGCGGCCAACGTCGCCCGGGGCGCCACGTCCGTGTGGACCCACAACCACCACTTACATATTCTCCGACTCAAGAGTCTGCGCTCCGCGGGTCTGACCAGCCATCGGCACTGCCAGTGTCTGGAGGTTAGTGCGCCGCCATTCAACATGATCATTCGCATCTTCTCTCAACATGTATATGCCAGGATCTGATTATCTTGGATCTCATTCAGTTTCTTCCAACCCTGGTGCTTATTGCGAGCGCTCGGGCTGGGACTAGCGTCCACGCCTGCTTCGACGCTAGTCACACCATCTTCTTACCTGCGACTACGTTCTGAAGTTCTGCTTGTGAATCTCGCCATGCAAATACCTCCGTTGCCACCATGGGATGTAAACCTTTCCTCTTATCTGTCTAAGCGGGACGTTGCCTGAGTCCTTTTCCTCAACATAGGTTGGTCCGCAATGAAGCGCTTGATACTTGTATCCCACAAGCAATCCCAAACTCACAATTTGCTTCGATTAGGGAGTCTGCACGTACCGATGCTCAGTGAGTGCTCTTTTCCATTGAAAGCCAGAATATTTTCCTCATGGAACGCAGTACGACAGAGGAAAGCTAGTCGCTCATCCCATCTTCCTGGTGACGGACTGCTTCATAGACATCCCCCTATGGTTCGCAAGTTTGATCTAATAGACGTGCAGCCTCAAGTTAGAAAATCCTTCTCAGCCGATCCGGTTGTTTGATCATACGTCTCACTGCAAAGCACTTGACTCGCTCGCGTCGATAGAAGTACATATCTGTTAGGTAGTATTTCTGAAAATGACTACCACTGATGATACACTGAGCCCCGGGATAATTTGCCCACATCTGTCACAGCCAAGCCTTCCGTTCCACAAAAACTGGACTGCAGGACCGAGTCCCTCTTATTCTTAGGCCTTTATCAAAGACTCCCTCAGCGCAAGCTGCTCAGCGACTGCCTTCCTTGCTAACAAGGCACTGTGCCACCTTCATGCATTATAAGTCGTCAGCTACGGTTGTTTACTCCACTCGCACGGTCCGCTTACCTGTGAACTGCAGGAAAGTCTTTCTCCAGGTTGAAGTCAGCGTATCCAGGCAAAATGAATTGGAAAGCGGCTTGGTTCCATCTGTGTATGCAAAGAAGCAGTGAGCACTGGGACCTTAGGCTGGCTGCCACGAGCATACGGGATGAAGGAGAGGTCTGCGATGGTGCATTTCCCGCCCACGAGCCACTCTTGCTTGGAGAGGACGCTCTCGAGCACGCCGGTAACGCGGAGAACTTCCTTCTGGTAACGTTCGACGGCGCTGGGGATCTTGTCTGGGTGATATCTCGAGAACCAGAAATACTGTCCGAAATACGGTCTGACAAGAAGTCATTACATTAGTCAGCGCTTCGTATTTCCATGGTTGCGGTACGTACCCCTGGCCAGATGCCTGGAAGAAGAGCCACTGCAACTGCTGGATCTTCTCCTCGAAGTTTGACACTGATATCTTGTGCTCGCTATCGTACTTCTCGACCAGGTAGGTCATGATTGCATTCGACTCCCTAACCATTGTACTATTCAGCGAGACATCCAACACGTGAGTACTCATAATGGCAGCCGCACCAAATGACGAAGTCGTTGTTCCCGTGGTCAATCAATGTCGGGATGCGGCCGTTCGGGTTGTACTTGGTATGTTCAGGGCTCTTTTGCTCCTGCTTGCCGAAGTCGAGATATTTAGACTCATACTCTAGACCCAGTTCCGCGAGGACAAAGGCAACTTTCCTGCGGAGTGACGAGTCAATCCAGGTCCCATTGATACCAACAGTGCACCGAAGGCTGCAGATTGAAGACGCGCTCACCATCCGTTGGGACCGCTACCGTGTGTGAACAAAGTGAACTGCTTTCCGTGCGACATCTCCCCAGGAACCTGTCTCTATGTGAGCGTGAATGTCGTTGAAACGGGTTGGGACGTATTGAATGGGGTCGAGCTGTGTCTTGGAAACCGACGGTCATTCCTTCCTCTTAAATGTAAGCACTCCCCTCTGCTGAGTGCTGAGTCACCACTGTTGGAGTATTTATCAGCAGCCTGAGCGGTCCGGTGGAACTGTGGTCGCGGAGGAAACAGATGGAGCGTCGAGGCATCTTTGCTCTTTGCTCGAACATTGATTACAACGGATTGACGTACAGCCGCCTATCGACGTCTATCCTCTGCGACCCGATTGGGGTTGAAACTGGAACCTGCCACAGCATCAGACCATCGAAATCAAGCCACGTACACAAGTTACTGAGTCAGCGTTGTATCTAAGAGTGACAGCCTGCGAACGAATAATTGTCCGATGGGGCGGCGATATACTTACAGGTGGGGTTCCTGCCCTCGGGTTGCTGTACCGCGACCGTTATTTCCCGAGAAAGTCGGACGACTTCCTACGATCGGGATGTACCTTGCTGACATGCTGATATACTTACGTGAAGGCACAGCTTGTCTTGCTCACCTAATACATACTCTCCAAGTGGCCTGACGTTTGAACGTCCTTTATAAGCTGGCGAGGCTTGTTGCAGCCTGCGACGCGAGCGGCAGTGACCGTCAATCCGGCGAGCCCTTGTAATAGTACGGTTTGTCGAAACATCCTGCAGTAGCAGCAAATCAGCGCGAAACAACCTCGCAATCTTCTTTATTATGGGCATCAGGTCAGCACAGCCTTGCCACAGCACCTCTCATTCTTCTCTATAGACTCGATTCTACTTAGTCGGAGGCCTTGGCCGCTGACCTGCATGATCTCACTGAGACTCGCTTGGATAGAGGGAGGCCAGATTACGAGGCAGTCGTAAACAGATGTGGATTGTATAGATGCCTGAGCTACCTTGGATGGTTTGGGTAGCATTAAAGGGCTACCTGGATAGAAGGAAGTTCAGACAACACCAAATCAGCTTGAAGCTGCGTGGGTTAGGCGGTTGTTTGGTCCAAAAGGTCTTGCCAAACATCAGTTCCAAATGCGGACTCAGCACGTGGTAAGCGCTGGGTCTCGAGTCCTCGCTCACTCCAGTTTTCGACGCACACGTAACGTCCTTCTGCTTTTTCAAGACCTTCGTCACCATCACAATGTCTGCCATCCGTACTCTCCGCCACATCTCGCTCTCCTCAAGCCGCGCCTTTGTTGTGCGCGGCGCAGCGCGCTCGGCGTCACGCTTTGCACTCCCTATTTTTGCTGCCCGTGCCAGCCCGGTTGCGTCAAGAGCGTTCTCGGTGTCCGCACGCAGATTTGGCGAGGGTGCTTGTGCGTCGTTCTGGACTTGGTGTCGTGGCGGTTTGAAACGACTGACGTTTATTTTGTGGTGCAGCTGACGTCGCGCTGTCGCAGAAGCTCGGGGAGGAGTTGCAGTATGAGAAGGAGAGTGCTTCCGACGCTGAGCCTGAATTTGTGCGCGCATTCAGGGCGCAGGGTGTTTGGGAGGTATGCGTCATTCTGCTCTTGAGTAGTGCCTCCGTATTCCGGGTGTCTCATTCCGTGTGTGCAGATCGACGACATTCCCGGGAATGACGAGATTGCCCTCAAGCGGAAGTTTGGCAACGAGAAGTATGTCAATTTATGTGGCTTATTGACCCACTGTGACTGACTCTTGCCTTGTAGCGTCCGACTGATGTTCTCGATTGCAGATATCCAGAACGAGCAGGAGACTGAGTTTGAGGAGGGCCAGGAGGGTGAGGCCAGTGAGGAGGCGTCGGAAGACCAGCCCATCCACTCCTACCCTATCCGCTGCTCCCTGTCCCTCACAAAAGTATCCGCGTTGTTTACTCCCAACCTTCCTACAATTAACTAACTAACCGTATTTGTTCTAGACGGGTACCAACGGTGCTATCAATGTGGACGCGCTTTGCCAGGACGGCGCGTTCCTTATTGACAACATCTCCTTCTACAACGACGCCGCTGTCGGCACCGAGTTGACGGCAGAGTCGGACTGGAAGCGCCGTGGTCTGTACATTGGCCCGCAGTTTGACACACTCGATGTCGCCGTGCAGGAGGAGTTCGAGCAATGGCTCAAGGAGCGGGGCATTAACGACGACCTGGCTACGTTCATTCCGGAGTACGCTGAGTGGAAGGAGCAGAAGGTACGTTATGGTGGATCCCGCATGGGTCTAGATCTATAACCGCTCCTACAGGAATATGTCAGCTGGCTACAGCATGTCAAGAAGTTCATCGAGGCATAGATGTGTTGCTTCCGCGAATTGCCTGCAATCACGCTGGATTGCTTGCACAAGCACAAAAGTTGATGCAGTGTCTGCGCTGCCGCCCCTACCTACACCGACCATCCTACTGCATTGCTTTCGCTAATAATACACTTCTTCCTACTCTGCGTGTACATGCGCCTTCTGTCATTCATTGTCGTGCGCATCCGGCCGGCCTCCAGCCTGACATTCTCGTGTCACCCCGGGAGCGTCATCGATTAGGTAAGCAATCCTCTTGCGCGCCAGTCGGTCTAGAAACGGTGAGCCTCGGCCATGGATGCGGTGCCTCGTCGGTGCCCGATCCTGCTCGAACGTTCGAGAACGTCCACTCCTAATCCTGCGCCTTCCGCGTCATGCTCATTCCTTTGTAGCGTCCGCAGCCGGCCGACACCGCATCCCTGCCAGCTGACGGAGTGCGCCAATAATAATATTGGAGCCCGACCTCCGAAATGGCGCAGGAACTGCGTGTCGGCCACGTCAGCTCGCTGCTGCTACAGCGCCTCGATGCGGGTATAAGAGAGGTACGCTGTTGGGCGGCATCTGCATTACCCCTCGCCGGTCGTCCCAGATAGTAAAGACTTGACTCGTCACATATCTTCGTTGTACATCTCATTCGACGTTTCCCTGCGGATCCCTGTGATCAGTCATGTCTAGCCCTATCACCATCCCGCGCACGCCCTCTCCCGCTACATCCCGCAGCCCCTCGGGCTCCCTGACAGGCGTATACGTCCCTGTCCACAAGCGCAGGGTCGTCGACCCGGAGGTGCGGATGGCGTCGCATGCTGGCAGCGCCGCGACGGAAGTGATGAATGGTCAGTCGCTGTTGAGCATCTACCGGCGTGTGCAACATTCTGAAAGGCGTTCTCCCTAACAGGGCACCCCATTCAAAAGCAACCTTCCTTCGTCTATCAGGTCAACCAGCTGCGCGCCCTCGCGGCGTCTCGCCTCGTTGGTGTCTCCCCTGCGCAGCAGTCCCAGCTCGAGGAGCTCCGCGCGTTCATCTCCCCGCGCACGGAGAGCGCCCCGAATAACGGCGGTGCGGGCACAAGAGATGCTCGGAGGCGGCGCGCAGGCCGGCGCGCGAGCAACGCGAAGAAGCTCCAGACGGAGGTGCACGTGGACGTCGAGAGCAGGCGGCGGCGCCATGGCGCGTGGGGGTGGGCGGCGCATGAGGGCGCGGGGGAGAGCTGGAGGCATCCTGATGGCCCCGTCGCGGTGGAAGTGCGCGCGTGAGGAGAGCGCTGCGTAAAGCCGGGGAGGACTTGGAATCTCTGCATTTGTACGACATAGTCAAGATGGACTCCTTGTTCCGGATATTTGTACCGTTAGAGTCGCAGTAATGATGCATGATGATACCCACACTTTCAAGTACCCATTTGCAACGCCTGCATACTTATGAGGGCCCTGACTACTCTCAGGCTTAACCAAGGCGACTGCGGTGAGTAGAGACACGGATTTGGTCAATTGGCCGTCAGGTAGGCGCATGCCGCCATGTGCACCAAGATGCGGTCGCGCGAGCAGATCATGTAAGTATGTAGTTGACGGCGGTTCGAAGGTATACTGGCACTACGTAGGATCGCTTCTTGCTCATCAATCATTCGTTGACGTTTGCCAAGAACTGGGAGTCCTTGCGGTCCGGGATTATCGCCAGCTTGTTCAAGGGACGCGGCGATGAAGCGATATACCGTCGGTACTCATAGCCACGGGGAGCACGTTCGCCCAGACATACGAAAGGGGCGTAATGCAGACGTACAGATATAGCGAAACGCAGAATAACCGTCTCGCGATTGGGCATCTTGACGTATGTTGCATACAATCCTGTGTTTGCTGATCACTTCCGATGGGGGACGATGGAACTTCGAGAGATGGCGCGCTGACAGAGAATTAATGTGGAATGAACGCGAGGGTGTGGCCGTTACGTGTACGTAGGCTATCTCGGAAGGCGAGAAGCTTGCCATTTAGGACGACACGACGAAGATCTGTACTCGGAATGAATTAAGCTTTGAAGATGGAGCGATCAGACAGCTAGCCTTTTGTGGCATGGTAGGGGATCGATGATAAGTATGCTCGTGGAGGGCGTCAGGTAGCAATGAGGTGCACGTTTCGCTGACCCGGAGCCGTGTCGTGATACAGTTCAAGCACGCGATAGCTGCTTCTCCGTATGTCAAAAATAACAGACCGTCGCTGCGCAGGACACGGTTGTCCTACATGGCCAGCTTCGGCGTCTCCCAGCGCTGGGACTCCGAGGCTGAAATTCTTGTCGCGCTCAATTCGCACTCACTACAGGCACTACAAATTCGGCTGGACGGGCACCCGAATGTACTTCCGGGCCGTCGAATCTCGCAGCGAGGGTGACGACTGGGTGACGGAGGTGCGCCGAGAATGCACCGCACGGTGGGCGCACGGGAGAGGAGGTCATGCGTCCGCGGCAACGTACGCGCGCGAAGGATCTAGACAAGTTGAGGCTTGGAGGAGGAGATGGGGGCGATGGCCAAAGAAGGTAAGTACGCTTGCGAAGGAGTGATTGGTAGCGAGGCGACGCGCCTGGAACGGGCAGATCAAGCGCGATTGGGCGACGCGCGACGAGTATGGCAGGTGCTGTCGTTCCGCCGTGAGAAAGCGTGGACCCGGGCACGCTGCGGACGATGTCGGGCGCGTCAGAGGCGGTGAGCGGGCTGCTGCGCACGGCGAAGGACGCGTCGGTGGCGGGGCCGGGCAGCGTCGCGGGGCCTGAGTTGGAAGAGGAGTGATCGTGGTGGAAGCGCATCACAATGGAATGACGTACCGCAGTCACGTGGTCGATCGCGTCCACGATAGCAGCCTGAGGCCCGGGGCAGTTCTCTGTACATTCGAGGAGCAGCCGCGACTACAAATACTCGCGACGCGTCCGGTCTCTCCTCCCCGTCTTCCGCCCCGCGTCCTATCCTACCACCACTACCATGGACAGCTTCGCAGAGCCCCACCGTACCACAGCAGCCATCTCCCTCTCCGCTGTCCGCGAGCAGGTCCACAAGCTCGAGGCCGACCATAAGGCACATGGCATCCCCCTCTCCGGCCGCATCATCCACGTCTGCCATTACCTCCCCGTCTCTTCATCCTTCGCCCGCAGACCCAAGGACCTCCCCAGCCCACCTCCGACACCGCCTACGGCGCCCTCTGACATCCCTGCGAGCCCCACCGAGGCTACTGCACCTCAGGATGCGCCCATACAGCATCCCCTGCCCCAGCCCGCGCAGCCGCAGGAAGAGGGCACAAACTGGACCCTGAGCGTCCGCTACGGCCATTCCGCGATGGTCAGCGGGATTTCCAGCCTCGGGGCGACCCATGAACAGATCGTCATCGGTTGGACCGGCGACATCACGTCGGCCCCCGCCCCGCTCCCTCCGGCTGCCTACGGCGCCCCCTCCACCTCCACGGCGTCCGAGTCGTCATTCGCCGCTCCATCCAAAGTCCCCGTAAAGGATATCGCCGAAGAGGACCGACAGACCCTCGAGCGGCTTCTTGCGAAGTACCGCTCCCGGGAGGATGTCGAGATCGAGGGCGGCAAGCAGATCGCTTATGTCCCGGTCTGGCTCGACGACACGGAGGCGCATGGCCATTACGAGGGCTACTGCAAACAGAGTGAGTCTTCTGTTGTGATTTCGGTCATATCTTTCTTCCCCTTTCGTCTGCGATGCGGCGTGCACGGACTTCTTTCCTCTTGCACTTCTTTCGTTTGCAACGAGGCATAGCTCCGGTGCACTGTCGGCTTCCGTGCCCGTCCTGTCTGATAACCACCTTACTGCACACACTTCTACTGCGTCCATACAACTTCCATATCCGACCGATCCCTCCCATTTCCCCAATGCCCCTTCCGGGCAGGAATCCCTGATCCCAATTCCACCGCCTACCCCCGGACTCTATCATCTCCGCACGGTGGTGCTAGCCTATTCCGTCAACCGCAAACCGCACACGCGGCGACGTTCATCATGGGACGACGCTTTCCCATTCCGAATCTGTAATTGCGCCTTACATATGATGCCTGGACCCTACTTATCTCGCTGGGCTTCGAGTCCGGGGTGGGCAGGGCGGTGCGTACGCGGAGTACCGTCCCTCGCACGTTCCGTCCGCGCTCCCCTTTCTGTCTCTGCGCACAGGCGCGGTCGGGCGAGGTCGGTCCACCCACGTCTCGCGGGCCTGTGTGGGGCATCTCTGTCCATCTATCACGCAGAAACGCCGTGTGCTTCTGTGCAGCATGTCAGGTTTTCCTTTCCCTTGACTGTGCTTGACAACGGATCAGCGGTAGATGTGCCTGGTCGCGGGCCGGGACGGTCAGTTTCCGTTTCGCGAAGCTTGCATGGTTCGCTGGATCAGGACGGGCGAACGTGTCTTTCCTGGCATTACTATTCCATGTCTACCTGCATACAACGTCTTTAAGGTGACTGTATGCGCGTCATAAGGCTTTTATGCAGCCTTAAATTGCCATGCGTAGGCTGTATCGGAGATGAATAATCCGGAATGACGCTAACTAGTCTTGGCCTATTTTTACTGCACAATGTCTTGCAGCTCGCCGCGGTAGCATACATGCTAACTACAGATCGTTCACATAGCGCTCTGGCCGCTCTTCCACTACCTCCTCTGGCAAGATGTCGCGACCGAGTACGCCTCCGCAGACGCGCACTGGGGTGCGTACAGCGCTGTGAACGAGGCCTTTGCGAAGCGTGTTGTCGAGGTGTACAAGCCTGGTAAGTCCCGCCTCCACCCTTGCTCCTTTTGCGCGGGTGCTCACACGATCGCAGGCGACCTGATCTGGATCCATGACTACCACCTGCTCCTCGTTCCGTCGATGCTCCGCCAGGCCTTGCCAGAGGCCGCAGTGGGCCTCTTCGTGCACACGCCCTTCCCGAGCTCGGAGATCTTCCGCTGCTTGCCGCGCAGGAAGGAGATCCTCGACGGCATGCTCGGTGCGAACCTCGTCTGCTTCCAGGTACGCGCCCCGTGCCATCCGCGAATCACCTCGTGCGGATTGCTGACGTCGTGCCTTCCGCGTCTGGCGGCGTAGACGTACTCGTACTCCCGGCACTTCACCTCGTCGTGTGTCCGCGTGTGCGGATACGAGATCACCGCGACGGGCGGAATCGACGTCGCGGGCCACGTCGCGTCGATTGCGTATTGTCCTGTGGGTGTCGACGCGGACCGCGTCGCGAAGGATACGTGGGTGTCTCGGGATTGTGTACCGTGTGTGAACGATGTGTTGACAGGGGGTCTGTTGGACAGCCTGCGCCCCGGTATTCAACCGAAACTCGAAGCGCTGCGCACGCTCTATGAGGGGAAGAAGATCATTGTTGGTCGGGATAAGCTCGACGTCGTCAAGGGCGTCGTGCAGAAGGTCAGTGAGACTAATACGCATACATTAATCCTGTTAACGCGCTGTCGTTTTAGCTCCGCGCGTTTGAGAAGCTCTTGCATGATTACCCGCAATGGATTGGGAACGTCGTCCTGATCCAGGTGACATCGCCCGCGCTCTCCGACTCCCCTAAACTCGAGCGCCAGGTGTCCGAGCTCGTTGCACACATCAACGGTGAATACGGCTCGCTGGACTTCATCCCCGTGCATCATTAGTACGTCGCGACAATTTGTAGTTTAGATATGTATTGTCGATGCTTGACGCTTACCTATCTTCACAGCCACCAAACCATCAAGAAGGACGAGTTCTACGCTCTGCTGTCAGTTGCGGACCTTGGCGTGATCACGCCGCTCCGCGATGGCATGAACACCACTTCGATGGAGTTCGTCCTCGCGCAGGAGCGTACCAAGAAGAGCCCGCTCGTCCTCTCCGAGTTCATGGGCATCTCGAGCAACATGGCTGACGCCATGCAGGTCAACCCATGGAACCTCGGGGTACGTCCGCTCTCCGCGCGCGCGGCTGACACGCCCGTGCGTATCACGATCAGATGCTGACCCGCCGGGGATCTCCAGGAAGTCGCCGCGGCGATACACCGTGGGCTGACTATGTCTGACGAGGAGAAGGCGCGGCGGCACGCGACGCTGTACGAGACGGTCCGGACGCACACCTCGCACACGTGGGCCGCGACGCTCGCGAAGATCCTCCTCCAGCAGATCGGCAGACAGAACCTCGCGAAGATGACTCTCCCCATGCCTAAGGACCGCCTGGAGGCGCAGTACCGCGCCGCGAAGAAGCGGCTGTTCTTGCTCGACTACGATGTGTGTGCCAGTGTCCTGTCGCTGCGCGATGATGCTAATGAGGTTGTGCTGCTAGGGTACCCTCTCGCCTATCGTGCGCGTCCCAAGTCAGGCGGTGCCCTCGCCGCAGACGCTTGAGGCACTCAAGAACCTCACCGAGGATCCCCGCAACGTCGTCTTCATCATCTCTGGCCGCGATGGCGCATTCCTTGAGCAGCACCTTGGTCACATCCGCGGCCTCGGCATGAGCGCGGAGCATGGTGGCTTCGTGCGCGAACCGGGTGCGACGGAGTGGACGAACTTCACGGAGAACCTCGACATGGAGTGGATGAGTGATGCCCTCGAGATTTTCAAGTACTACACGGAGGTACGTTGTCGCGGTTGCTCAGGGGCCGGTGATTGGTGTTGACGTGCTTGCTGCAGCGCACGACGGGCAGTCATATCGAGGTCAAGAAGAGTTCGATTACGTGGCACTACCGCTCGGCGGACCCTGAGTGGGGGTAAGCGTCCGCACCCGCCGTGGAGCACCATGCGATACTCATACGGCCAACAGTCTCTTCCAGTGTAGGCAATGCCAGGACTTGCTCGAGAACAACCTAGCCCGCAAGCGTCCCATCGAGGGTAAGTGGCAGTTGCACAGCCTCACAATCTTGATGCTTAGTTGGTTGCAGTGCTTGTCGGCAAGAAGAACCTTGAGGTCCGACCTATGGCCGTGAACAAGGGCGAGATCGTCAAGCGCATCCTGTACTACAACCCTGACGCGGAATTCGTCTTCTGCGCTGGTGACGATAAGGTGCGTCGTGTCACCAGTCTTACTCCACGTTTGCGTGTTCAACGAGCCTCTTCTAGACTGACGAGGACATGTTCCGCGCACTCCTCCTGTTTAACGGCGAGAAGACGCACGCGAAGCTCGACCCGCCACTCTCGGTTACGCTCGTCGCCGGGGAGACGGCGGAGAAGTTCGAGCCCGTCGATCTCAAGCTCACCCGCGAGGGCGTCTTCACAACCGCCGTCGGCCACAGCAGCAAGCGCACACTCGCAGCGTGGCATGTCCCCGGCCCCGAAGAGGTGATTAGCCACCTTCTCGACCTCGGATACATCGCGAAGGACGAGACGGAGGCGAAGCTCTGATTCCCACTCCGTGGTGTCGACAAACAGCTACGATTCACGACCCTCACGACTTTCCTCCTCGCTTGGTTCCTGACAGTGAGCTCGCGATTCATACACAAGTCCGCGGTTCCTCGACGGACAGGTCTTACGTATATGGGGTGATGTATACGAGTGTAATGATGCGGCAGCGTTACCAAATTGTATATTTTTGACCCAAGCGTATCTACTTAGGGACCTAGCATACAGCACAGAAAAGCAATACCGTAGACTGAGAGTCGGATGTAACGTATCATAGAGACAAATCATAGAATTTCACACAAATACACCGAGTGGGGCAATTTTTGAGGAGACCGGGGAACCAAAGATCAGACAGCCTCTGCTTGCATGGGGACGGTCTGGCCGCCCTTGGCGGCGCCGGGAGTGAAGGTATGCCAGCGATCGTTGAAGCGCACGTCTAGGCCCGAATCAGTATCCTCACAGATGAGGCAGTGATGTGTTATGCTCACCCAATGGACGGCCACCATACATGTACTGCTGAAATTTTGCTGTAATACTATGAGCATCCTACGATGAAATACCTGGATACATTACAACTCACCGATGGCAGTCTCAGCCTCCTGCACCTGGCCGAACTGCACGACACCACAGCCCTTGGAGCGTGTGCCCTCAAACAGGATCTCGGCGAGCTCAACCTGGCCAGTGGTTTCGAAGAGCTCCACCAAGTCCTCGTTCGCGGTGGACCAGGGTAACTGTGATGGAAGACATTAGCATGAGACTCTGAACGAGTCATCACGCATGAGGCACTCACATTCCTGACCATAATCTGCTGGCTCGGCTCAGGCTCATAGCCACTATAACTGCCGCCATATCCGGCCTCAAACCCGTTCATCGCACCACCTGCCTGGTCAGGGCCGGAGTAGGGCGCATAGAGGCCTTCACTGAATTCCCGGCCACCGCCTGCGCCGTAGCCGCCACGGTAGCTGCCCCGTAAGCCGCCCCGCAGACCACCACGGAGGCCGCCACGCAGCCCTCCACGCAGCCCGCCGCGGTAAGATCCAGGTCCCGACAACCCAGCGTAACGATCCTGTGCAAGGGATGTTGGAGTGTTTCAAGGTGACGTTGACAGGCAGACTCACCTCTCGAACTTCTAATGTGCGTCCGTACCAGTCGAAGCCATTGTACATGCCTAAATGGCGTGATCAGTGATGAGAACGACTAGAGACAAGGCGACCACGCACTGATGGCTTGCTGGGCATCTTTTGCTGTCTCGAAGATGACGGTGCCTGATCCTTTAGGGCGACCATCGGCACCGATGTTGATATCAGCTCTGACGATGTTCCCCGCAGAGCGGAACAGGTCTTTCAGGTCCTGCCATCCAGCTTGGTAGGGGAGCTGATATCAGGCGCCGGTCAGCAAGCGGAGACATCATTCCGAGGAGCCGAACGCACATTCCCAACATAGAGCTGGTTGCCAGGATTATTGCCCTGACCTCCGAAGTAGTTGTGTGAGGCAGGGCGCGGTGGCGGTGCGGCATGCAAGCCCTGGCCAGCCATAGCCATGCCAATCTTACCTGGGACGGGAGTCGCACCAAATCGCGACTCATGCTCCCGGTCCTAGATCTGCGTGAGAGACGCACGAAGGTCAGGCACATCCGACTCACCTCACGGATGAAGACCGGACGACCGAGCAATAGTTGCTCAGAAAGCTCACGGATGGAACGCTGCGCATCCTCTTGCGACGCAAACTCGACGATACTGAACGAACGAATGAATGGGCGAGTGCTCTTCTTCGTACAAGTAAATCACTTACCCGCATCCCTTGGAAACTCCAGTAGGTGTGATCAGGACTTCGGCAAATAGGACCTCTCCAGCTAATAACCCCAAAAGAAAGCTCCCATCAATAAACCATCCTCTCAACTCGCCGCCCGTCAGTAAACCAGCGAACTCCAGCAAATCCTGTCTCCGGCCTCGGCCTCGCAGTGCAATCTCGTTCCTCAAGCGGACTCTCGCGCGGCTAGCTGCCCTCCGATCGCGGTCACGGACTACCTTCCTTTCCTCAAGCCTATCCTCAAATCGGCTCTCCAGAGATCGATGCGCACTGAGCACGCCTCCGTTCTGCACGCAGGCGGCAGCCGAGCCTGTGCCTCCGTCGTCACGGCCATGCCACCTCCACCTCCAAGAAACACCAAAGAACTAATCTGAAGATCCCCAACCCACCTCCCCGCATGAATTCCATCAGGTCCCTGTACTTGACGTCGTAGCTGAGATTGCCGACGTAGACCCGGTTCTCGCGCTTGCTGACCTTGGCGAACTCGACGGCCTCTTCGTGCGGCGCATTCATCGGTCCGCCGAGCGAGCGGCTGAAGGGACCGGCATCACGCCGGTCACGACTACGCGAGCGGGGAGAACGCGAGCGGGTACGTGACCGAGAGTGTGATCGACGGGAGCGACGCCGAGGCGAGACAGAGCGTCTACGCGTACGAGACGGTGTGCGGCTGCGCGACCTCCTCCGACGCTGAAAGAGTCTTCAACTGGGACTCCATGCACCTGAGACCAAGCTTACTCACGTCTCCGTTGCGCCGTTCATCAGGCTCCCAATGGTCGCTCCTCCGACTGCGAGCTAGGAGATACGAAAAAGGTCAGCACTGAATAGTAGCTCACTCTGATTCAAACGTACCAGACGGCCTAGGATCACGCTCTCTTTCGCGGTCTCGCCTTTCGCGATCTCTATCCCTCTCCCTCTCCTTGTCCCTTTCTCTCTCCCGCTCCCTATCGCGGTCAGCGTCACGATCCCTGTCGCGGTCCCGCTTGTCATCAACATCGTCCTTGATCTTCATGTCCACGTCCATGATGCGGAGAGAGTGCAGAGAGCGCGACAACGAGGGATGAGCTTAGCCGGTGGTGGACGGAGTCGAAGTCTTTGTTTTTGCGGGCTTTGCGCGCCACAACGGCCGCGTCGGACTTCAAATTGCGTGATCGTCCAAATTTGGTAGTCGCCCTCTGCCCTCCGAGTCTCCCTTCTACTGAGCGGACTTGGACAGGTCTTGTAGGGTCTTGTGTTATACACTATTCCTCCTTCCCGCGACATCATGCAAAACTTAGACATAACGTAGCTGTTTTGTAAATATCACTGTGGCTCATGTACTTGATCATTCTACAGCGCACACTGCGCAAAGGGACGCCGCTGTGTCTCTGCCAGTGCCGCAGCGCACAACTGGTAAGTAGGTATGGTCTGTCAGTATGATGTCAGCAGGAATCGTGTTAATACTTTCTACAGTACAGCTCTCGTTATGGCACATTGACTTCCGGTATGCATGCAAGTGGAAGCTCGCATGAGGCTGACAGCCGAGACGCATGTCGAGGCTATGCATAATTTGTCAACTGAACGAAAATGTTCCAGGAACGTAGTTCCTGCGAGCAGTTCACTGAAAAGAGAGCTTGCCTTCTGCCACCCTCAGCCACGCCAGACACAGGATGATCTGCCGATGACCACGGTACACAGGTCAGTTTTAGCCAAACCCACTTTCAGTGTCATACTAATACTAGTCTCGCACCTCAGCCACCTCATCAGAGGATTTGGATCGACATATATAGCCAATAGAACCAAATTCAGGACATCGGTAGGTACCGACGGCATTCTGTTCTGTTGATCGGCGTTCTTGCAAGATCATCGACGACGACGTACATTTGTGTCGAAAAACAAGGGAAAACCCATACCAACCTAGATATCTGGAACGCGAACTTTAGAGAAACCGATTCACGCAGATATCGAAATACACTACAAGTGCTACCTCTACGTGGTCGGCTAACCGAGATAACCGAGATATCCGATGTAACTCTAATACACCGGCACAGCGCCCAGTCATTCGGGGTCTTGGTGTAGAACAAAGATGCGCCGCCCATCCTCTTTCATACAAGTCTCAAGGCAGCCTATTTTATCGGTGTTCCACTATCTGGACGTATCATCGGACTGAGTCCGTGATTTGTTATTCCTATGCCATGACACTGATGAAAAACTTTGAGGGAGAGCCCGAGAATCTATACATACTGGAAACAGCTCACTGAGGGTGCACTGACTAGCCACTATGTCCCCGTCACCGACCGTTGCAAACATACTTGGTCCGGCATCCATAGGGATCACCCTGTCTGGAATGTATGTGCCACACAGCCTAGCTAATTGTGCAATATGTGGTAACTCATAACTCATACATTCCAGCATTTACGGCATTAATTGCCTGCAGCTTTATCTCTATCACACGAGATACTCTAGCAGAGACAGTATCGCACTCAAGACTTACGTGCGTAGTGATAATCTTATGTTTATACTGTTGACACGGATTATTAAAACACCACTCGGAAGGTTTCTGTTCTGATGTAAGTCGTCCTCGAGCCTAGTACGACACTGTTTCAGTTGAAGTACGATGCCAGGGGAGCGGACACCGTACATGTCATTCTCTTGGTGATAACGTATTATCACTACACAGTTGAATGCTTCGGCGAGATTCTCGCCCTGGCATTCATTGATTCGTAAGCCATGTCTTCGTATAGGTGCTTTTGACCTAAGTTATGTGAACCGCAGGTCGCTCTTGGTGTGTGATCATTTGCATTTTCATTAAACCACAACGTGCTGACCATTCTACAGGTCCAGGTTTTAGTAGGCGTGAGTAGGAGATGCACGACTTGAATAGCTGAGAGACGTTTGGTACTAATGCTGTTGAAGGCCATGGTTGGAGCTATGGTCCAGCTGTACGATTTCTCGTAAGGTTTTCCACACAATGCGCAATCTGACATACTGCTACAAGATATTTCGCCTATCGCGTCTATAACAGTGAGTCTATGTTGTACAGCGCCTGCCAAGGTAACTGATGACGCCACGAGTTTGTGACAAAAGTATCATTGTACCGGCGATAATCGTGAGTACGGTCTTGGCCAGCTACATGCAATGCTGAAGATAGGTACTTTATCTAGTCTACATTGAGCTGCGCACAACTAGGTATGCACCTCTACTAGGGTAGACAACAGCTGACAATTAGTGCATCAGGACTCTCCATCGGTGTGCACTATATCTTATCTCATCACTGTGCGCAGGTCATGCTGACCCCTTCGATCTGGTCAGCGTTCACAGCTGTCGGGTAAAGACACCCTTTCCTCGATCAAACACTGTTCATGCGCAGTTGGGCTAATTGAGATCCCAATATTCCAGATTCCAGATTCACGGCTTCATCTTTGGTGGCCACCTTCGAGTATACTCTTCACATAAAATTCGAAGATCCATTTCTCATGTACCTTACAGCCGTACTCTACCGCCGGTCTAGCTTTCGGTATAGCATGTGACTCACTCATAGCTGGTGCCATCATTTATTATCTGAATATGAAACGGACTATCTTTTCCCGGTGAGTATCGGCGGTCATGCCATGTTCTTCGACAAATCATACAATAGTCCGCTGACGTAACATCACGCGCAGGACGAATCATGCCATCAACCTTCTAATCACGTACGCCTTGAACACATGTATATCGGTGCTACCAATTGTATTGTTACACTGCACTAATCATCACAACAACAGGTCTTCTGACCACGTAAGACCTATTCACAATATCACCGAACGCCATCTCAATCAGCCTATCAAATTACAGGGTGTTCTCATTCTTCACGTTGATCACAGTGAGTACTGATACACTCAGACCTCTCAGAAATAGGAAGGCTAACAGCAGTAGTTCCTGGTCTACTCCGAAACTATGGTTTACACCGTTTTCTGGTTTGTGCTGACCCGTCGTACGTCCTTATTTCCGTCAAGAGTTGGCATACATCCGCTAATCATTGCTTCACAGTATACACGTGCAGCATGCTGTCTACGTAAGTGCCATTGCTCATAGGAATTATGAGGTCGAGTTCTCATGTTTCTATATATATATACTCCATCTCGTCTAGGCTGAATTCGCGCGAGAACGTGAGGCAGGCCCTAGAAAACCACGACCTCATCAGCTTTTCGTCGCTCAGAGTCGGTGGCATGCGGCCGGAAGTGCACGTGGAAGTTTGCGCGGAGACGGATAGCAAATGCGTAGCCCCTTCCATTGTGCAAACTCAGACGGATGTGTAGGGAGTGCAAGGAAGTTTCGTGGTAGTGTGGCACCCGAACGTAGTCCAATTTTTATTGTCGATACCTCACCGACTCCTTCTATTACCCCTCGCTGGTTGTGCAGAATGAGATGACTGCAAAAAATTGCTAGCAGCGAGGACGCTGGCCTGCATTTCATCTCCATTAATCAAGCCAGTGGTAACTCACGATGCCAAGGTAAACATAAAGTTGGCAGGCGTCGGTGTACTGACTGCGCAACAAGGCGACTGATAGATTGACGTCACTGGGTTTGTGGACTGGCAAGCACATACTTAACATTCATTGAGATCAGTTGGTCCTCGGGAAAACTCTCGAGATCCACATTCATCATCGGTAGCCACAGGCTCACTTATGCACAATGTTGAACTGCTACCAGTTCAGCTGTTAGCCGAACCAGCTTACCTTAGATCAGTTCATCTGTCCTGGTATGGTTAGCAGTTAGAATGTTCTACGTTGCTATGGAATCTAGTTACTATGGAATTGTTCTGGAATAGTGTTTCCATCAGATACGTATCCAGAAGTAACACATCATTCTAGAAGATATACTTCTAGAATTCCTATGTACCATGGATATGGGGATTCCCCATAGTCTTATCCTTTTCTCACGGTAGCTATGATACTATGTGGTCTGATTCCTATGATATGACTTCGCTTTTTTCATGTCATACAGATATGTCATGCTTTGTAAGTAGTCACATGTTGGTATCT